>CM067346.1:54909332-55157600 GCA_034190875.2 Urechis unicinctus | reverse complement strand
CATATATGATATCATTAACCAAAACCTAACAATTGTCTGAACCTTCCTGCGTCGGTTGTAAATTAAATCTTCTGTGGAGGATATACTGACATGCTATGAAAATCTTAGGCCCTTCTGTGTCGATTTTTGTGACACCTAAGAATTACCCGAACCATCCTGAATCGGAAACGGTATTTGATACTTTCATTAATCATGATTGCTTATGAATGAGCACATCGATAAAGAAAGCTAAACTACCGGAAATACTTCTCTTTGACAACATATAATTAGCTGTTCGATAAGGCCTTTACCTTTATGTTCGGTTGCTATCGCACACATTCCAGTGTATGTGGTACATCACTACATTACGTCGGCGCTTTGGAAAACTGTTATCAGGTTCATGGCTTTATGCATGCATTAACATATTTATAATGGCCTCGTCTATAGTCACCCAACCCTCTGTGTAACGCTTTTATGCTCGGAATTCCCACTAAAGTCCAAGAAATGTCATATGCGAATGCAATTTACTCAAATGATTCGTCGTTATGGTTTTTTTGTGCATGCAAGAATGTATTATGTATGGTGGGGAAAGGTCAATCTGAAAACCTTTCATATCTAGAGTACCATTTAACAGGGGTGATATAATGCAATTCCATCATCCGTGAGAAAATGGTGCCATACTTCACTTTCATAACGGCATCAATGCTTGAGTTATTCAAGTTGCCTTGGACGTGCCCGCAATACTGCCTCCTGTGATGAAACCAAAGAGATGGGTAAAACATAGACGGACCAGACCATTTCGATCGCTTGGACAGTTATTAACCGAGGAGAACATCAATCATCTATGCGTGTCTGCAGACTAGGCAGCAATAGCATCATATTTATATGTGTTCCGAGACTGTGACCCTTAAATAAGGGTGGCATTGTCGTCATTGATTGTGCTTATGTATGCATATGCATAAGAGAGAATATGAGGCAAAGCACACTTTATGTGTTTAGAGACGCGGCGGACTGATATTCACCGACGGGACACCAATCACCTCTTCATGTCGATTTATTGCTATGTAACGCATATAAAAACCATTATTTTTGTTATATGTTGCCTACAATAGCGGAGCGGAAATACGAATAAATAGCACGTAATCAATTATTAACATCATACAGCACCGTACCTAGGTCGCTTTCAGGATTTCGTATTTGCGTTAATCATGTCTTATATCTTAGTTAGGCCGGAACATATGGCGGAACATATGGCGGAAATATATCTCCTAATGGGATGCCTTGACCGCAGCCATCGTAATTGTTCAAAACTCTATGCATCAAACAGAAATATATCGTTCCCATCGCAACATACCTTCTGTGTTAAAACAATCGTTCGACATCGTGAAGCATTTGTTCCAAAAATCAAAAGACTTTCAAACATTGATACCATGAATATAAAGACGAATTACTGCCAACATTACAAAATATGCTACTGATAAGTTCTTGCTCGAGTCATTAGGCAATATATGTTGGTACTCTTATAGCCCTTGATATTAGTACGGAAAGCATTTTTCCACAGCCAATGTTGTATGACGTTATTGAGTTGCTTCCTGAAATGCATCCTGATATCAAAGTACGGCCTGAATAGTACGTTCAATGTTTAGTGTCAGAATTCTTATATCTGAGCATGCGATATAACGAACTAAGTTCAAAACCTGAACTCATTGAGAATCCAGTCCCATTATTAACTTGTTTAATGAAAGAGACAAACATGAATAGGTTACAAAGCAGTTTTATCTTCACAACATTAAGAGTACTCAAGTGAAGGATTATTATAAATTACATTATATCAGTTCATGGCATAAAATAACAACTATATAAGATCCCCGCAGCATAAGACCTTTCAAGGAGATTCATATAACATCACATCCTGAAAAGGGACATTCATAAATACATTTGATATCCTCTCACATTCACACCTTACCAACACTAGACATCACATTAAAAAGTTGTGGAGTCGATGCAGGATCTTCGCCAGGATTTGAAAACTGCCCGTCCAGCCCCAACCCAACCACGTCCATCACGTTATGACCAACTGATTATCACAACGTTGTTTGTTGGCTTTCGCCCGAAAGCTTGGGGGTGAGGGGAAGTTGGCAATGATGAGTGTGTGTGCGTGCGTAATGAGAAATATCAGACCGTTGTACAAAGACTTCGCATCGATATGATATTTCACCCAATTGCTATTTGTGACCTTCATTTTCGAGCCAACAGTGCAGACCAAAAGTAAATAAGACGTTGGGAAAATCGGCAGACATGATGCTCTAATCGACTGCGCACATTGTATGCCTGTATTTTAAGGAAATAAACTGCTGGTATCGCCAATCTGTATCTTGATATATTACATAACATATATTACCGATAAAAATCATGCAATATATATATATATATATATATACAATAAAATGGCATTGACCTGCCAATTAATGAATTCAATCAATAACCTATTATCTGTTATCTGGACTGGTACTGTAAGTAATGCAACTGGGACAAATAATCACGAAACGATATTAGGTCACCCGGATAAGTCGGGAAATAGATTAAGATGTTAGGAACAGATACAAGTAGTGGGCTTCTGTTCTTCTGTGATTCATTGTGACAAGTAATATACACATTGATAGCTGCAGGAGATGAGAATCATCCCGCATCCAATATCCATGGTAACAGTGGAGAAACAATTAATGGATAAGCCCGTGTGATTGGTGTCAGACATCATTAAGGTTAGTATTCATTCGATTGTTTGAAGGTGTGATTTCGGTTCGTTGTCCGCCACAACCATATGTATACGATCTACAAGGTGTCAAAGGATGATGTGGTAAGACAATTCAATCAGCAGGGCGCATAAATGGGTTTTTTTCAGAGAGCCTGGAGGATTCGATTTAATAAGGGATAAGCATCACCACTAGCTAAACCCTCGTCTAGAGTCCCGCCGTGATCGATTTGTGAAATGTATCTGTTCAGAAGATATCAACCCTCCTAGGGAATCTTCCGTGCCCATTATCGCCAGATATCTCATTCTCTTTTGTCCATTGTCAGGGCGAGGGGGTGGGAGGGATGACGTTACGGAGTTGAGGAGATTTGCATCCACCCCATTCGGCTCATGATAAACTCCACGTCTCCGCTACAGTCTCTCTGTGAATGATTCGTCAAGTGCGTCTGCCTAGCTGCTTTTGGGTAGCTGCCTACCGTTATTGCTTACACCCACTGTATATCGTGATTCCGCAAAATGACCCATTATCTTATCTCTATTGTGTTTATTAGGAAGGGAAATTGCATCCTCTCGATTCAGCATAAACGTCTTATTCACAAAAGCATAGACTTCTGTCCGTAGTTAATTGACAACCACTGGCAATATTATCGGTCCATATAACATTATAACTACGCTCATTTAGCGTTCAATTATTATTTTAAGGATCACCTTCCGCATTTTAGTGCGTCTACATCCTAGTGACAACGCATTTCCCTGTATGAGACAAAGCTCTCGTTTGTTGCCCCAGCCAATGCATGCAATACATGGTGTACAGACACTCGTACGTGATTCTCTTGTCGGTCGCCTATCAAAACAATTAAATGCAAAGTTTATGGCAAACATGTTTTGTAGTTTAAGGGCAAGCTGAGAGAGACGCCGGGACACCATCAACGTGCTGGTCGGCAGTACTGTTTTGAATGTTTCAACATGATGGTGTCGGTTCGGGACGAAAGTATATGTGCTTGGTTTTTGTCTCGGGGACTTATTAAGAAATCTACGAGTGTTTTGCAGGAGCAGAAGCTTACTACGGAGTTAATTGGTATGCACTGGGGGAAGGTTTATTTCCTCTAATAAAGTGTGGTTTTTCTAAGCACATGGCGGTTTTATAACTGTTGCCTACCGTATACTTAAAGTGCAGATGAATATTTCCTTACTTTAAGTGTGGTGCGTACGACATAAATTATTCCTTAATATCCAAGAAACTGACTGACCCGAAGCCTTGGTTCAAAAAGGCAACCCCGTGCCTTTTTGCATTCATGAAGTTATTAGAAGTAAAGGTACTTTTCTGTCACACATCGCAGATGCACCTGAAGTTCATTTGTCTACCTTATGTGAAGGTTGCGTTTAAAATTGATAATATTATGTTTGCTTCATATTACACTTACGGGACGAAATGTATCTAAATGTATCGGGACAAAACAAACCACTTTGTAAAAATAATTTCGTCCATCACACTCTAATGTATGTCTACAAACAAACTCCCGTGGAAACTATATTAATGTCGCAATGAGTTTTCTCACTAGTTGATTGCAGAAGCAAGCCCTGCAAGGAACAAAGGATATATGATTCAAATAGGTTTAAACGATTAATACATATATTAATTTCCAAAGTATACTGGTATATCTTGTTGACTGATTGTTTCTATGTGAAGTTCATTTGACTCTGACAAACCCGCTGCGTTCCACTATCGATAGAATAAGCGAGAATAGTACCCCTTCAGTCGTATTCATTAAGGTTGGCCTTGTGGGTTTGTTGCGAGTTGGGCAACGTCCCCTCTCTAAGCATGCTTAAAACATCGCCCAAAGCCATTAGCCTTGCCCCTACTTAACGAGAAATATTAATCGTTACCGCAATAGAAAGATGAATTATTGAACCTGATCTAATTCATAGATGATCCATTGCAGGTAACGTAATGCATTAACTATGGCAATTTCTCGTCTGAAATGGTGCAATTGATTAAAAATTATTATCGTCAAACGCAGGTGGGGATTGATATGTACGTTGCAGCATGGCAGAGAGCTAAAGATAAAAAAGGGATTTACTTGACGTAGATCTGCTTAAAGGGACGAAAGAAATGTATGACTTACTGCGCGCAAGCATTTGGAAAACCGTGGTATATTAGCAAGCATAGATAGACATATTTCCATCACGCCAGTGCCTTTCGTGATATCTGGTGACATATCTGGGTTTGGCACAGTGTATTGCTGATTTATTGCGGCCAACTTTACCCCAAAGAGCGTTTACGCCACCATATATAACAATACCCAGCTCGTTAGCATACAATTTGTATTAATAAACATATGTGCCTATTGGTTTCTGCTTTTAAAAAATATTTTGTGAAAACTGTTTATAAATATGCGCTTTAATCGAATAAAGTTTGCTCAGGAAATATTGGGGCAATGAGCTTAGTTATTACAAATTTAGCATAACAATACAGCATAAAGACTTGTCAATCTGAAATATACCCCTCAGTTGTTATAGCTTATTATTATATGGCTCTTTACAAACACAAATCTACCATATAAAACCTTTTTAAAGAATCAATCATCCCACGCTTTATCTTCATAAACATTAAGTGATCAGCAAGCTTTTAGATGAATTGAGAATATGACTAAGTTGAATAAATAACCATATTTGATAATTGCAATTGTCACTTTTCTCGTAAACTTTTTCGCAGACATCTCGGGTTTGCGCTTACTATATCTGTTTTCCATCCATTAAGTCGTCCTGTTGAAGTATGCGCCCGTTACGCGAGATCTGTGCTTGTGCTGGCATGACAGTATCATGAAAAGGAATACGTAGCTTTCTAATTCTGACAGTATTACGGCAATAACCAGCATTTTTACTGGCTGTCAAGTTTAAAACGCATTCATTTCCTTTGAATTATCCTTGCATGATCGATACCGGGTACTATTTGTCTGGTACAACGCAATCTGATTGACCGCATGATACTGGGTGATGATAATAGAAACTGGACAGTATATTGGGGACCAATGTTGTGCCATACATCACTTACTCTGATTAACATTAATCTAGATATGGGGAAAGATATGGGGAAAGACACTCGGACGCTCCGCGTCCTCCTGTTCTTTCCCCACATCGCCCACGTGACCATGCGATAACTAACACATATTGATACACGTGAGAATAGGTGCTATACGTTAAGGTTACTATTCAGTGTGGTTCTTATTAATTTATGTCGGATAAGTAAATAATTTATCATCCACCCTGAGAGATTCAGATTCAGAATATCAATCATTCATTTGTTATGGTGACTATCCTGCATTAGTCCTCAAATAAACGTTACATCTGTCATTACTGTTTGTTTGTTTTGAATTTGCGTATGTAGGTGAGACCGAGAACAGTTAGTATGTATCGAGTAGAGGCTGACTGATATTGACCTACGCGTACGTCATCGGCGGACTAGTATCGATCCATCATTATATCATGCTTTACTAGTGCTTAGAAGCAATAATAGCAGACCCATAAAGACATATGAAAATGTTTTGGGAGGAGATCCTGACATATATATGTGCCTCAGTAATCCACCTCCTACCCCAGTCTCCACGCAAACAGCTGTTCCGAATTGTGACAGAACAAATAAGTACTTATGAGATATTCTGACCTGTTTAAGTGTCCTTGAATGGACAGCAATGTCTCTTTCGCCACATAAATTGGATATAACTTTATATCTGTGTAAATAACATTATTTGTCTGTCGCTGTGATGTATCGGTAGGATTAATATTGTGGCTGCTGAGACAGTTGCCAACAGATTTATTGCATTCACCCGTCAGGCACGAGATCTGGCGAAAAGCCACCATGACCGAATCCACATAAAGGAATGCTACAGTATTGTCGAAGGAAGGATCTTTGATAGTCAACAACACATCAACTATTATATCCAGAATGATATATGGGTATCCTACACAATACAAATCCTGCAACGACAACTAAATTGACCAAATATTCCATCTAAGTTTTGTTGGTCTCATGATTGGCTATATATACAGCAGTGTATATCAAGATATTAGATGTTTTCTTTATTTGTGATCACTAAATTGCAAGATTTAAACCCTCAAAGCTTTCAGCAATCCTGGAGACCGCATCTCAAGATGAATTCAATATTTCAAATCATTGGCGGGCAATTATCTTTACCTATTTCTCATTTTATATTGATGCAGCATTGCAAGAAATGTTTCGTGCATATTTCGCAGAAAATTTTATATTTGCAACATGATGTTGTCCTCACCAAGCTACTTTTCAGTCGGAATGAAATCAGGCATTTCGGCTACATGGTTTTAACACAGTTTCAACAGGATGCTTTATTGAGTTACCATTTCAAAATGATTTCTCATATTACTGCTGTTTGGATGCAATATAACGCACCCTGGTATTGACCTCTTTTTTATAAAAGTTATGCGATGATATTCACCGCAGATGGTTATTCATATGTGAACAATGAACACGAATTGTTCGTTGGGGCTAATTTGATGTGAAGTTTGTATGAGCTTAGTGTAACATTAAATGTGCTATTGTTTTCCCCGTTAATTTCGTTGATGTGTTTTCCTACCAACCAATTACTAAGAGGATCAGCAAACAGACTGGCTGTGTCCCTAACAATGGTGTTTTGTCTTTTACTTCTCTCTCTTTGATGCTTTTTCTGTGATTCGCATGCATGACAAGTCGCTTAAAAGAGCCTTGTGTGTGAGCCCCGAGGAGCGTCCCGGTATTATCGTAAAGCACCGAATGAAACATTTCGTTTTGCTGATTCTTTGACTCCATTGTTTTCGGGTCATCACTAAAATTCTCAAACAAATGTATAAATGTTTATTAAGTTTCAAAAGATGCATGTATTTGACAACCATTTATGAGCTATGCAAATCAAATCATATGTGATGATGGGTCGTCTTAATGCCTGGATAACCAGGTCCACAAATAGGGCGGCTTCAGAGATTATCATTGTCAGAGTGTTTTGATCGTGACATTCATTTGGAATCATACAGGTCTACGTTATTTACTGCTGCATGTATCTTTTCATTGCAGAGTTGTTGAGCAGCCACATTGACAAGATAATATAATGCCATTAGCGTGATGATCGGCAGTACTTTTTGTGAATGTTTTTTAACGAATGATGCCCATAAGATATTCTGTCCATGCGTTTACTTTTCTTGTCTTGGTCGTTTTTCAAGATATCTACGAGCATTTTTTTAAAGGGGCAGTATCTTACTGAGTGCAATCGAATGCAGTTATCTGTCAATGACGTGGGCATATGCGAAGAGCATGATTGATTATTATGATGCATCTATCACAATAGGAGATGTTGTAAAAACTTTCTTTTCTGACAGGTGAATATAATTGTATTGCAAAATATATTGCACAATCAAAACGATAACAATCCATCTTACTTCATGAATAATTTTACATAATCTATAGTGAAATATGATATCGCTGATTTGCTGGGATATAAAATGGAGATACCAGCAACTGAGTCATGTTTGTTCCAATTAAGTACCCAATAGATCTTTCTTAGAATTGCACTAAATTAAAGGCCGACCGCATAAAGACGAAATTCATTGTATAATAAATACCAAAGGTAGTACTGAAGGATGCAGTAATATGCATTAGTAGGACTTCTAATGATACTTAACTTGATCCTTTCTATAAAATAATCGGATGATGTAAGCTCTTAACGGAGATTAACTCCGGATTTATGAACGTTGCCGTGAATTGATCCTCATAATGGAACACCGTATGTCCGTATAACAGTACTCCACGAATGTCTTTACCCGCAGCTACCTTGGTGACGCCATGGACCATATTGGCTGACCAATTCGACCGTCAGTAAGCCGTACACATACAGCAGCTTAATCAGTGACAGGAAACCCAGCGACTTTTATGGCAACAAACAAAGCAGCCGAACAGCAAAAACATATTATCACTCAGTCAAGCAATGTCATAGTTCAATATAATGCCATTGAACCACTCTGTGCATTCAATAACATCGTTTTAATAATCTTAGATGACATGTGGTCAACCGATATTCTATTGTGACTATATTTATTTAAGTTGGTTTGTGAGAGCTTTAAATTATCACTTCATTTCGATTGATTTGGCTGTATTTCCTTATGGGACATTGTAACTGCCTACCATTAAACCCGTTTAATTTATTTTGTACGAATGGTTTGGCTAAATACAAAGCAGTTCCATATTTTCACACACCCAAATGAGCAGATGAATATGTCTTGGTTATGTGATTGTCATACTGAATCTTTACATCACCATCAACCTAAATCATGATATCTGTACATGCCACAATTATTACTTGAAAATGCTACAAATGTGACTTCTTTATGCAGGTAATGTTATTTACAGCCGTATTTCGGTCCTTTGTGATATTGTGACCTGCAACTACTGATGTTGTGTATCGTGAATGTTCTTAAGACATCAGGAACATCATACAGTCTCACATACGACTTTTACCACATTACAATACATTGTAAAAGAATAACAATATTGGTGCACACGATGGTTGGCGATAAACATGATGGCTTGAACTATGTTTTGTGTTCACTGACTGATGTGTAATGGGAATATAATTTGCCATCCACTTCTTATTGATTTAGCTTTTGTTTGCTTACTCGACATCGTTACTGCTCGTCTTTTGTTATCTGTTCATTATTTCCTTCCGTATTGTGTGCTTTGCTTGGTGTTGAGCACTTGCACAACTAATAGATTTGACACATATCCGTTATATAGACAACACAATTTATGTGTGTAAATCGATACAAACGAATGACCGTAATGGTACACGCAGTGACTGTCGACTTATACACATTTCAACTTTACCTCTGAATAGATCAGAACTGTATTCACACCCGTAGGGAGATTGCGCTAGGAATAATGCATACTTGTAAGCCAGAGCTTCTGACAAGCTGGAATCATTCGGTCGGAAAGGTAATATCACTTCTATAAGCATACATGAATACCTTACTCCGAACTGAGGTACAAATAATGGAGGAATGCTGAATGTAATTTATCTATATGTGCATATCATTTGTAGTGGCATTTTCCCAGACATTTTGCTTGCAAACTTTCAATTTGGTTCGTTCTCAGCAGGTATTATTACCGTACGCACACCAGTCACATTGTGTGACATGCATTTGGAAATGATCTCCGTGTTAATTCGTAAGAGTTACATTATTGCGTGGTGGTTTGTACCAGGAGAACTCAGAAAATGCTTCGGGGTGTTGGATATATATCATATGTATTATTAGGCCGCGACTTCCACATCTATAAAAGCAAGAAAATTTTTGGGGTGTGGCCTGCAATTTGACTTTCCCAATTACATAAAATTTATAGAGATCAACCGAAATCAAAATGTAACTACTCAATTCAAACATCCGTATGTATTGGGGTGTATGCTGCATCTTAGCGTCGTATTAGTGTCGTATTAACATACAGAGAGGCTTTTGCACGCTTCGTATACCTTCTTTGCTTGTACTTGACCACCATTCGTTAAAAAAATAATAATAGCGGTATCTCCCGTGGTAGTGGAATATTGGTGTCACTGCCCTGCTCACTGTCACCTCTCCATCTTGGGTAGCGTCAAGTTATCTTATGTTATTTGCTCTTGACACATTCTGAAACAACATCAATAGTTTAAATCATGCCCGAATGAGCAAGTATTCAATGCGAATTCATACCAGGAACAACGATCTTGTGAGATATGAAGAGTCATATGAGGTGTATTTGAGCTAGGTGGCAACATGCAGAACTCCTACTTTAGTCCTGTGACTGAGGCCGTCCTACGAGGAGTAAAACCCAAGAAATAGATACCTGCCGAAATCTAGGCAAGATAAGAAAATACGATTTGATTGGAATTGTGAAAGCATCGCCAGGGTGAGATATAGTTATCCCAAGCTTTCATAGACCAGATTATATTATTTTGACTAACAGATTGTTCTTGCTAGACGAGAAAATGCGAAACACGGATACCATAATATTCTAAGTAATGTGCATGACCATATATGGTAATGAATTAAGCATATATGATACTGTATTGTTATAGCCGTTACTACACAAGGAAAGCTGGACCTATATCTCGTCTATAATGTCATTCGACAAATTTCGTAATATCCCCGTACCAGTTTTCAACGACATATAAATATATGAATAAATTTAACCTTTCGTCTTTAAATGACATAAAATGATATCATTAACCAAAACCTAATAATTGTCTGAACCTTCCGGCGTCGGTTGTTAATTAAATCTTCTGTGAAGGATATACTGACATGTTGTGAAAATCTTAGACCCTTCTGTGTCGATATTTGTGACACCTAGTAATTACCCGAACCATCCTGTATCGGCAACGGTATTTGATACTTTCATTGATCATGTTTGCTTAGCAATGAGCACTTCGATAAAGAAAGCTAAACTACCGGAAATACTTCTCTTTGACAACATATAATTAGCTGTTCGATAAGGCCTTTACCTTTTCTATGTTCAGTTGCTATCGCACGCATTCCAGTGTATGTGGTACCTCACTACATTACGTCGGAAAACTATTATCAGGTTCATGGCTTTATGCATGCATTAACATATCTATAATGGCCTCGTCTATAATCCCCCAGCACTCTGTATAACGCTATTTTGCTCGGAATTCCCACTTCAGTCCCAAAATTATGTTATATGCGAATGCAATTTACTCACATGTTTCGTCGTTATGGTTTTTTGTGCATGCAAGAATGTATTATGTATGGTGGGGAAAGGTCAATCTGAATACCTTCCATATCTAGAGTACCATTTAACAGGGGTGATATAATGCAATTCCATCATCCGTGTGAAAATGGTGCTATACTTCACTTTCATAATGGCATCAATGCTTGAGTTATTCAAGTTGCCTTGGACGTGCTCGCAATACTGCCTTCTTCGCACATGCATATTTCAATAGCTGTTTAACGAACATGGCAACGCATGACGCACAAATTCGTCTTACCAACTTGTAATACTTGCATATGCGTCAGCAAATTTTGTGATAAAACCAAAGAGATGGGTAAAACATAGACGGACCAGACTATTTCGATCGCTTGGACAGATATTGACCGAGGAGAACATGAATCATCTATTCGTGTCTGCTGACTAGGCCGCAGTAGCATCATATTTCTATGTGTTCCGAGACTAAGACCCTTAAACAAGGGTGGCATTGTCGTCATTGATTGTGCTTATGTATTATATGCATAAGAGGGAATATGAGGCAAGCACCTTTTTATGTCGATTTATTGCTATTTAACGCATATAAGAACCATTATTGTTGTTATATGTTGCAAACAATGGCGGGGCGGGAATACGAATAGATAGCTCGTAATCAAATATTTACATCATGCAACACCGTACCTAGGGCGCTTTCAGGATTTCGTATTTGCGTTAATCATGTCTTATATCTTAGTTAGGCCGGAACATATGGCGGAACATATGGCGGAAATATCTCCTAATGGGATTCGTTGACCGTCGCCATCGTAATTGTTCATAACTCTATACACCAATCAGAAATATATCGTTCCCATCGCAACATACCTTCGGTGTTAAAAAAATTGTCATTTGTAAGGTTCCTTATCACTGATCGCTACTGCTATTGCCCTTACAAATTCATCGGTTTCGACATCGTGAAGCATTTATTCCAAAAAACTAAAGACTCGTTGTAATAAAGAACGGATCCCTTTCAAACATTGATACCATGAATATAAAGACGAATTACTGCCAACGTAACAAAATATGTGGCTGATAAATTCTTGCTGGAGTCATTAGGCAATATATGTTGGTACACTTATAGCCCTTGATATCAGTACGGAAAGTTTTTTTTCCACAGCCAATTGTGTATGACGTTATTGAGTTGCTTCCTGTAATTAAAGTACGGCCTGAATAGTACGTTCAGTGTTTGGTGTCAGAATATATATATCGAACTAAGTTCAATGCCCACTTATCGGCTGATATGGATTTCGCTTTACATCAATGGGTTGAACGAAACGCCTATTTTTTTTGTTAGGTATATGTACGAATCCATAAGACAATAATGCGCATTAAAATACATGAGCAAATAACTTACACATGTTTTTTACGTGTACAAGACAATGTGACGGCATAAACCAAGTTAATGGTATTATCACCTCAGATTACCCCAGAATCTGTATATTTTGTGTTATCGTTGGGATGATCTGACCCAATTCCTATCATGTAATCACCTTGTCCCTATTTTATTTTTTGCTATTTTGTCTCAACTTCGATCAGATAATCAGATACATATGGTAATGTTGGGGTTTAACGCCACGAGGTGATATCACGACGGTGATGGATGTATTTGATTGTGGTGCTTGGACAGCTCCCCTTAAGTGCCCAGACCGGGCTGCGAAACCCAGTTACTGGGACGAAGGTCCGGTTCGGTACTTAAGTGCTACTGGATCGCGTGCAACCCCTTTTAAAGATGGTACTGCCATTTAACGTGATCATCTGAGTCACGGGGAAGCAGTCAGGTAAGCAATCAGGTTTTCACCCTTGGTATCGAACCCACAACTTGAGTGTCGACAGGCGACGCAGTTTACCCCTACGCCACGGGAACCGACTGTGTTTCATAAATAACAAGAACACGGGTTAGTGTTTCCAACCCTGACCCCCACCATTCTACCTAGTTAAATACAAGCAGAAACCTGGGTATGGGGATCATTAGAAAACTGCTTGTACTTGCCACATGTATAACCCAGTCAATACCGTTGTGGTTTATGGAGGGTACTGCCATATTTTCTGCAGACTTGAAGCTTATGACAGCAACAACAACTTCAATGGAGTTGAAGATGTTGGCCAGGAATACCACATCAGCACATCAGAGGCAACCAAGTAATATACCGACTGATTCTTTGAAGGCTCACTTGTTCATACCAATGTATTTTTATTATCGATGAATTATCACTTATGAGTGATTATTAGTAAGCATTTTATCACATTACTTCTTTATTTGTTTGAAAATGCGTGTGTTTTCTTAGTAATGTTTTTGTGTATTATCCGGTACTGGGATATCAAAACGGGCACTCTGCTACCCTGCTTTGATATGGTCCAGGTGACTGCATATCTGCGCTCCCTCAACAAAGAACTTAACCACAGATGCAAACATATATGCTGAAAGATTTCTTCTTTTCCTGCCAGTTACCTGTGACTTGGATTCTGACCAAGTCTACATCAGAGGTCGATACCTTGCGCAGATGAAGAAGTCTGTTTTAATTCAATTCTGGGTTCTTTAAAATTTAAAACCTGAAATCAATGAGAATCCAGTCCCATTAAAAACTTGTTTAATGAAAGAGACAAACATGAATAGGTTACAAAGCAATTTCATCTTCACAACATTTAGATTACTCAAGTGAAGGATTATTATAAATTACATATATCAGTTCATGGTATAAAATGACAACTATATACGATCCCCCCCAGCATAAGACCTTTCAATGAGATTCATATAATATCACGCCCTGAAATGGGACATTCATAGATACATTTGATATCCTCTCTTCCACATTCACATCTTACCAACACTACACATCACGTTAGACAGTTGTGGAGTCGATGCAGGGTCTGAGCCAGGATTTGAAAACTGCCCGTCCAGCCCCAATCCAACCACGTCCATCACGTTATGACCAACTGATTATCATAACGTAGTTTGTTGGCTTTCGCCCGAAAGCTTGGGGGTGAGGAGGAGTTGGGAATGATGTGTGTGCGTGCGTGCGTAATGAGAAATATCAGACCGTTGTTCGGATGAAATTTAATTACAAATTAATGATACATTCAGCGCAGGCACAAGCATACGTGCGAAATAAAAAGTCAAAGATATGATATTTCACCCAATTGCTATTTGTGAGCTTCATTCCCGAGCCAACAGTGCAGACCAAAAGTTAATTAGATCCTGGGAAAAGCGATACCGCGAGGCAGACATGATGCTCCAATCGACTGTGTACAATGTATGCCACCCTTCTAGTTGTCATTATTCTTACAAACCTCGAAAATATCGTGCATCAGTTTTGAGAAGGTATAATATTTCGATGAATCGTGGTTTTGCCATAGTCTGTTGGTATTTATTGTTCCAATTAACGCCTAGATGCTGTAACAAACAGACAAATACATAGGAAAATATCTTCGAAGACAAACAGAGGGTGTGCTTCAAATCCATATACCATCCGGCGTCTATCCTGGCAAACTACAGCTTTACATCGTGATAGAAAAGCAAATACGTATCAGTCATTGCGCCTTTTGTAAGTATTCATGTAAGTCTGATTGGACTGCAATGTCTGTCTACCCAACCATATAATTATCGCTGTTATGTATTGGTAAGATTAATATTGCGAATGCCGAGAGAGTTGCCGTAATATTAATGGCAGCCACCTGACACGAGGTCCGACCAAATGCGGCCATGACCGGATCAAGATAACGGAATGTCTAGTAATCTGAATGCGACAGTATTGTCGAGGGAAGGATCATTTGTCTTCAACTGTCTCACCAAAAGCACATCAGTTGTGATATCCAGATTGATATATGGTTATTCTACATGAAACCAATCATGCAAGGACTCAAAACACATTGGCATTACACCCTTTCGTGGAAAACGAAACGAAACTATCGGTATCCTATATATTCATATATGAACATTACGAACTAAACGTGATTAGACGTAATTCTATTACATCCACTGGTAGTTCATAGTTTAACATTCAGCTGGAATCGTTCGCTGGGATAAATCTAAGATGAATGATGCTCTCAGCATTTCCTCCTTGAAGTTGCGGCAGATACACAGATATGGAGACACCCAAGTAAGTTTATGTAGTTACCGATAATGTAAAACCCGATTCTGTTGCATTAAAGACCGCTAGAGTTTCTGCTCGTCCTTGAGGACTACAGATAATAACGATAAACGCCCATAGTCTACTCAATATAGATCAGGCTTAATGCCACAGCTGCCACAACATTTGTATGGCTCGTGTATGAGTGTATTTATTCAGAAGTGTAAGCAGGCTACACAGATCTGGTTGTTTGCCTATGAGTTCAGAAAGTTTGCTATAACCGTAGCGCTTATAGCTATGCTAAGAGAGCTCACTCGCGCCTCCGCCAGAGAAAATATGTGAACATGCCACCTGTGAGCGGAGTGGTGCTTAGTCATAGGGTCTGTTCATGTCATATGAAATTTTCAGAATTATTCAGGGGCGTGGTCGTCTAGACCAATCAGAACACTCCATATAATTAACAAAAGCAGCCAGACGCCGAGCCCTGGAACGTTGGATCAACAGTACCAAATGCTTTTCTTGATTCTATGGTAGCGCCACCTGACGACGGGCGTGTGATACACACATTTGCATTCTCACCACACTTCTAGTCAGAGTGAGCCCTCAGATCATAGCTATAAGCTCTTCTGTGCGCCGAGCACCGAACCGCTATCCATTATGCTCGGGAGAACCCGGAGTCTTGGTATCGGGAACCGAGCGCCTGCGCATAAATCAGCCATCGGCAATCGTGTGGCAGGCATAGAGATAACAACTTCATCCCTGTTGACTTATGCATGTTTCTTTGATAAGAAATAGTCGAGAGACTAAGTCAATGATAGAATCTGACTAGATCTTGATTATTACTTTCAATTTCTTTTCTGCGTTAAATTTCTCTGCATATGGAAGTAGAATTTCTCCAACTGCCCCTATGCAACCCGCTCAGCTTGATACGGTCCTGTTGTTTCCATTGTTTTGGAGATTTTGCTGTTCTCCGTCCATAATTGATTTAATATTTTCTTCGTCTGTGTTCCTCACCCTTTACAGAGCCCAACAAGGGGACGTCATCGATGCACGACTCAACCTGTCCACTAATGCCTTGTAGAATACTCAAGCTAATCCAGCTCGCCCAACAAGAGCTACTCAGATATTCGTTTTATTGGTCAGCTGCCTCTTAGGATAGATAGAACAAAGAGGGAGTGGATATTTTGAATGAAAATTACAAAGAAGGTGAAAATGTCACAAACTAATGTGACCCATTATCGTAGGGCACGTCACCACCAGCAGATTGACTCGCCAGGGAGTAGGGGCGAGGGTGCTTAGAAGCCAGCGCTCGGACAATTAGCAATTCATGCATGTGGATTGGATACATAGAATTTAACTATGTAGTTCGTAGTAACCGGTTTATTGAAAGGTAAACTCAGGTATCTAACCCGCATGTAGAGAAGCGATGCCATGCGGGCGGGGAGAATAACTGCCAGTTAACATTGCTCGCTTCATTCGACCACCAAAGTGAATCGAGCTCTACTCCAAACTTCTTCATCATGGATGACAACGAAGAATGCGTGGCTCTACTTATGGAATCCTACGATTCCATGGACGATTCCATGGAGGAATCCCTATTGCCGAGCAATTCCAGCGATAGTTCAACAGTTCTCGATAAACTCAAACGGATGGTCGAATCAGCTCGGGAGGAGTATACATTGCTTCAGACTTCGCCGTCTCACTGTTTACCCGTTGAGACACTTTTAGACCGAAGTCGGGGATTCATTAAGGAGGCAGGCACCGAGGCGTGTGAATTGAAAATCAAAGCGAAGAGTTTTTGGACTACTAATCGCCACCACTGCCAAGCTCTACCCTGGTTGGAAATCGTCGTGGTTACGCTCTGCGCGGCTCAAGCAATATCGACGGCTTTAATTGGTCAACTCATTTATAATTCCTTCAAATCTCGATTACCGACACATCTCGTGCAATCGGCTCCTATTCGGTTTAACGAGGTGAACATTATTCAGACAGTAACAGAAGACACCTGCCTTTACAGGAAAGATGATGTGTTCGTATGGTCGCCTCTGAGCAATACGAGTAGCCCGGACGATTGGGTTACCGCGCTAGAGGTAGAAACATCGCGATGGAATATCATTATGTTTATAGCAAACAACCTACCGGCGGTATTTGTCACACTTAGTGTGGTAGGATATACCGACCTAGTTGGACGTCGTTTTGGCCTAATTGTGGCAACCATTGGACTATTGATCGGAAACTTTTTCTCAATCATCAGCATTTCACAGGACAATTTTCAGGTTCATTTAATCATCGCTAATCTGTGTGTAGGGTTTTTTGGAGGCCTTCCTACCATAACAGCATGTTCATATGCATACGTAGCCGACAAATTGGCGGGAAATCAGAGAATATTTAGATTTTCCTTACTCGCCAGTTTACGTCTTTTAGGTTTCGGATTATCTGCTGTTTTCGTTGCGATGTTCATTTCGCAAAACCAGTATTTGTTAGCACTATGGACCATCCAAGCCATCATGACATTTGCGCTAATCGTCCTCATATTCTTGGTACCAGAATCTCTACAGAATCCACCTATACGAAAAATACATCTACAAAAACTCCTCCCACTTGTTGTGACTTCTATGTTGGCAATTCAAGTGTTTCTTCGTAAAAGACCTCAACGTTACACTCGCCTCAAGATTACTCTGCTTCTTTTGATAAAATTCATCCAGTCGTTCGCAGTAGGTGGACGGATGACAATACTTATGATTTTTCTGCTCGGCCCGCCATTTTGTTCCAGTGAAGCGGAAGTGACGTATGCAATATTTATATCAGGTTGTCTTGCCATCTTGGCACCATTTGTTGCATGTCGATCACTGGTAAACTGGCTGAGTCCTTCCTATGTGGGAGTTATTTCTTGTGTGACAACCGCCATAGGACTTATCGTGCAAGGCTTCGCCGTCAACTTGATCACCCTTTATACAGGTGAGATCATTCAATATGTGTTCAACATGAATACGATCTTATCAAATTAAAGCAAATGATTACCCATCATACAATTTATCACATTATCATAGTCGTAGCATTGTTATTGTTATTTACAAGTTCAAGAAGCTGCGACAAATTCGTAGTGTCACTCATTACTGCCTCTTTATAGCACTTGTGTTTATTTCCCCCAGCAATGGTTCTGCAGATCTTTCTGCCCCTGTCGGACGCCACCGCTAGCTCTATGATGGCATCATTATGCGACCCAACAGAGCAAGGTGCGTTATGATTACATGTTAACATTATGATTTGGAAAATGAACTTGCCTTGAAAAAGCACTCGTAACGCTGCGTGCGATGAATATCTAAGTACACACGTTTACTTTTGTTTGTAATTTAGCCTCACTATGAGAGATTTATTATTTCACCCTTGAATTATGCTGATACACAGGTTCACTGCAAGCTGGGGCCACGGCTCTGTTCACTTTGGGTTCTCTTGTGGCCTATATCGTCACACTCGGTATCTTCTACGTCACAGCTGACGTGTTCAATGGCCTCCTATTTGAAATAATGGGCGGGATTTACCTGCTCTGTGCGGCTTTGTTCATGTGAGCATATTTCATTTGGTTTGTTTTCAATGTAACCATGTGTAAATATTACATTGACTAACTTGTTAATGTGCTAGAGGTCAAGACATCTAGGTTCCATGCATTTTAATATAATTGAAATCTACAATTTCTTTGATTCATTTAATGAACAGTTTATATCAATTAAAGGTGGCTTATATCTGCATAAAAAAACCTTTTCAATCCAGTCTTCTCGGACAACTTCAGCTATTATGCAACTTATTTAAATAACAGATATTTTACAGTTCGTTATCGCAACTTGCCATCACAGACACTCGGGTCTTAACACGCCCCTCTACTCTTACCTCTGATATAAGAAGTAAAATCTGAGGGACATTTTAAAACTGGAGTGCCAATGCTTGACGTGATCGCTCAACTTGAACCATAACCACATGCATATTCGTAATGAGCGTATCTTTTATAAACACGTCTGCAGGATTGTAAAGTACCTAGAGAAGACAGAGGAAGACGCTGCGTCTGCGGAAGTGGTAGTTGAGAGGATCCATCGCGACGAGGGACCAGTCCAGGGTCTCCCGGACGAGGAACAGGGAGATGACGACGTGTTCGAGTAGCAGACAAGGCGATGCCCACCCGCAAACGAGAACAAAGATTGTCTATATTTGTTGAATATATTATCAAGCTTGAAAGGATACATTGTCGCACGACATTTGGGCTCCACACAATGGCACTTGGGTTCTATAAAGACATATTTACGATGATAACCCCCGGGCAAGAGACGAGTGTTTTACAATATATACGTAATCGTTGAATAATGTATATTACAAAAAAATACAGTTTACTGATCAACTAATTGAATCGTAGAATTCTTCATTGTGTACAGTTATCCCGCTCGTCTCCAGCTTTCAACTGTTGCACGTATTCTGTCCGGCTTCGTGTTGTAATCCCATCAGCATGAAGCAGCGAAAACTGGATATTGGTGTGGGGAAAACATTCAACAGAGATGGTGTGGAATTTGATGAATTCGGTGCTAATGGTTGTTATGTGTTAATCGAAGCAAAAAGCCGGTTTGGTGCTAGTCAACTTTGTGCGTTATGGAATGTTATATTGGATATCAAAACAGACATAATAACGTACATTTATGGCGAACTTGCCTATATATTTTAAATTGTTTTTTATGTTATATGTTGCTATCATTGGCAATAAAGCCAAATTGGTATGTGCCTTAATCAATTTCATTTGGAACGTCAAGTAACTGGTGCTAGAGTTTATAAAATCTTTTGTCAATCGTGACATGTTTTGAAACCCATCTTCCCTAATTTTGAATATTGTAAATCTTGCTGGTTGAAATTTTGGTTGAATTTTAAAAACTATGAAAGTAACATTGGTTGTAGTTCATATGGTGTTTTCGATACATATGATGTGGTTTGTACCGACCGTCGGACTTGATGCTATTGAGGTGGTGTTATGACGGTATTTTCACAATTGCCATATCAAGGCCCTTATTCCACACGTAAATCACTCAGAAATTTGACCCCTTTTGATTCTAAAAATTCTTTACAACTCAAATTGTCATGGTCAGCAAGAAACACAGGAGAAGGCGAGAGAACATTTGATGTTTACATCTGCCGATCTTATTCCCTGGGGGTTTTTTTCAGCATTGATTTCATGGGTAGAATAGTTTTATCCAAATGAGAGTCACAACGTAATACCTCATCAAATGATACATGCTTTGTTAGTGGTTCAGGATTTCGTCTGTCTGAGAGTAGGTTATCTCGTGAGGACAGCGACTTATATCATCTGGGCCAACAATGTCTTTCCCCTTTACAAGTTGCGTGTCAAATTGAAACTGTTGAATTGCGGTTATCCACCGAGCCTGCGGCTCCTTCTGGGTTAAAGCCATTTCAGAGAGGCATGATCGGTATGCAATTTGAATCTCTTACCAAGGAGGTAAACTTGGAAGAGTTTTAACGCAAATACGACGGTTAATAATTCCTGTTCAGTCATGGTGTAGTTCCCTTCGGCTTTAGAAAGCCCTTGACCAGCGAATCCGACAGATCTCATTACGCTATCATGCACCTGACTCAGACAAGCACCTATGTCTGTCTTGCTAGCATCAGTAGCCAGGACAAACGGCCTATAGAAATCAGAGAAGGCTAGGTTGAATCACTGGTCAAAGCTTCCTTAAGACAGTCAAATGTTTTCTGGCAATCATCAGTCCATACAATCGGAGCGTCTTTCTTAGTCAGAGCATACAAGGGTCTGGCTATAAGGGCATAGTCAGAAATGAAACGCCTATAAAATCCACTCAATCCCAAAAACCCTCTGACTTGTTTTAGCTTCGTAGGGACTGAATACATTTAAATTGCCTTCACCTTATTTGGGTTGGGAAATACACCTTCAGGGCTCAAAGTGTGTCCCAGTAAAACAACGGTCTTTACAGCAAATGAACACCTGTTCGGGAGTAATTTTAACTTAGCTTTACGCAAGCATTCTAGCACCTCTTCGATGTGCTCTAGATGAAATTCGAAGGTGGGTGAGTAAATTATCATGTCATCGATGTACGCGGCCACATATTTGTATGGAACACCTCTTAGGCTAGTATCCATAATGGCTTGAAATGTGGTAGGCGCATTACGAATTCCCTGCACCATTGTTTTGTAGCGATACTTGCCATAAGATGTGATAAACCCGGTTTTTGTACGCGACTGTGAGTCCAAAGGAGTTTGATCGAGCTCCTGAGTACAATGAGTTGCTGCTCCAGTAGAGCAGGACTAGCCCAAGGTCCGTCGTGCCCTTCCTCAATGAGTTACTGTTGTCTGACAACTTTTTCCATATCTTCCCTTTGACTAGGCGCCATTCTTCAGGGATATTTATGGACAACAAGAAATGTCAACAAGGATTCTAAGTATAGTAGCGGTGATATGCTAACAACACTTTGATAATATATTAACATATGTCAAGCACGATATCAAATTGTCATTGACGGACTGGTTCTCCTCGCGGGATCACCCATCCTAACCCTGTTAAAACCAAAACACCTTTTGGGGAAATATCTACAATGGCGATTCAATCGCAAATTGCTGCAGATGCCTTGTGAATCTGTCTATATTTTAGATTATTAATAGAGGACATTTCTGTATTTTACCGCTCATTTTCTCCTTTTATACTTCGCTCTGCCTCATCTGTAAAGCAGCGCAGTCGATCTGTGAGTTTCAAAGGAATCCAAAGTAAAGTGATATACACAGACGTCCTGCAGAGCAACAACAAAATACCTGCTGTGTCGTGATTATCAATAATTTAAGCACCGGAAACTCAACGAAGCGCTTTGGTGGGGATGTGGTGGGGTTTAGTTGCATGCAGTGAAGCCAACCACCTTGTGGATTGTAAGATTGTAAGAAAGAGCCCGGTGATGGGCCACGTGAGATCATTAGGGATTACTATTATATTAATTTGTAGTAAGCCACTCAGACGGCAACACCATCGATACAAACTTATTCAAACCACGCAACGACTACACGGATTATTAAACAAAACAAGCGAGTAAATAGGAATAAATTGCTACCTCTAGTTCGAGTTCGACTGCTCAGTGGCGGCGTCTGGGGACAGATACAGAAAACGAAACTGAGTAAGCAGGTACGGAAGTCTTCACAGTGATCAGCATTGCATCGGTCGTGATTTTGTTATCAACGACACCGAAAATGAATTTGTCTTGTTGTAGTGGATTCAGATGTTAAGTAATTATTGCTGATTGGTGACCATCACGTCGCATTAGATGGTCTGACAGGGTCAAACAGGACCCAGCCAACGACAACGAAAACTGAGTGAAGTAGAGATGTATGAAACAATCTAAGTAATCATCTGGGGATTGTTATTTGACTGGTAGACCTACGATCGACCTATATGTCAAAAGAAAGTCAATGATAGTTAGGTCTGGTTACCGGGCTATCTGACTGGGTGCATTTCTCTAATGTAAGTTTAATTTGTTGTCAAGAGCTGGGTATTTGATGGTAATATTGTTTTATACAGTCATCTTGTAGGACTAACCTCTATATGACTTACCATTAATCAAACAAAGGTAACATAAATGGTCAGGTGATGCCCAAGACAAGGAAACTTTGCCTCTGACAGGGTCCATACTGTTTATTACTTTCAATCTCTCATATCCACGCCTATATGTGATATTAGACTTTTAACCATTCTTGGCGAGGTAACTTTCCTAAAGGTGCCCTCGCAACTTTGCTGGATGCTAGTCCAAGACTCGGGCAACTATGTTATTGCAGGTTATAACCGATTGGACTAGACTACTGAATATCTCATAAAGCCACGATGATTTGAGTGTCGGTGGCAACAGATAGACTGTGATGAACCAAAAAAGCACTTCCATTCACTACCTTGGACAGTTAAGTGCAATTCACCTTGAGATTCATCCTCATTACCGCAGTTGCTACAAAGTAGTCCACATCACACAGAAGTTCAAGCCAGGAATATTTGTTGAAAGTAGCTGTAATATTGCACCATGAACAGAACTGGATATTATCGATTTGAAAAGGTTTTCTCACCTGAAGATAATCATCGAGGTAATTTATATATTTGTTTTCAATCAACCCTGATAAGGAATATTTTCTTTTGGATCTGTCTTATCAATTTTGTCAATAAATTTGCGTTCTTTCCAGAACCGACGCCAGCAGCCCGTAGCGGACACAGAGCTGTTGCTACTAATAGAACTCTCTATTCAATTGGAGGGTACAACCCAGACTACTGGGGGGTTGAAAATGACACCAACTCAAATTACCCTTTGTTTAAAGAGGTCAGACTGATTTCTTGTGGTTGAAATTTATCAGAAATTTGTGTTGCTTCATAATTATTTTTTACTCATAAATGTTTACACAGCTATGGAAATTTAACCTACTCAAGAGAAGGTGGACTAAGGTCAACTCGAGAGGACAAATGCCATTAGAATTGGCATCACATTCTGGTACATTTTTAGCACATAGTCTTACATATGTTAAAATGAGTTTTATCTATTAAGTAACATCTATATGAGAATGAGAAACTTACCAATTTAACAATAAGTAGAACTCGAGCATCTTGAACGCCACCATTGATGTGAATTTAGTGTGAAATACACCTTTCATTGGGATTCATAACTAGAGCTTATAGTGAGATCTGTAATAATGATTCCTACATTTTTAAGGACTGATTTTGACCCATCACTTAAAAGTCCAATATGATCTTTGTTGAAATCCTTGTTTCGTGTCTTGTTAACCTGTTTTCTGATAGTTACCCTTTTTAATATTTGATTGTGTTAATCACGTGATTTCATCCAATTGCCAGCTTTGTTGCACGGGAGACTGATGTTGGTGTATGGAGGAACTGGCATCCCATTTGGTACGGCAGCAAGCAATGTGCTCAACTTCTATAACCTAGACACTAACAAATGGAGCAGCCTGAGTTGCACTGGTGACTTGCCCATCAGAACATATGGCCACGTAAGTAACAAAGGCACTCCTACATTCACATTCACTTGTTGGTCTCTCTTTGGTACCCTCTCCTCATTCCTTCTCGCTCGCTCAGGCTCTCCCTTCCTATATATATATATATATATATATATATATATATATATATATATATATATATATATATATATATATATATATATATATATATATATATATATATATAGAGAGAGAGAGAGAGAGAGAGAGAGAGAGAGAGTAAAGGATATTACCAGTACTAAGGGTATATATACACACACATATATATAGACCTTAGTACTGTTATTTGTGTGACCACACCTACATGTGTTTTAACAATGAAGCCCTTGTTTGTGTAGGGGATGGCCTTGTATGGTCAGTACTTGTATGTATTTGGAGGGACTACAGGGTGGGAGTACAATGCAGAGATGCACCGACTTGACCTCCAGACTCTCTCCTGGGAACTCCTGGGGAAGAAACAGACATCTGAACCAGCTGGAAGGTGTGGATCGTATAACTCTACAATTATTCATGTGCAAAGAATAGAAAGTAGTGCCTTCACTTTACAATATTTTCTGATACAGGTATAATGACCAATTATACTTATCAACCAACTTATAAATGAGTGATATAGATTTACCGATATTTTGCAGATGATTTTTTAAGAAATAAATCAGTCTGTTTCTGTTTGTAGGTACCGGCATGAAATTGTATGCTGGAAAGGGAAAATATATGTGTTTGGTGGTGGAAGGTCCAATGCTGTGTTTGGATTTGATCAGGTGATGCTATGAAATGCATTATATCAATGCTTTATCGTACGCTAGTCACCAATATCTTAATGTGATAAGTCATCTACCCCCCCCCCCCCAACCCTTTTCACACAAACTGTCAAGTTGAGAAGTATCCTGATTTTCTGCAATCCTGCCTCTTTTGTTATGACATTTCAAAGGCCCCAACGATTTCATCATCACATGGTTTCACAGTATTGAAAATGAATGAGGTTTGTGATTACAGATTCCGGTCTTTGATATGGAGACTTGCTCTTGGGATTTCGTCAAGCCCCTTCCTGGAGACACAGAGGGTAATGAATGACTACTGCAGTAGTAATCCACCTCTTCAAAGTAAAATCACATCATTGTAATATTCCAGAATGTATAACCATCATCTTGGTGAAGAAAATGAAATAATTTACAGATCTCCTTTACTATAAACTTAATTGTATATTCATCCAAAATTGTTGTTGCTCTTCAAATAGGGAAGCATATATACCATCTTACAACATGGCATAACTTATAATTCCATAGAATTCATAATTTATTTGGTTAAAAACTTAGTTTGTGTCTTGTTAATTTGTTCCAGATTATCCGTTGCCCCGCAGATGCCATACATGTTCTCAGCTGAAAAACAGTATAGAATTTGCATTTGCAATTTTGACATCAGATAAAAATGCTTCTCCTAATGCATTTCTTATAGCCAATGTTTTTTCTCTGTTGCAGGGGTTTATGTTTGTGGAGGATATAACGGGGAAAAAATCTTTGATGACCTCTGGATATTTGACCTTGACCTTATACAATGGTACCTCATGCCTCAAAGGTTACCACAACCAGTGTACTTCCACGCCTCGGCAATAACACCCGTAAATTTATTTTTATGTATAATAGTGGTTCTGTTGCCCCACTGATGCTCCCAGAGCCTCGCCACACCAACTTTGTACATCATTTCTAAAAATAAAAAACTATTAATTTCTTTTATTTGATTGGGGTTTTTAAAAAAAAAATATTTATTGATATTATAAAGAAGATTAATCTGTATTGCAGACTGGCTGTCTTCTCATATTCGGTGGAGTGGACCACATTGAAATGAAGAGGACTTCAGCAGTGTACTCTCTTCAAGTGGTGCCGCCCAGTCTGAAGCAGGCCACGTGGAACTACATGTGCCGTACCATGCCACACCTCGCAAACAAATCATATGGGTTTTTGAGAGAGTTTGGTGTTCCACGAGAGTTGATTGAACAGCTGTATTGAGATGTATGGAATGAGATTGTTCACTGTGATAATAAACTGATATTCTGTATTTAAATTTCGAGAAAGAAATTGGCAGTCTGATAGCCACACACAGATGACACTATGTATTCAATGTGTCTGTGAAGACAGTCACTGGTTTTGCACTATAATAAGGGCACAGGGGCTTGGTGCAGACCATTATGATAGTACCACCATGATCACATCATATGTTCTGTATATAGTAATCATGGTAGAATCATGATATTGATATTATAGAGGGAACCCTAAAGCTGCTGCCGTTGCAATTGAATTAGTCAAACACTATAACTCGACCAGCCCCTTCAGGTATATTGAAAGGAGGTTCAGAACCCCTCCCCTGTCTCTTGAAGTCTCTTAGTACTTTGCACAAAATGTTTATGAACTTTTTTACCATGCAAAAAAGTGAAACCCCAAACTATGTCTGGATGACGCGTGATGTTATGGTTACTGTCCCTCTTGACTACACAGAACTGCACTGGCGCTCTGGGTAAACCATAAACCCACATGCCACGTTAAACATGTAAATAGAATGTGATCATGATGGTGGGGTCATAATGGTCTACCCCCTGCGGCCCTGCTTCTGTGTGCAAAGGGCATTGATTAGACGGAGGGAACCTTTAAGCCCGGCGTGTGGGGCACTTAAGGGTACAGAGGTAGTATTCATGTGGCTCGCTACGCTGCATGTTGTTTTCGGCCTCTCGGCTTGTACGGCAGGTTTCGTTGGGCCTCGTACTTGTACGACGGGGTTTGTTTTTCGGCTGCAATCTGTACGACGGTTTTTTTTTTTGTAGCTTCGTGTTGTACGACGGAGTATGTTTATCTCTTCCCATCTGGACAGCGGGTTTTACATATATTTCGTTTCAGTATGTCGATATTTCCTCCCGGGATTTCACACCGATCGTTGACAAAGCAAATGCAATGACTGGTCCTTGTGTGACGCGCCGAGAATCGTGACGGTTTATACATTTACATAACACCTTTCTACGACGGAGCATGCATTTTTTTCCATTTTCAACTTGTACGATGGGTACGTGTTTTCGAGGTCCCGCGGCACACCCTACCCCCAAGGCCAATTCCCCCCCCCCACTCTCCCACCAACCCCCCTCATTCACCTAGTTGCCACGACAACTTGTGTTTAGTGTGAGTAGCGTGTGGTTACAAATCGAAAAATCTGTGCTATGTATTTTTTTAAATGATACAAAGATAAATGTTCGAACTTAATGAAGAGGTGTTCAGGTTCACGTTGGCTTTTATCATATGGGGACGCAGGGTGTTTTATTTACCACCGCTGGTATCTTTCTGTGGTACCGTCTGTAATTTTGGATCTTGCTCTATATAGTCTAATGATTATTTTCACATTCTTACGGAACGCGAAGTTCGTCTCGAAATTTTACTGTTGGATGTTTATTGGTAAGGGATTTCCCTCTACCTATTCATTTTCACTAAGTACTTCTCTATTTCTCGTCGTGTTTGCGCTTATATTCGTAATTGAGGGCTCTAATGGTAATTAAATTTATCACAAGCCATTAAGTAGATTCGATGATTTGTTTTATGTTCATTCCTAAGTAGTTACAACATACCTTCAGTCACATTTGCTTGTCCCCACAAGATTAGGCCTTTGTCCTTCCCCTACTGCAAACTATTTATACATAAAATACATCAGTTGTCACAGACACTCCCACAAAGAAATAAATTACCTGATACTCATGCATTAATTACCATGTAAAAAAAATTGCACACTGCTTCAAATCTTTTATTTCACAACAATTATTTACAAGTTCCAATTAAAAAATAAATGAATAATGTGTAATTAAACACACATCGACATGGTCAAATTTTGGTATATATTGGCAAAAAAAATAAACCGATTCCAATGATATTAACCAATGGCGAGCAAGCTTTCACAAATACGATAAACTAATCTCAGGCTTACGAACAAAATAAATGGCTTCATTTAACAAAACACCACGTGTCAATGTTGAAAAAACAATTCAAGAAAAATACAAAACACGGTATAGACAGTGGTGCAAACTCCACCCCTTTACACTGCACCCTCCCTAGAAAAACGGATCTCCACTACCGTGATATTAAGGGAACAAGCGAGACATATGAATATTGCGCTATACACATCATATAAAAGCATTATCTACCAACAATCATGCTTACTCACTCCCAGTACAAAAAAATACTCGAACCTTATGAAGTTACGCAGCCAGTTCCCTCTCGAGGTACCTTAAATGCTATCCTCCCCCACCCCCCTCATCTCATCATATAATGACTTCTTCATTTCATTGACCTCTTCAACCTCTCGCCATCATATTGGCTATTATGGTGAAAACCTAACCTAATCCCCATCTTTGGGTGACAGCAATGTTTCGGGAATCCCATCTTCATTCATAATACCATTTTCAACACCCTTACACAGTGATGGAGCGGAGCCAGCATATGGTTTCATAAACATCAACACGAACCCTTATTTCGTTTCCTTCAAGGAAATAATGTTTAATGCAGTTGACATTTCCCACCAGTCGCATTATTTCAAAAGGGCACGTCCACCCCTTAGAAAGTTTCCATCTGTTCTTACACGCATACCATCACCACACAAATATCCCCAACACCCAGTTGACTCGTGAGGGGTTGCTCTGTATGCCACACACATGCGGTGCGTGATCATTCCAGTCATCACGGTTTATGTTTATAAAACATTTGCCGCATTGCACGGTTCCATCTCTTTAATTCCCCATCACTTTGAGCATTGAAAGGGGTGGCACTTGTTTTTTTCCAACCCCTAGTAACGAACACATGTGTTTGAATAAATGGGATTCAATTCCTGCCCTGGTCCATTCCCGGTTAAGAACTATGAGTTTTAAGCTTGACCACAGCCCACAGTAATCCCTTACATAGTTATTTTCACTCAGAATCTCATCCCAACTGGGATATTTCCCATGTGATTCCATCAATTTGAATACACTTCATTGACACGGGCTCTGTGGGAGTGATGGGTCTATTGTTGGAATTACCTACACCTCCCTCAGTTTCACATGCACCTAAATCGGATAAACTTCGACGTGATCATGGCATGGATGCCCTTGGGTTTTTATCATAGGTCTTTACACTTTTATCCTGTGTAGACTATTGCTTTCCTAATTTCAGAGTTTCTCATATTGACCTCAGTTACACAAGCTGATAGAATTGAATAGCTTTCGACAATATCACAGCCTGGATACACATGCTTTCACCCTCTCCCTCAGTATCGCTGTTTCCCTCTTGTATTTAAGTTGTAGGACCTTTCACGACTTCATGGTAGAAACGACATTCACAACATTAGGCATTCGGTTGCCCGATTACAACGTCTTTTTCGAGTCACAGGCTTTTTTCGGGATAGCCCATCAGCATTGCTATGACTGACATTCTCTGCTCAAAGACATAATAATATGGTTGAACACTGGCCTTCTGGATCCTTGAAATTTGCCAGCCATCGTAATGAGCTGTGATCTGTTCATACAATAAATAAAGTATCACCCAGTAAATAGAGCCTTAAATGTTTCATGAAAACCACTAATGAAAAAAGCTCACGATATGCGATACAATAGCTCATCTGAGATAAATTTAGGGTTTGACTAGCATAGGCTTTCGACTTCTCCCTGAACCTGGGATAATACTCCCCACAAGACTGTCATCAGTATCTAGGATATATTTAGCCCCTACCTCTTGAGATGGATACACTAGAGCGGATGCCACTACACGCATTCCCTTTAGCTCAACTTGACTTTTCACATTCCTTTCCCTTTGGAGTAAAGAAGTTAGAGAAAGCTCAGTCACATTCTTGGTTGTTTTACGTTCAACTACAGCAGCTATCTTCTCAGGCTCACATTTTACTCCCCCAGCTGAAACTATATGGGCCCGGTACGAACCGTTTAGTTGAAACAAACTGCATACCTTTAGTTTCAGGGTAGGCCCTGGTTCTCTTATACGATCAAACACTATCTGCAAATTGCCAATAGCGTCATCAAGAAATTTCCCAAATGTGATTTTATCATCTAGGTATGTTCATCCAACAACCCAATGGAAACAGGACTCGGCCAATTAACCGTTCAAATGTCGCAGGTTCATTGGTCAAAACAAACGAAAGGACTGATGTATGATGCATGCTGTTTTGTCGTTATCTTTTTCATCAACTTCACGCTGTCAATAGCCTGAAGTTAAATCTAATGCGCTAAATTTGGAACATACACCCTTGTATTTTAGGGATTGGGTAAGAATATTCGATTGTGACCCCATACAAAGCCCTGTAATCGACACAAAAACGGAAACTTCCATCTTTTTGCTACTAGAACAACTGGTGATGCACAGGAGCTATGACTGGGTACTATTTGATCTGCTTCGAGCGTTTCCTCCATCTATTTCTCAATGTCAGGTTTTTGGGAAACGGCAGGTTTGTATGGCCAGATCTAAACAGGTTTCGTGTTTCCGATGTCAATCGTATGTTTGACGAGTTTATCCCAGTTTGTCACCTGGTATTAGAAACACATCCTGATTCTCAAAGATAACACCACATACTTTGGGGTACAGCTCTGGTTGGAGTGTTTCCAGTGTCTACGCCGCGATTTCGCACAAGAGCTCAGGTAGGTCACACAAGATTTTGTCTGGTTATTTCCTTAATGTCAATTTCTTCAAACTTATCGCCTTCTCAATTGGTGCTATAATTCTGTAACCCCTTTCTGTAATGTTACAGATTCACTCCCAAAATTGGCACAAGACATCAAAAAATATGGTTCAACCATGCTGACTTCAGCCTTTGTTAACACGAGTCCAGTTTCTTCAGTATCAGATGAGACAATTATGTCATGACCAAGCAGAAAAAAGCAACAACCGCCCCATTCCCTTCTCTTCGTGGTTACAGGCATTGATTCATTTTTCACGAAATGCATCAAAAATGCATTTGTTTGGCTTAAAAATTCAATTCCCTACATTCTTTTGAGTTCTTATAATTCAGCAACAACACATGTAACAAGAAAAACTTTACTACCCAAGCAAACTTCGAAATTAACTTGCCAATAAATCTCAAAGAGAGATCTTTGGCAGCTTGAATGCATGCCTCAACAGGAAATAGTGGTATATATATTGATAGGTTCCCAAACCCAAAATATATGGAGAAGCTCCTGGGTTAGTTAACCAATCAATTTGTAGGTCACAGATACCTCCATTTATATGCAAGCAGTTACCATTTGTTGTGGTCCTAACAAATATTATATCTGATCCTTCTTGTGCAGCTGAGCCTTTTGCCACAGGGTCAGCTGACTCTAGTTTGACTGAACATTGTTATATCTATTGCCAGATATACATGCCTTTTTGGGTAAGCACCAAATATAGAGATCAACTGGTATATTCTCATCTAGCAGCTGTCTGGGGTATGCCTCGTTTGCCGACCTCCGATTGATTGCTCATAAGCAGTTACGCTTTTCTAATTCCTAAAAATCCGTATGTTAAAGTTCTCTAAATAACCAAGTAAATTTGATATTTTCGATTCGTGGCGACCGAGATAGAAAGGATGTGAAAGAGCCAATGGAGACCATTGTCAGCGATGTGACGTCACTCGTTGACGCCCTTATGTAAAAACAACATCTCATGAGAGGTAGCCTAAGGCATGCCGTCTCTGATTATGAGAAAATTAACCCGAATTCAACTTGACCCCCACCTAGCAAACAGACAGGGACGCATGCGCAGATCAGTCTCATAACTGGTTTATCTTATTGATGGGTTTGTTAAAACCGTTGTTATTCGACACTAAGGGAAAGTTACAGCTTGCTCTGGGATTGTATCGTATTGATCTGTTAGTGGAAGCGTTAGCATGGTAACATGGCGGTGGGGTTGCTATGTATATAAAGAGATTATCGGCAGCAGTCAGCTACGACATCGAACCAAATACAATGTGTAAACTTCTTTCATAGTATATTGGATAATGACCTTGAATGATATGTCCACTGACCGATCTTGTGACGTGTTGAGTTTCTTCAACCCAACGCATACCACATTTAGGATAAAATTTTCTGTATTGCATATTCTCAGCAAATAATTTTAGATTGTTATCAATTTTTGGCGTAGTATAAGAATGATATACTGTAAAATATCGGAATTAGAAACCTGGTAGTGATCTTGCGGGACAGTAATACAAGACAATCCGATGGAATTGTGAAACAAAATCCAAATTAAATTGACCGTTTTGCTGTGCAATGTAAGGTAGTGTTACATTATAAGTTATTACACTTAGTTCATTGTGACTTGAATCAGCTATTGATGTATCATAAATATATACCTTGACATTACTCATTTCGAATCCCATAAAACTGTTTATTAAGTTTATTTTGCTTTTAATAAATTTATAATAGCCAGGGTGATATGATTGCTTATTAATATTGAAGATTTACAAGGTGTCTTCATATTCTATATCAACAGTAAAAAATATCATATTAGTGACGAGTAACCCCCACAAGACTACATAAAAAGCAGCTTGTGACCCGCGAGTATCCTTGAACCCAGGCTGTAGCAGCGCTCGGCGTCGCTGTTGGGAATTGATGATTCGTGTCTGAGCTGTAGGAAGGTCAGTGGTGCAGAAACCCATCGTCGGCGTGCTGTTAAAGTCATAGAAAATAAAACAGCTTTTCGTTTGTGAAACTGAAAGGTGGTTAGAGCAATACAAAGGCAAACAAGATGGCTGAAAGTGGTAGTGGCTCCCCTCAAACCGGGCGGACGGTTTTAGTTGCTGTGGATGCCAGCGATAACTCACGCTTCGCATTTGAATGTAAGTAGCGATTTCATCATTTCAACGACATGGCATAGCGCAATTGACCTGCTTGATCTGTCTTGGTCACTTTATGCGAAAATAACAATCGGGAAATGATAAATGAACAGGCATAGCCCAGTTCGGACGTCTTATAGGCTAAAACAGATATAGCTAGGTTCATTATACTGGTCCCATTAGCAAGTACATAATGCTCAAGTTTGGACTTGGCTAACATTTGTTGTAGTCTAAATAATCCATTTAGGATCAATTCAGTTTTTACTTGGAATGCACTTGCAGGTCACGAATTGGTAATTCTCTGGTCATGCGAGATCTATATATCCTGACATACACTAATAAGTATGAATGCTTATATGTGTGGGCTTCGTCGATCAATACCTGACGCCACTGGTGAACAGGTGAATTAGTTTTCTGGAAACCGAATGGCCTCGTATAACATCCCACAATATAGCTGACCTAATCCAGTTGTTTTGATAGTCCAGCATAGACAAACCAGAGACAATGGGGCTTGGCCTTTGTAATAAACCCGACGTCACCTATGTAAGAAATCTTGGCATCATCTTCTGTCGTTGCTTCAAAGATCCAGATTAGCCGTCGGGAAGAATTGTGGATTAATGGTTATTCACAAAACTGTTATAAGCCAGACAGTACAATATAAATCAACCATGAAGCCATATTCATTATTTAGCTCTCAGATACTCCCCTTTTCTCTTGAAAACGCAACCAGGCACTCCGATGGCTTAAAGGAGTCTTTTTTACCTTCTTGGGACTTTGGACCGACATTAATATGACCTGAACAAGGGACCTTAAACTCGCTTGTCCTGTTGTTCATTCTGTTGACTGTCGCTCGACAGGATACGGGGGCTTGAAGAGTCATCAGGCTTCGTCAGTTCGTATTTCATCTATTTCGCCCTAGAGTACAGTACCAGCACAGCCTAAAATACCTCATTCGTATTGTAAACCCTCCTGGACAAGCTCATTTCGAGGGAAGGAAGGTTTTACATGAAGACATTAAGCATATCTGCCTTCCACGGCTGCTTTGTTCCAGGGGTTATAAGTAGATTGTTGTTGGATATTTACAGGTGTTTTTAAGGCTTACAGAAACGAAGATTCGGATGGCATATTCAACCCGATTCGAGGATGAATAGGAAACTAGGGAATGATTTAATATTTGTTTATTCTATCGACCCGTCAGCAACGAATACTGTGTATATATCCTCACATACACTGTTTAATATGAATGGGTATGCATGTAAGTTACGTTGATCAGTACCAGGCGCCACTGGTCGATCGATCCCCTGGACACCGAGCGACCTCGAATGACTTTCTAAAATAAATAACCAAAGACGACCTAGATCGCTTGGTACAGTTATCGTGATAGCATACTTAACGTTGACAAAGGGGGAATTATGTGTTAGCCATGGCTTTCCATGCTGTTCTAACTCGCATAAACTTGACATGACCACGGGAGGAACTCGACATAAATTGACGACTACTCCTTTCTTGGCATCATCTCCTGTATACGCTGTTAAGATCACGACAATAGATTATTCACAAAACTGATCATATTATTATAGAAATAGAGATTCTTTATTAAGATCGCAGATACTCTCTCGCTCTCTTGAAATCTCACCCACGCACAACAAATGTTATGCCTCGAAGAGTTGTAAATTGTATATCTTGTTTGGACTTCGAACCAACATTAATGTATTCGCTACAGAGTATAACGTAGATTGGAGAGTCATTCAACGTTTGTATTTCGGCTGGAATTTTACAACTTTTTCGCCATTGTGTACAATGCAAGCGAAGAATGGGAGTGTTGACTTTGTATCTGGTGGTTGCACTATGAATGTTGTTTTTACCTTATATTTATACGTTGCCCAGCACTGTTTATTGGTCAACTTGGTTCAATACTTTATCACCGGGCTTTTCCACCAGATTGCCGGGCATGAATTGTAATCTCGACGGCGAGGCTAAAAGGATACACCGGTTACTTTATAGAACACTAGGCAGATATTTTATTCTATATAATCATAGTGAAGTCATTACTATAAATCTCGCCCCACCCTTCGAAACAATACACGTGGATTAATGCGGGCGGATGCTCACTGTATAACAATATCGATCTGCCTGTATTTCTGCTCGCCATGTGGGAGTATGTTCGCTCTGGATCAGCTCTGTACGACGGCCGAGGCTGCATGTCATTTTATCAGAAAGTGATGACAATACTGCGTTGAGTTAATCACTAAGGGATACTTTCTGTTTGAATGTTGGTGGTAAGTGGGATAGGGGTGTAAGGCCATTTGATTCATGGGACGTGTTTCACGATGACGTCAAGATAATGTCAGGTGCACTTCACTTCAAGGCTGTACGAGGCGACTTTAGACTGGGAAGAGCATCATCAGCTATACAACCGTAATAGGTAGATCGATTCCCACAAGAAAAACCACTTCTCAGCTGATCTAGACATTGAGCATATCTGCCATCCACGGTAATTCTGTTCCTAGCGATGAACTAGCTGTTTGATTAGACGTCGTCGCTTACAGAAACCACCTTGTTGGATATATTATCAGATTACTGTCCATCTCTGTTGTTAACGTTAGTGAAGACACGGGTGGCATTCTGCTGAGACTGATGCGACGTTGAATGGGAAATACGGGAATTATTTACAGGTTTTTTTTAATACTATCTTCCTGTCAGTCACCAATTCGCTTAATCCAATGGACATGCGAGATCAATATATCGTGACATACAGTTTTAAGTATGAATGCGCATGCGTGTAATGTACGGCGATCAATACCAGGCGAACACTGGTTAGTCATTCCCGGGGAGACCTAATGAACCCGCGAATTATGTATCGACTGAATAAGCATCCACGACTTTTCGTGATAGCATACATAACCAGAGATAATGGGATCATTCTGGGTTCGTCAAGGGTTTTCAAGTTAACCTGGCTTGCTAATGAAACGTGGCCAAATGTAATAAACCCGGTGTGACCTATGTAGAAATTCGACATAAAAACTATTCCATCTTGGCATCATGTCTTGTTTTTGTTGTTGATATCGCGATTAACCCATTACCAAGGATAGTGAATAAAGGGTTATTCACAAAACTAGTAATGATCTGAGGGTATTGTAGAAATTCATCGGGAAAGCAGATTCACTATTTAGATTTTTTCACTCGAAATTTCACCCACACGCTCCAAATATTATGACTTAACAAGGGACTTAACACTCATCTATTGTTTATTCTGCTTGTAATGGCTCGAGATGATTAAGTGAATTGGAAGGTCATTACCGTACATCAGTTTGTATTTTGCTGTAAATTGTACACATTTTTCGCCCGAATGTACAATGTTAGCCCTGAATGGGAGAGTTGGCTCTTTATCTGGTTGTTTAACGATACAGGATGGTTTGATTTCTAATCGATACGGCCCAGAGCACTGTATATTGGTCAGCTGGGGTCAGTACTTTATCAGTGATCATTGCCAGATAGTCGGAGCTGGTTTTGTGATTTCGCTGGCGGTGGTTAATGTAACACACCCGTTGCTACATAGATCCCAAGACAGACATTGTTTTTCCGGTGGAACCAGAATGGGGCCATCACAACAAACCTCGTACTATCGATCGAAACAAAGTAGCAATATTCTACTGGCGAATAATTCACCGAGCCATTCGCTTTGGTAGCTGTTGACGACGGCCGCATTACTGCAATTGACGACAATACTGCGTAGGGGTTAATCACAATGAATAATTCCTGTTTTAATTTTGATTGTAGTGGGTGTGGGTTCGCTTGGGATGTTGGGTTTTAGATGCGTGAAATGTGTTTCACGAAGATGACAAATGGAGCTAATTTAGTAGCAGTGCTCAGGTGCACTGCAAAACGATTAGGGCGACATGAATTGCCCAAATGATTTGGAGATCGATTCGACAGTAAAAACTGCTTCTCAGGTGATCTATAGAAACTATCGTTTAGATCGTGTGTGCCTAAATGACCTCATTCGAATTGTAAACCCTCCTGGACCGAGCTCATTTTCGGGGGAAGAAAGGTTTTACATTAATACATAAAGCACACAGGGATTTGCATTGGCCGGCCGGCTGCTATCTTCTATGTATACATAGATTAGAAGATAGCAGACAGCCGGCCAATGCAAATCCCCGTGATAAAGCATATCTGTCATCCACGGCTGCGTTGTTCCAGGGGTTAAGTAGATTGTTGTTCGACTTTAACAGGTGTATTTAAGGCTTACAGAAACCGTGATATTTATTTATTGCTGTCGATCTTCAATGTTGACGCTAGTTTAAATGCGGATGTCATTCAAATGAGCCTGATTAGAGGATGAATAGGAAATCAGGAATGATTTAATATTTGCTCATTCTATCAACCTGTCAGCAACTGTGTGTGTGTGTGTGTGTGTGTGCGTGCGTGCGTGCGTGCGTGCGTGCGTGCGTGCGTGCGTGCGTGCGTGCGTGCGTGTCCTGACATACATTACTAAGTATGATTGGATATACTTTCAAATTACGTTGAATTAATACTCTGGAGACCGAATGACCTCGAATAACGTCCTAGGAAAAATGATCCGAGATGACCTTAACCCCTGGTTCAGTTTTCATGATAGCATACTTAACGTTGCCAATAAGGGCATTCTGGGTTAGCCGAGGGTTGCCAAGCTGGTCTGTCTCGCTGATGGGACGTGGCCGATGTTATAATCCCGACGTGACCACGGGAGGAACTCGACATAAATTGACGACTACTCCTTTCTTGGCATCATATCCGGTCTACGCTGTTATGATCACGATTTACTTTCACGAAGAAATGTGAACAACAGATTTTTCACAAAACTGATTATATTTATATTATTATAGAAATAGAGATTCATTTAATTATTTAATTTGAGATCGCAGATACTCTCTCGCACTTTTGAAATCTAACCCACGCACAACAAATACTATGCCTCAAGGAGTTACATGTTGTGTATCTTCTTGGGACTTCGAACCCACATTGATGTGATCTTAACTAGGGAGTATATTCTGATGGTATTCGCTCGAGAGAATAACGTGGATTCAAGAGTCATTCAAAGTACGTCAGTTTGTATTTCCGCTGGAAATTTACAACCTTTTCGCCATTGTGTACACAACAAGCACCGATTAGAAGTGTAGGCTTTGTATCTTGACTCTGAATATTGTTTCTATCTCAGATCGGTACGTCACAGAGCGTTGTTTATTGGTCAGCTGAGGTTGGTACTTTATTGGTGGCCATTAGGGATAGATTCTATACGTAATAAACAGTGTGTTATCTCTTTGAATAAGACTCAGTTACTGGGAATAAGTACACTACGTCACGTGTATACTCAGAAGGAGACATATACGTGACAGGAAGTAATCATATCCATGAGAAATGAGAGAGGGGGGGGGGGGGGGGCAGGGAAGTTTTGTGATGTGTGGTTTGATTAATTTCTTTTTAAAACAAATGTTTTTGTTGATGAAACAAAGAAGTATATCTACAATCCACACCCCATGATTTCATCACGAGACAGCGACGTTTAAATTACTCAAAACATGAAATTGGATATGGAAAACTCATTGACAGAATTACCCCTGTTGCGTCGATGGATGTAGTCGAACCATTTTGGAAGTATGATTTCCTGGAAGGAATATTTTTGACTCGTGGTAATTACCAGTTGTAGAGATTCATGCAATACAAGGTATTGATAAGGGATCCCGAATGAAACATGATTTCTCCTTTAGAGAGAGGGTGCGAGCAAATGTTACTGCGGCTTTGTTAGGCTGAGCTAGCCGCCATTATAACCTGAAAATGCAATGTAAACACATTACTTCTTGTATGAGATCACTCTCCGTTGCGAGCCCGGCGTTACGTCTGCCAGCTTCCTTCGACCATCCTCGCTATGGAGAAAGGAATGAGAGGGAATTGCAGGCTCTCGAATCTCGATGTAGGATTTTCCAGCGCCGGCCGTGTGGAGATACATTTTCCTATTTGTATCCTATGATATAGGTTATGTGATCTATTATGGGAAACCCTTGCCTAAAGCATAACAAAGTGACATTCTAGCGTTTAGCTTTGGGTAGTTTTGTTGAGCAGCAGTAATGATGTATCATGGAATGGCCTTCATTGTACAAACACCAATCAGTATTAATCACATAAGCCCATTTCAGCTAGCTTCCGGGCAGGAACAAGATGTGTTGTAGGAATGATCAGCTAATGGAACCAACGTAACGGAAGCCGCCATTAAGCAGGGAATGCCTCCTGGTGAAAATGGCCTGGATTCATTACTCAACATTATCCTTTTACTGAACTTCCCCTTAAAAAAGTAGTACTTTTTTTCAAAGATGCCGCGTGTTAATGGATCTACGCTGGTCTTGTTCAATTGAACACCCTGAATGGCAATTGTAGGAGATCGGATGGTTCGTAACATTAATCGCTACTAGTCCTGACGAGTAAACCTGTTGAGGAAAACGCCGAGACATTTCAATTTCAGCACGTTAGCCTATGTATGTGGTGTATTGGCTGATATTAATGATTTTGGAAAGCACCACATCGCTTCCATATTGTATGAAGTCCATGCTGCCAGGGCGATGCTTGGACTGGATCGGACTTGAATTGGCAAAGATCATGGAGTTATTGCGATGTGCGGTTTTCCTGGACTGTTTATGTGATCCCGTGTTCGACGTTATCGGTTGTAACGCTTGTAGAATAATGAATTATGGTAAGCTTATCACGACAAAGGCGAATAATCCATGCGCGTATATCGTTGTGGAAGGTCACTCAAAATCATTTGATGAGCTCAGTCTTACAACAACCAACATTCTAACTGTAGGACAGGCAATACATACATATAATAGAAATGATACATTGCATGATTTTAGAATAATTGCGTCAGGTTGATTTTTTTTTCAGGGTACTTAGCCAACGTTTATCTAGCACAAGACGAAATCGTGGTGTGTCACATATTTGAGATGCCCAATTTATCCGCGGTTAGCCCAAAACGTAAGTGGCTAAGCGTACCCTGCCTGGTGTGTGCATGGTTTTCGTCCTTATTGTGGCTTTCTGTGTTTCCGCAGGCTATTTGCAGAATGTGCATCGTGCGGATGACTTAGTTGTAATCTGCCATGTGGCCGAGCAGCCTTATTTCCCAGCATTCTCCTTCAAAGGTAGGGGCAGCCAAATAGTGGTTTTTCGAAGAAAAAAAATTGATTTTTTTTTTTTTTGATTTCTTTTTTGATTTGCCGCTCTGTTATGTAAACTGCTTTATTCCATGAGTGTGTTAAGGTTGAAGCTTGTGGGTTTTGTCAATGATGTTGGGTTTTTGCAGTCGTGATTGATAGTGTAACTGGTGGTCTAGAGTTGTTATATACCTTTTGTAGTGATGTATGTGTTTTAAGGCTGCCCTCTTATCAGAAATTGTGTGTGGCTTGTTCTATGTGGTTTAACATGTATATGTAAGTTTCAAAATGTCACCATGCCTTTCACTGTGGAATTGGTTGACAATTTTGCTTTGACATTTTTTTAGCAGCGACAGCGAAACCCTGTTAAAACGTGAAACCAAACCAGCTGGGTGGTGCTAAATCGGACGCATTTGAACTTACCAATGTTGCTGGGGAAAAGTGGTCAAATGAATCATTGTATTGTAGCCTTAAATTAAGGCATGACAATTCAGGGTTTCACAGCATTATCTGAATTCTATATGCATGTAAATATGTATGTATGTAGTGTATGTATATATATATATATATATATATATATATATATATATATATATATATATATATATATATATATATATATATATATATATATATATTTTGACGTGGTTCGTTGTTGAAGATGGGCTTAACATACCTGTGGAGGAATGGCAGAAAGCTATCCAGGAACAGCTGAGCAAAGTGGAACAATTAGAGAGGGATTATGAAGCGGATCTACTCAGCAAGAAGGTGATAGCAGCATGTTATATGATGTAAAACCTCCCATAAACAGTTGGATATGTTTAAACATTTATGTTTAAACTGCCATAAACAATGTGACTTTTATGTTTAAATTGCCGTATACAATATGATGTTTATGTTAAAACTACCATAAACAATATTAAACAATATGACATTTATGTTTTTAAACTACCATAAAACAATATGACGTTTATGTTTAAACTGCCACAAACAATATGACGTTTATGTTTAAAAACTGCCATAAACAATATGACATTTATGTTAAAACTGCCATAAACAATATGACATTTATGTTTAAACTGCCATAAACAATATGACGTTTATGTTTAAACTGCCATAAACAATATGACGTTTATGTTTAAACTGCCATAAACAATATGACATTTATGTTAAAACTGCCATAAACAATATGACATTTAGGTTTAAATTGCCATAAACAATATGACATTTATGTTAAAACTGCCATGAACAATATGACATTTATGTTTAAACTGCCATAAAACAATATGACATTTATGTTAAAACTGCCATAAAAATATGACATTTATGTTTAAAACTGCCATAAACAATATGACATTTATGTTTAAACTGCCATAAACAATATGACATTTATGTTTAAAACTGCCATAAACAATATGACATTTATGTTTAAAACTGCCATAAAACAATATGACATTTATGTTTAAACTGCCATAAAACAATATGACATTTATGTTTAAACTGCCATAAACAATATGACATTTATGTTTAAACTGCCATAAACAATATGACATTTATGTTTAAAACTGCCATAAACAATATGACATTTATTTAAAACTGCCATAAACAATATGACGTTTAGGTTTAAAATTGCCATAAACAATATGATGTTTATGTTAAAAACTGCCATAAACAATATGACATTTATGTTTAAACTGCCATAAACAATATGACATTTATGTTTAAACTGCCAAAAACAATATGACATTTATGTTTAAACTGCCACAAACAATATGACATTTATGTTTAAACTGCCATAAACATATGACATTTATGTTTAAACTGCCATGAACAATATGACGTTTATGTTTAAAATGCCTTAAACGTATGACATTTATGTTTAAACTGCCATAAACAATATGACATTTAGGTTTAAATTTCCATAAACAATATGATGTTTATGTTTAAACTGCCATAAATAATATGACGTTTAGGTTTAAACTACCATAAACAATATGACATTTATATGACAATATGATGTTTTATGTTTAAAACTGCCATAAACAATATGATGTTTATGTTAAAACTGCCGTATAAACAATATGACATTTATGTTTAAACTGCCTTAAACAATATGACATTTATGTTTAAACTGCCATAAAAATATGATGTTTATGTTTGCCATAAACATATTTATGTTTAAACTGCCATAAACAATATGATGATGTTTATGTTTAAACTGCCATAAACATATGATATGACATCTATGTTAAACTGCCATAAACAATATGACGTTTAGGTTTAAAATGCCATAAACAATATGACATTTATGTTTAAACTGCCATAAACTGCCATTTATAAAACTGCCATAAACAATATGATGTTTATGTTTAAACTACCATAAACAATATGACATTTATGTTTAAACTGCCACAAACAATATGACGTTTATGTTTAAACTGCCATAAACAATATGACATTTATGTTAAAACTGCCATAAACAATATGACATTTATGTTTAAACTGCCATAAACAATATGACATTTATGTTTAAACTGCCACAAACAATATGACGTTTAGGTTTAAATTTCTATAAACAATATGACATTTATGTTTAAACTGCCACAAACAATATGATGTTTATGTTTAAACTGCCTTAAACATATGACATTTATGTTTAAACTGCCATAAACAATATGACATTTATGTTAAAACTACCATAAACAATATGACGTTTAGGTTTAAATTGCCATAAACAATATGACGTTTAGGTTTAAACTGCCTTTAACAATATGACGTTTATGTTTAAACTGTCATAAGCGATATTGTGAAATCTTTGTAACCTACCCTGAACAATATAATGTCAATTTTACCCTGTCATAAAGCAGTTATCACCAACACATGATGCTAAATGTAGATTAATGATAGGGAGCATTTAATCTGAACATATAACATCTCTGCTTGTCTTAAGCTCTTCTCTTGATACATGTATAACCGCAGTTGATCTCATGCTATATACGCCTGTGACAACAGATCCATTACAAACTGCGAGGAGCATAAACAACCAGGACAAGGCATCCTGAACGTGGCTGACGCCGAGCAAGCTGACATGATCATCATGGGAACACGTGGCCTCGACGTACTCAGGCGCACCTTAGTGGGCAGCGTCAGTGACTATGTGGTCCGCCATTCCAGAGTCCCTGTCCTCATCTGCCCAAAGAAGGATGATAAATCCCAATAAAGTGTGGAGGTTATGGAAAACCAATAAAATCGTAGGTGCGAAGCCTATCACAGGGATGCTGCAGGTGTAATGAATACATATTATGTGGTGGATTTGTTGGGATCTTGAGATCTAGTTAGAGTAATTTGATTATTTCTTACACTGCATTGATATCTGGATGAAAGCTTTCCTGCACTATACCATACTAGGTTGTCTTTTATATAATTATCAAAAAACTTCATTATCAAGCTTGATTAGATGAGGTCTTCTAGTTGATTTCTCTGATAATGACATGCAATGGGAGTCAGTCTCTTGCACAAGAACCCCAGATTGCCACCGACTGATGAAGAAATATGACTTTGAGGATATCAAGTGAATTCCATGATGATTAAAATTCCTTTTGTGAATTAAAGATGGGGCCGCCTTTCATATACCTTTCTTTTACGCTTCTAGAACATCACAAAGTTGTAAGAAAATATGCATATGTTTGAGGTGCTTAAGCAGTTGGAGTTATGCAAAAAAGCATGCTATGTGAGTTTGGTTGCTGATATGCTATTTATGATCACAGAATACATACTAGGTTACTAGGCATGATGAATGGGAACCGTTGGTGCTTGCACAGTAATAAACAAATTATCTCCAGTTTAAGTTGTTTTTGTGCTGCCAACATGTGTTATATTTCGAGCATTTAAGCTATTTAAAGTATACAGAATTTTGTTACCTGTTTTTTAATTTAAAATTCACAGATTGAAAGTTTAATTTGTGATTTGGTTATGAGAATATCATTTAAAAGGGAGAAGTTTCCTTTGAGGTGAGGCAGCAGAATGGAAAGCTTGATTGTGAAGCCAAGTTTTATTAAATTAACTGAGTTTATATATACACCAAATCTAGATGCACTTCATTTGACTAAACTTAATCAATGAACACAGAATATAAGACTAGCACTGATAACAACTTCTCCAAAAAACAAAACCACCATATTCCAGCCGAGCGACCTTTGGTACACATGACTGGACACAAGTACCTGTATCGCTAAACAAAGACATGGGTTGACTAGTTGGATATGAATGACACACTCGAATACAACACTACTTCATAATACAGACCTTGTTACAAATGCTCTGCTTAAGTGTTATATACTCATACCAAGTCAACATGTTGTATTTACGTCTATTACACACATACGACTAATGTTAACTCGCAACTGGAAACACAAATATAAGAGACCATTAATACATGACAATTATTTTGTCGCATTTGCTATAAATGCCATATTACCGGTATAAACTGATATACAATAAGCAGATTTGTCTTAGAAAATCAAAATACTGTCGCAATGCATTGTTATAAACAGGTCACAAAAACCACATGAGCTATTGGGAAATAATACACATACATAGCCCTTTACTCCCATTTGATACAACCAGAGCAGAAACATATATGTATGTCTGCCCATACCAGTACATGCATAAATAGTACATCATTTTGTCAAGAGCTCAATCGTGTCACAGATTGTACAAACAAACACAAATTGCCCCATCAGTGACCCTCAGAAGACACATTAATCCACAACATTTGTACCATAAAAACCACACTAATTCATATATCATACATTTGGGCATAAACGATTACAATTTGAACTATGACAAGTGAGTACTTTTGTCACCATACCTATGGCAACAAGTTTGAACATGCACCACTAACGAGGCATTGATTACAGGTGACATCAGGTTACCAGCCTGCGGAAACACCATGACACGTCGATGGAATGTTACACCTGCTGCTATGCTAATTAACAGGCAATAGACTTACACAATATAATCTAAGTCTTCGTGTTAAATCCAGCTCAAGAACCCACGCTACCCCACCCCAGACAACGCCCACCCAATAATACTGAACCAACAAGTGAAAGCAGTATAAAAGTGTACAAGCTAAAGAAGCATGGCAACATATCTAATCTTGCTGAAAGGGGAACAGTAACAATTTTACAAGTTGAATCAAAGTAGTTCTATTTTGTAACATAAAAAGATATTTCATTCAACTGATCGTCCTTTTAACACAAACAGTGTATAAAAGGCAAGATTTCAATTGTTGATATAAGAGTAAATATGACATTGCAGGAAAAGTATATTAGAATTACCCAAACAACTTCTTTCAATATTCAACTATAAGCAGAAAGATGTGATCATCAGTAACATCTACTTATGACACCTGCTGTCACATTAAGAGCTGTCACAATAACTGCCATGGCAGTGACCAGATATGCAAATTTAGGGAAAGTTGGCATTTGTCATTGTATTTCTGTAAAAAAAAACCTAATTGCTTGGAAACAATAACAGTGAAAAATGTCACTGGAATCATTTAGAAACATTTCGACTCAACTTCTAAAATAGTTTCAGTTCCATTTTAATTGTCAAGGTACCCAGCAAGGGCTTTCTAAAAAGTTTAAATCAAATTGTTTAATTGATTGCTCCTTAATGCACCAAGATGTGTTGTTATAGCATGAACCAAATATATAAAACTGGTATATTACTTACTAACAAGATATACTTGTAAACCTTAGCCAATCTGAATTTAGACTTTGCATGGCTTAACTAAGAAAAACATTCTTAAAACTTGTGATCACATTGTAAGAACACAATACATACATTACACTTACAGCCTACTATTGAACATGAGAGATTTGCTTTGGTAGAGCAAAAAGCACCATATCAAAGTATAGCCGAGCAAACCCCCAGAAAAGTTTTTGTTTTTGATTGCATTGAACTAAAAATAATAAATAAATCCTCAGGTTTACAACATATAAAGTCTTGATTCAATTCACAGTGACAATGAGTATGCTTTGACCTTCAATGTGACCTACACCATATTGAAAATGAAGCTAGCACAACAAAACACATATTCTGGTTTGACCAGCACTGAAACAGAGGGACACCAAATAAATTCAATTCACTTACAAAAAGACACTTAGGCTGTCGTCAACAACTCATTTTGTTCACAATCATATCTGGCATTGAACAAATGCTATTTGGTACAAATGTCACAAAACAAGATGAATTGGCAGATAAACAGATTAAGTGAACATTTCACAATGGAGTAATAAACACAACACTCCATCTGTGATTCACTTGACATGCAACATATACAGGTCCCATCAACCTATACTGATTCAATGCTAAATATTCCAGGATATTAGTCACAGACTATGGAAACCAATAACAAATAGCAACAAAATATCTCTTCTTAATAATTAAACTATATTCCAAAAGTTCAAACAAAGCCATTCCACAGTTTAATTCCCATCCATTTATGTCTGGCAGTTGTAAAACCAATTTCAAACAAGAGGAAACCTTTGGTCAAAATGCATGGTCACAGCAAGACAAAGATACCATGCACCAAGCAAGAGGCGGCACTTTTACTAAAGACATATTGAGTGCATTCAAATGAGTGCAAATCCATTGGGTGGACATTGCAGGCACACACTTTCTTCAATTCAATTGGCCAACTCCGGACAATGTTACCATTGTTATGTGAGGCTTTCGTTGAGATTGTGGTTGAACATCAACAGAGGGAAATTCTTGATGTGTGTTTGCCACTGTGCGGACAGCTGGAAAAACTTCACTCCGACCCATGGGGTGCCATCAATCCACACTACAGCATATGCACACAAACAAATGGCTTTATTGGTGAAAATTGACCAGTCAAAACACTAGGCCAAAAGGTAGAGTTATATGTATCGGGTCAAGATTTTTTTTCCAAACAATGAACTGACAACATAAGTAAATAATTAATTCTTATGAACATAACAATAAACAAATGCTTGCAAGGTAGACAAACAATTCAGCAGTAACAACAATTTCTATCAAAATGCACTAATAGAACAACTATTGAATCGTCCAGAGCCAAGATGAACTAGATGGTATGGTCAAAAACACCAGTAGTTACCTGTCAGTGGATGTGTTTGAGTCTTTGATGTACAGATGAGTCGGCTAATTCCCTCCATCAACTGAGATTTAGACTCTGAATCTTTTGATTTTTTCCCAATGCGCATAACTGAAATCACACCACATGTAACAGGGGTTATAGTAATGATATATGTTTGTACCATCGGCTGACGAACCATAAATCATTACATTCACACTTGTAGGATCAAACAAACTAGATAACAACTCCTACATTGCGAGGAATCTTCACTCAACCAATCTCAAACCTACTCGAGACAAAAATCAAACTACAAAATACAAAGTGCTTACTTTTCTGCTTCTTTTCCTTGGTGACGACAAGCATCGACAGTGTGGCCGAGCTCAGGTCACCAGGGGGCGCTTGTCCCATCTGCTGGCCTGGCAGACGGAACACCTGAACTGACCGGAACGTCGTTTTCAACGAGCTCTTGCTGTCCTTCTTCTGCAGTTTCTCGCTGCGATCTGTGGTATCTGTCTTGGATGAGGCCATGGGGAGTGACCAGTAATCTAACTGGAGGTCAACAACCTCTGGGGGTATGGACAGACCAGGGGGTGTTGTGGCTGAGGTACTTGCTGTGGCATGACTGCATTTCATAAATATAAACACTATAATCACTATCTTAGTGAGGTAAGTAGAGGGTAAACTGGCACACCAATACAAAAATGTTGGGGGAAATACAAATATATAATGAAAGGGTAAAATGGAAACAAAATTAACCCTTTGCTCTATAAGTACATTATATTGTTTAAAATCTGTAATATATTCAAAGTTCTCTTTTAAAACTGATGATCTCAAACAGATTAACCCTCTCAAAACTTCCAAGAGACTGCATCTCTTACCAGAGCTGCCATCATTAACTCACAACCATAATGCGGTACATATTACCTGATGAGTGAGGGTAAGGGTTGGTTGACATTGGGGGAGCTGGGCGGGGTGTGGTTGTCACTTCGCGCCTTCTCCACGGGACAGGATTGCGGAGGCGAGCTGGACAGGATGGACGAGGCTTGCAGCAGAGGCCCCTCCTCCAGGTCCACTAGCGCACAGCACAAAATCACGTCAATACAGGCAGTCAGTTAGGATTATATACTGTGACAGTAATGATTGTTTCCATATGGCTAGCAATGAATAAGAGATGCTGTGCAAACTATAATGTGACCCATCTTAGTTTTAGCATAAACCAATTGGGCCTCAATTTGCAGCTTTAACAAGTTTGACTTAACATTGCTACTGCTAATGTCAATCCATGTTATCTTGTTGACACAATCACATTTGCAAATGTCAATTGTTAAACATGGCTGTGGCCATGAGGATATTAATGATTTGTTCATCAACAGAAGGTCTGAATGATTATCAAGACATCGTCTAGAAAAAAAAGATGTCAGCTAAGCAGCAATACAGTCATTTGTGGCCGAAATTGACAAATACTGCATAAATTTATAATAAAAAAAACAACAACCAACTGCATCAATACACTTTGTACGTCTCAGATAACAATGGCTGTGCCGATCAGTATCAGGTGGGCACATAGCCCGGAGAGGTGACTTACTGGATGTGGACGTTGACGATAAGCCTCCTAGCCCAGTATCAATGGGACCAATTCTCACTTCCTGTATTAACATTCACAGTAACAGTTAATTAAAATGGTGTACATACACATAACTTTGTGAAAATAAAAAAATAACAACCATCTAATTTATGAACTTAAGATACATAAAGAAAATGTAGAGGTTAAATGGTACTCGAATCAAATGATTGTTGTTTACTTGTATGTGTTTGATAATATCAAAGAAGTCATCATAATGGGTTTTTTTTTATCAAATGCAACTTACATTGATAAAAGGTACAAAGACTTGTGAGGATTCTTCATTGGTACTGTCAACAAATATCACCACAAACAAGTCAACAAATAATACTCAAGTCAAGTTACAAATGAGTGAGATGGACTGAGTTTAATAATCCCTTAATTATCCCACCAGTATCTTGACTTGGTGCTAATTCATGAAGTTCTTTTACAGTTGAAATGAAATAATTATGGCCATCTTCATACCACAACAGACAGAACAGATAGGCTGCAGCAATTGGCAACCAAGTTGTAATTCCTCCATTACACTTGAAGATAACAATTACACCCCAGTAGCATGATCAACTAATGTCATCCAATTGAGAATGCAGTGACAAGAGCCTTACCTCTTCTCCTTGTATGTGAGCATGGCTTCAGCAACAGGAAGCTGTATGAGGTTAGCGGCGCTATGAACGTACGTGGTGATGCGACTGACTAGCTCACCCATGTCTCCTAGCAACACATCAACAGCATCAGTAACTTATTCACATCATTAAATGAAGAGTTTCTGTGGCTTAGCTATGGTGGTGAAATCATTGCTTTACAGTTTGAAATCATAATTATATCATAATCCTTCCGGAAGAATGTCTATCTATAAGGGAAATATACTAAGCTGTTTGTAATGATCGGACCGTTACTAGCTTTATATTGCACAGTGCCTTTTACATACTTAAGCAGATATGAATCTGTCCAGAGGTAAAACTCAAGTCAAATTTATCCCCCCCAAAAATTCACATCAACATTCATAAGCATTGTGTTTGGTTACCTTGGCGACTTGGACTGTCAGATTTATCCATGGCGTCTTTCCAGATGCTGTCATTAAAGCAAGAGTTGTACTTGCAATCGATTTTGGACAGATATCGACCAAGTGAGTTTGATCCTGGATCGCAAAACACACAACGTTTGGATGCAATCATAATAACCAGGGAATTATAATTAATCTATTTAGTCATTCTATTCATTAGATAGACAACAGTATTTTAGAACTTCTGTAGGTGTATATATCATAAGATCTGTATTGTATAGAACCAAATTCTATCGGCATTGCTCTATCAAATTGTATCTATCAAGATATTATATAAGGTGATTAAAGGTACAAGCTACTCACCCACAGGGATCACCAGAAATTTTATATAAGTTTGCCAGTCAGGTGATTTTGATGAGAACTGCTCTACGTAAGGTCTGAGCACAGAGTTGACGTATGCATCTCCACCAATCAACGCCAGTTTGATGGGGAGAGGGGCGCGGGAGTTGCTGTTACAACTGTCACAAAAACACCATAACATGGTGCAATCATAGATTCAGCTATCCAACCCAATATTCTACTGAACCACAATATTCTATTGATGAGAGTGCACTGGTGGGAATTACACCTTATTGCTATTTCAATTACAAAAAGTGCATTTATTTACATAATTATGTAGTTTAAATGTGAGAGAAGCAGAGTTTCTTGAATAATAATGTTACCTAGATCAACGTTCTAAATCTATTTATAATTGCTATTTAATTGCCCTGAATATACAGATATAGCCATTATCATTATAGCAAGCTGGTTTATAGGTAATTCCTCATTTTCTTGTTGGGTCAAAATCAGAAAAACATCATACACTACATTAGACTAGAAGCTTTAGGCTGAAAAATTTAATGCCGAGATTAAAGTCTAAATTACCAATTATCATCAATATTTGAGCGGGTGATTTCTACCCGTACCACATTGTAGGGTCTACATCAGTACAGACTACCAGTGGGTAAGCATCGTGCATTGTTTATAACCACTAAGTTTAACTATGGAGGGTTAATGCTAGGCTGGTTTTCTCATCTCATTTTCCACAATTTTCTCTAGTACACAGACATTAGCCATTTATTTATGTCATACATATAATAAAAGCAGACTTTAATTCATCCATACACAGACATCATAAAGATATGGAATTTAGTGATAACCATATACCAAGCTGTCCTATTCTTGGATTTCATGGAATAAGGCTAAAGCTTGGGTACGTTGAGGGAGACTCCTGTTTTTGATGGTATAAGTCTATAATGTTGCATAGTTAAGAGAGATTCTGGGGTTTGATGGTTTAAGACATATATTTGTGTGGTTTAGTGAGACTCCAGGATTTGATGATGTAAGTCTATAGATATGTGTGGTTTAGGAATATTCTTGGGTTTAAATGAATAAGTGATTAAGTATATAGATTGGAGTGGTTGGGGGACTTCATTATATGATGGAATAAGCCTTTAGATTTGTGTGGTTTAGGGAGACTCCTATATTTGATGGAATAAGTCTTTAGATTTGTGTGGTTTAGGGAGACTCCTTTATTTGATGGAATTAGTCTATAGATTTGTGTGGTTTAGGGAGACTCCTTTATTTGATGGAATAAGTCTATAGATTTGTGTAGTTTAGGGAGACTCCTTTATTTGATGGAATAAGTCTATTGATTTGTGTGGTTTAGGGAGACTCCTTTATTTGATGGAATAAGTCTATAGATTTGTGTAGTTTAGGGAGACTCCTTTATTTGATGGAATAAGTCTATTGATTTGTGTGGTTTAGGGAGACTCCTATATTTGATGTTGACATTTCTCAGATCTTGATATCGGGATCGAAACAAGGAGAATCACATCTTACAGTAAAGGACGATCACAGGAGACTGTATGACACTGCTACAACAAGCATCTTAACCTAGGCTGGTCTAGCTTACAGCTGTAATTGTGCGGGGGGGTGTGGGGGGGGATGTTTGCCGGGAATAACATAGAGGAGGGGTACAGCGTATGGAGGCGTCTGTAACAGGCACATTGTAAGATGATATATGAGCTGCTTGGCTAACACAGATCAAAGGGCAAACTTAATGGCTTAATCCCAAAGCCTGACTTCCTCTTACAACTGCATCATCCCAACAAATACAGCATCCAAACACAAGTACAAAGGTAACCTACTTAAAGCAAAGTTTCCGTGTAATGTGGTTCAGGCCCTAGTCAAAGGTCTATTGAGAAACCTCCAAAAGTTGAACATTGCCACAATACCCTGAATATTTTGTTTCGTACTCGAATAGAAACTCAAGCTCAGTCCCATGAATGTCCATTAAGCAAACAAGAGATCATTGGCTTTTCAGTTGGCCGACTTCGATCCTCAAAGCATCAAAAGTGGGTCACATTAACCTGATATATATTGCCCATAAGGAGAAGAGCGCAGAGAAAGGTGTCATTATCGAAGTGATGTAAATCATGTATACAAGTGCTTTTGAGAGCGAGAAAAATCGCAGTGCTGTGAGTTCAAGTACACTACATCTCTAAGGTGAGTTTGGTCAACGCATGAAATATTCTGCAGGGGAAAAAAACATGCAATTGCAAGCCATTAGAATCTAGGAAAGTTATGCTAACCCCATGGTCCGGTCATTGTAGGCAAAGTTGCCTCCATGACGCCTGGAATAGAAGAGGAGAAAGGATGGATGACAAGAAGAAGCCACACAGAAAGATAGTATACACCAAGTGGACCTGTAAAGGCATGGTAGGTGTGTTTGTTGCTGACAACATTCAAATGTCAACGAGCACGAGACATAAGTATTCTGGAGCGTGTGTATAAGTGTTGATGGGAGGGGGCACTCACAATTTCTGAATTTTGTTGACAATAAATGAGATGGTGGCTTTGACGTCCGCTGCGGAGCAGGTGCTGATTACGTATTTCAGGGAGTCTGAGAGTGCCTGAGCGAGCATCTGGTACCACACACAAAGAGACAAGTTGGTTTGGCTGTAGGATCATGACAAAACATGATGTCGACCCCCCCCCCCCACACACACACACACTCCACCATCACCAATTTATGAACTACCGTATGATATCTAGACATACAAGAACAACATGGTGAAAGATGGTTTAGTCAACAAAATTTAGGAATACAATGAAAATAACGTCTTTTACTTATGCAGCACAAATATGCACACACATATTTGTAAGTGCTTCATACATTATAGTTTTTGAAAAAGACTGGTCTGTCAAAGATCTAAGCCAGAAGAATGGTACACAACAAATAGGCTGCTAGGTATGTTTGTGGGCGATTTATTGGTTTAATACTATTGAACCAACAATTCTTCAATTCAACATTCTGACTTAAAGGGTAATGGCCTAACACATCGTATTACACAATACTCCACCAATTATTCTAAAAAAAGGAATAACATCATCACATTAAAGCAGCATAATTATTCAATGGAGAGTGACCCCACCTGCCCCTGCCATTCACTGCTGTTGACTAGAATAAGGGTGTCAGGCAGCTGATCTTCTGATGACAACATGGTGGCCAGCTGGTCTAGCAGGACCCGGCGAGGCTACACACATCAATAACATTCACTTATGTATAAATATAACTCAAACATATAGCCCATACAAATGGTGAAAGGGTGCCATGGGAAAAACACGCTTTTGACACATGGAGTATGTGATTACCCTACTAAGTAAGCAATAAAAGAGGCATCCATCACTATTAACTTGATTTAATGCTACAAATCTGTTGTTTGTTGGAAAAGTAGCGGGAAAGTGTCTTATCTACCACAGCACACAAAGGCAGGGTTGACAATAACATTATCAATTAACTTTGAGAAGTTGAATAAGAGGCAAATTAGTTTCTTAAAAAAAATTGTTTTGACTAGAGAAGGTGCGTCTGCCTTCTTTGGCTTCTCTTATGTATTAATTCAAAGATTTTGTGGCAAACATTTTGAAATCGAGTGGTAGGTGCTTTTAGGGGTGCAGACTGGGAAGTGCATTGTTCAAGAACAGCACTGGCTGTGGTGATGAAATGACAAGGAATCGGGGTGGGGGATGGGTGGTTGGTTGGGTGGGGTGGGGTGGACAGAGGTCACATACAATCACTATAAAACGCTTCACCACTTCACTCTACAGACCAACACACAGCATTTGTTTACACATAGAACTACATGATATTACATATATGAAGCCACTTATACCTAGGATTGATCTATGATTAAATGAAGAGAAACATAAAAAGCATGCATGATAGCAGCATTGCAGAGCTGCATGCAGGGTTCACAATACCTCCATCTCACTCACAACACTGTCTGAAGCTGCAGCTGTCCAATTCCCACCGCTCCCCCGTCGGTCCCCGCCCCGCCCCTCTTTCACAGCCAACCCTTTGCCCCCTCCTGAGGAGGTTTCCGCTGTGGCTTTATTCCCTGTTGTTTTGCTGCTCGGTTGCTCCGTAGATACACGCGCTTGATGCTTGGTCTTTGGCGTGGGGGATCGGGGAGTCGACGGGGAACTACCAACGTGGTCAGAGGTGACCTCCCCAGTCGGCAGCGGGTCGTTGTTTCGCTTGTGTCCAACTCCGTTGCTGATCGATTCCTGGACTTGGGCCTCCATCATATAGTCCTAGAAGATCACCAGCCATTTAATGACCGCCCTAACTCATTCAATACCAGCAGCAAATAAAATGGTACAAACTCAATGCACAGAAACACCAGTGACAACCCAGTGTGAGGTTTGTGGTGATTTGTATCCGGAATAAGTGTGGCACCCTGACCTAATGAACAGCTACTTGTGTGCTGAATAGAGCTAGCTTAAACCATAGCTAATCACATCACTTTTATACTTTAATATGTGATACAACCAGTCGGAAGAAAACAGCATTGTTTAACAGAATGGAAAAAGATGGGCTTCCATTTCACGTCAACTTCAGAAGGTCATATAATGAAGGTCATGGATTCTTAACTGCAATATGACCTTGGTTTACCAGGGGGGTGTTGGTCACGAAAAAATCCAATAATAAAAAAATCAGACTAAATTAATCTAAACATGAATTTACGCGGGTCCACACTAGCTCGACAAACCAGTACAATTAGTTCTTAATCAACAACAAATTGTCAAGACATTTCTGACAGGACAATGTCAGTTGTAGGTCACAGCAACAAGCCATGCAGTTTTAAGTTGTACCCAACAACAGCAAAAATTAAACTCTCACTAAATGATGACAATGTTGTGCTTCCATGCATATCCACACTTATTTAGACCTGGTATCGGGTTTGGAAATGCAGACTTTCTGGGGCTACCTACCACATGACCGTCCGATTCACAGGGACGGTTGCTGTCATCGCTAAGGCGACTTGCAGAATCCTGTAGAGCACACATCATTTAGTTTATCTTATGATTCAAAACTAATTCTGGGTGAAAACAAATTCTTGGCCAAACAGACAAAACAGATACCTTGAAATTGATGTCCAGTATTTCTGTACTGCCACCTCTCCCAGTGAAAAATGGTCTGTTAATAAATAAAATAAATAAACAAACAAACACACGTAAGGTTTATAAATAAATACAAACATAAGTAATTAATTTATTTAAATAATGTTCCAACTGGTCACTATTTTTCAGCATGACAGAGTGTAATGAACATGCTACCTGAGTTTGGGTTTGGGGGTGGAGAGAACACTCATGGTGTCCATTTCAATATCACTCTCTGATAGATCGTCAAGTTCATCAAAGAGGTCTTCAATGTCATGAGGGTTATTGACCTCGTCTTGTTCCCCAGTATCCTGGTCCTGCTCTGAATCCAGCACCTGTCACATGGAACAACCGTTACTACCAATACGGCATAGTCTACCACTGCCATCACCGCATGGAGTGTGTCACTGCCATCACCGCATGGAGTGTGTCACTGCCATCACCGCATGGAGTGTGTCACTGCCATCACCGCATGGAGTGTGTCACTGCCATCACCGCATGGAGTGTGTCACTGCCATCACCGCATGGAGTGTGTCACTGCCATCACCCCATGGAGTGTGTCACTTCCATCACCGCATGTAGTGTGTCACTACTATCACCGCATGGAGTGTGTCACTACTATCACCGCATGGAGTGTATCACTACTATCACCATATGGAGTGTGTCACTACCATCACCGCATGGAGTGTGTCACTACTATCACTGCATGGAGTGTATCACTACTATCACCATATGGAGTGTGTCACTACCATCACCGCATGGAGTGTGTCACTACTATCACCATATGGAGTGTGTCACTGTTATCACCATATGGAGTGTGTCACTACTATCACCATATGGAGTGTGTCACTACTATCACCATATGGAGTGTGTCACTACTATCACCATATGAAGTGTGTCACTACCATCACCATATGGAGTGTGTCACTACCATCACCATATTGAGGAGTGTGTCACTATAATTACACTTGGCCTACATGCCACTACCATCCCCATCACCTGGTGACGGTTCTTATCCTAATGAGGTAATGCACCCGGCTGACATTTGTCCTAAGAGCATGAACCTTAAACTATATACTGACATCACTTATCAATTAGGCCCTGGGCAAAATATCCATTTTACCCCAATGCACTAACAATTCTGTGATATTTCAGGCTTAATTTACATTAAGAAGCACCACAAGGTCCATCAGCTTCACTCTGAATGAACTCGATGAAAGCCACTCGTTTCTGCCGCAAGGGGCTTACAATTATTATGCAAATCCTACTTGTTATTACACCCCTGGAATTATTTTTAAGAGAATTGAAGGGGTGCCCCAGATTTGCGGTACCAAATATATAATTTAATTCATCCCATTGACGTTGATTTTGCTTTAGCATTCTTGGCACTAACTGAGCTCGCCCCAGATTTGGATCATCATACGCTTGCTTGTACAGACAACTGCGCCATTGACAAGTGATTTGAACTGTCTCTTACCTCGTCTGTGACCTTGAACTTCCTCAGAAGCGCGATGAATTTCTGCTTGATATTTCGTTGCTGAAAAACAACTTTATGTCAGCAGAAGTTTTCAGGCATTTTTACATTATATTACGATAACTAGGAATGAAAACCAGAACTGCTCTACCAGGAAACTAGTGCAATATATGTATGGTTGATTATAAATCATCTTTAATCGGCCATTATTTAATTATTTTTAAGTCGGACTGCTGATTAATAAACCACCTTACAAGCAAACCCATATATAAATTGCTCATATCAACAAGTGATTAACGGACGTACTCCGGCGCTGAATGTTGGTTGCACGGAGCGGCGGGGGAACTTGCGATGGGAACGATGAGGGTCAACATTGGGTTCACTGTCGCTGAGTTCCTCCTGAGACGAGTAGTCCTGATCATCATGGACCTCATCCTCCTCGGATATTTCAATGTCAGGGGAACGGTCTAGAAACATAAAAATGTTTGTTTTAAAAAATGGGAACTGAATCACGAAACAGAAAAACATTCAACAAACAACCATGTTGAATCAAAATGAGGAGATGGCGCACTACTGGTCATGACTACAAGAAAGGGACCAATGTGAAACAAGAGATGGCGCACTACAGACATATATTCACACTTCCTCATGCACCACACCATTTTCTAATCTCCTTGCATGACAACTTGCCACTCATTAAAGCAGTACGCTGCCATTTTCCTAACCTGGGCCATGTCGTATGACTTTCTGGCGTCCGTTTTCCTCGTGATCTACAGGTTGACTTGAGAGAGCCACCATCGCTACGAGAGCTACAACATTGGTCCGTTCCTTGGGATCACTGTAGAGACTGAGTTCTCTGTCGACAGACCGCTGTAGCACCTGCTTACACCATCAATATCAGCAACATAGTCATTGGTTGATTGCAATGATATCAATGACAGTGATGATGACAATGATGGTTATGATTATGACAATGACCATCAGAGAGAAAAAAGAAATGATAGCGATGATGACAATGACAATGGTGATGACGAAAATGATAATGATGACAGTGATGATGACAGTGATGATGATGATGATAATGATAATCATCAAGAAAACGATGATGGTGATGATGATGAATGTCGGCACAAATTTAAGAAGAGATTTCACATGTGGAATACATTGGGTTCTCCAGCTGCATACATTATAGGAGGCCTTGACAACTGGAATACCGGAATACCATGTGACAACAAAAACTGCCATCTCTTTTCATCTATTTATAACCAATGTTCATGGTGGATGTTAATATATAAATTGTTATTTTGTGTTTTGGTTATGATCAGGCATAAAATGTGGTTGTGAGGTATACAAGCTATCACATATGATTACATGGTATCCAAACAGTTATGTCAAAACCTGAGTATAACAAACTGAAGGATACACATACGCACCCCCACCTTCCCTCTTAACACACAATGTGTATACTCTTATTGATGTAGGTGACAAAAGTCCAGAAACCTGACCCCGACTGAGATCACGGTAATAGTATTCAATGATTAATGTGCCGTACAACCACAGCTAACTCTATCATTGCAGGTGCTGTGTTGGCCAACCCCTTATTTCTTGTCAGACTGTATGACTCAATGCAACTGTAACTCCTTCAACATAAAGCTGATTCATTCAAGCTTTTCCAAGAAAATCATGACATAACAGTTATCAGTGGGAAAACATTGAGTAAAATTTATACCAGTTTGAGCAGTTTGACAGATAAAGGTACAATGTCCACCATGTAAGTCACCAATATACAGACAGCTGCACCTTATCATCATTTACCCTGCCATGTGAAACAATATATATTGTAACCAAGACCGTTACTGCATTGGAACATGAAGTCATGCTGAAGCACTTGATGGTGTCAGACATGGAGGGGGCACTTTCCAGGAGATTATTTTGTGCAACACATTATCTTAACTATAAACCACTGACCTGTGTCATATTGACTTGTCCAATGGCTAATGTCTTGTACCCCAGTATAGTACGATTCTTGTATTTCTTGCGTCGCTGCAACATGACTTGTAATTTATTCCGATCCTGTTTCAAGAAATGAGGGTACTGCAAACAAACAGGCAATAACTGAGGTTAAATTATCCCATCGTGTCAGGCTCTGTCGCTGACCAAAAAAACCTGCCATAATTACTAATAACATGGGCTATTATTTCTAACTGACAAATGTTGCAGGGCAATTCAGCCAAATACCCAGGGATATACAAGTGTTATTACCACAGAATAGCTATACCCAGCGGAGTTTGTTTACAGCTGGCATCCTCACCATACCATGATAGCATGTGTGCTGTCGTTTATTTCAAAACAGCAGATCTACAGACCCAAGCTCTAGTATACTCTGTGTGTGAAGATAATTGTGACCAGAGCCATGTGGTTACTAATGGACTGGCCTTCTGGAGCACACCAGCAGCTGACTGGTGTACAAGCTCACAAGCATATGGTCATTAAGTAGTCATTAAGATTCAGTAGATATGGAAGAGGACTAAGGGGAGGTCTCTCTCTCTCTCTCTCTCTCTCTCTCTCTCTGAGCAACAAGAGCATCCAAGCTGAGCAGGTGTTATCATGTAAACCCTACTTAATATCTTCATTAAAAAATAAAATGCCAGTTCCTTACAGAATTGGCCCAGAATATTGATTCAATATTAAAAATATTTATTATAGAATACCTCTAAAATTGACAAACATAAATAATAGATGCACAGCTACCTCTATCAGCTAAGAAAATAAGTGATTTGTATTTATGAATAACATTAGCTAAATTTATAATACACTTGCTTATTATAAAGGATCCAAGATATGATACAAACAAATCTATACAAAGATAACTACGGACTCATCATACAGTGATTCAGTCCACCAAATTACAATATTTAATGGTCGCTTCTGGGACTGAATTCAAGCGTCCGATATAGGAATGGTCAGCCAACGGTTGTGGCTTTTTCTGAGATGATATAAACAGTTCAATATGTATCGGCAATACACAGGAGTTCTCGATGCCGAGACAGGTTTTTGTGTAAATAACACGGTGACAATATAGGATAGTTGGCCAGTGATGATGTTTAGTTAGGGTGGAGGGTTTAGTGAGGTATGAGAGGCTGGTAACATGAGGAAGTATTATACCATCAACGCAACCCTGTAAACGGCCCTTTGTAGATGAATGAGGTATCTGAAACTTTTGAAAGCCTTATTACCTGCAGTGAGAAAGAGAGCTCTAGTTCGGTGTCAATGAGGCTGTTGTGTGGCATCATGATTTCATTGGAGCGCAGCACCCTCTTGGAACTCTACAACCATGACTCATACATTACTTCTCATTCAGACCATCAACAAATACATAAAATGGTGCAAGTATCCCAGGATACATTATTGATAAGGTTGGTAATTCATGTCTTAAAATGGGATTTATTTTATTTTTTTGGTACCTTCAAAGTATTCATAAACAATGGGCCTCAAAGCCCTGCTGCATTTGACAAGATATTCAAGTAATCGTTAATACACGACTTAATCGTAACATTTACAGATTTGATTTACAAAGCTCTGGTATATGATAAGCTCTGTTGATCAGCAGAGGGAGGGGGGAAACAATTGGACCGTAAACTCAGCTTTCTGAGATGGATAGATGAGTAGGCTGGCACAGGTTGAGGTCAATCAAGTTAAGTTTACAGAGTGAAAATGAACAGGATTGACCCATTGTGTTCATTACAGGGTGACTATGAACAGGATTGACCCCTTGTGTTCATTACTGGGTGAATATCAACAGTATTGACCCCTTGTGTTCATTGACAGAATGTGGACCATGCCAGCGATGAGCTATAGATTTACCACACCTGCATTTTGACAGCGATGATGACAGACTGTAGTTCACTCTCCAGAGGCTTCTGCACAACTAATCGGGTCAGGGTGAGAGTACATAACCTGCCATGAAGAATAGCAAACCGCATCAATAATCATGTATCCCCACAAAAGAATGCACTCTATAACTCTTGGGTCATCATCTCTAAGAATTGATTAGAACTGTTTTGCAATCTGCAGCACAGATAAAATAAAAACACAAACATGATAAAAGATATTGTCAGCAATAAGAACTGGTATTCATGATTAAGTGGACCACAGATGTTAAACTGACACAGAGCAACTGGAATGGTGCATACGAGTCAACAGAAACACAGTCAGATACAATAGACCTGGTAACTGTGGAGATTTAAATTCTTCAGCATGAGTCAATTCTACACAAATCAATTCCACATTTGCTTCTTAAATTACCCTTGACACCTCTGTGCCATCTTATTGGCATTATTGACTCTGCAGGTTCATAGGTTCTTCAAACCTGTGTCTTGATTCACTTAGAAGAACAGATTAATAATACTAGAGTGCATAGCAATTACCTACCTACCAGGTATTAATATATAGCCACATATAATTGATATTGACCAGGATATGAATCTTTTGCAATATAGAAATATCAAATTCCTTTTACATTAGAAATGAGCAAATGTCTCATCAGTTGGGGATAAGCTAAAACGGTGCGTGGTTGTTTCGTACACAAGTCGTTTCGTACACAGAAGGTTGTTTTGTACACGCTACTGGGATTCGTTTCGTCCCGTATTGAATATGAGGTGTTTATTATCAGTGGTTTAGGTCATTTCTAGTTTCATGCATTTATTGTGAGTTATCCAGAATTATTACTAATCATATTTTTCAAGCTAAACTCATAACAAAGCTTTAGAAGGATAAGGATACCTTTTTTATATGGGGTATATGGGTACTAACTTAAGCATACAGCTCAGAACAACCGATCTAACATGCACGAAACAACCGATCTGCCGTGTACGAAACAATCTAACGGATTGTGTACGAAACAACCAGTGTACGCAACGACCTGTAATCGCTATAACTAATGATAAACAAATTGCATTACAAAAATGAAGGGAGAGGTTAATTTCAAAGAACAATAAAATTTTTATCTCTCCCTTTTGTCTGGTTATTAAAACAATACTAGACCTATAATATAGGTAATATAGGCTTTATTGGTCGAAATGCTCCACTGCATTGATGTTTTCGGAGTTAGAGGACAATCAAAACAGTTTAAAACAAGACCTCTTTCACGCTGTTGAGATAAATAACAACAAAACAAGGACTTAGAAAGAAAACTGGTAGTGATTAGCAAGAATTTTTTTTTTGACAAAATCCCAAATTGAAGACGTCCCACTGGGAAATCTAGATTGAATTGGACATAGCGTTTCCCTCCGAGTCACGGACATCTGATTTGAACCAAAAACTTCGTACAAAGGTAAAAGAAGCTGAAAGTGGAAATAAGTGTTTATTGGAGCGCATATTGCCCAATCTAACCGCAATCGTTATGGCAAACAGTGATTCATAAGTTGAGATGACGAGGAAGGCGTTGGTGATTATCACGAACACAATGCAAATGCTTTGAGTTTGACAGATCATCAGACAATTCACACAAAACATCAAAAGAATAAACATGATCTCTGTTTATTTAATATTCAATTTACAATATTTACCTAGGTATACAATTCGATGAAGATTTCTCTACTTCCCACGTGGCAAAGAGCTTCATCGGGACGGGTTTTACCCCAACACCCGTCCCTCTCACTCCTCTCTCCGCCATCATTATTCCTTCTGCCTTTTGAGCGCAGGCGCATTGCGGCGTCCTTGACACAGAATGGCAATAAACATCCCCATGTGCCAATGTTTACTTCCTGTACCCACACACATGCGTCACACCGGGTCGTATTTGAAAGATTATAACATAGTGGTCAATATAAAAGTTAAACGGTAGCAATCTTCGGAACAAGGTCCTTAATTATTTTTTTTTTTGTTATGTGCTTTGCTGTTCTTCAACAATGTATGAGCATTGGCCTGTCGTAGTCCAATATGGGTTTGACGGTGGCACTGTTTAATCAACTTACATAGCTAAAGCTTTTGGTTATAACTCCTTGGTCTGCCCGAAAGGTAAATCTTAGGCAGAGGTCTGAAAATTACTTGGTATTGACGCCTAGCTATAACGTGTTATGTACTTTTAATCAAGGGTCAAATAAGGCATCCAGCCGAACACCCAACACCACAGAGGTCTCGCTCCAGGATAAAAAAGGAGGGGCTTCGTGTATCGTCATTAAATTATTCCGGACTCCCGAATATACTGTTGATGCAAAATTCCACTTTTACAGAGCAATGATTGTTGAAATGCATCATTGTACATTTGAGCCATTGTTTAGATAAGAATTGACTGAATTCAGTTTCTGAACAATATATATATCCATCAATAATATTAATCAATGCATAATCTGTGTTATATTCAGAGAGGAGACCCTGTTAAATACGTCAGATAAATCCCCATGCTTTGCATGTGGCTCTATCACGAAAGGCACCAGTATCGTTTTAGAAACAACCAATAACTTATATTGATTATATTTTCTATTTCACCATTGGAGCAACTACTTTATGTGGGATTGTTTGTTTGAGCTAGAATCTGTCCACAGTTCAGATATATATATAGATGACTGGTTATTCATTATGGACAAGTGATGAAGACTGTCATCTTGGTAGCGTTATGATAGTGGATAGCTGAAAGCAGTTATCATAATGGTTTCTGTTCACGTGATCTGCGGGTGCTGTCTGTTACGAATACTGATAATCAGACTGCAAATATCATGTGGCTGCGAGTGGACTGGTGAGACATTCGAGTGTCAGGTGAGTAATTATCCTACTTCTCTATGGTTGGTTATTTTTACGTATCACTGATTGATTAAGCAGCGATACAGTGACGGGCTGAAGTCTAAACAGAAAGAGTGTTCCCCTATGGGGTTATCTTTGCCAGCTGTTTATTTTGCCTTTGGGCTTCGGCATCGTTAGTGAAATCATAACGTTCTTCCACTAATCATTATGTCTTCAAAGAGCTTATGCATAGCTACGCAAAGAGGACTCACTCCGTCTAGCTATGCGGTGAATATGCAAATGAGTGAAAAACGCTCGTCGCCAGGTCGTGATACCATAACTTAAAAAAAGCACGTGGCTGTTCATCCAACGTCTGACCAAAATGTTCACATATTTTCTCTGGTGTGATAGTAACTTATTTAAATGTGTTTTGCGTGAAGGTCATGGAGAGGTCAGAAAATGAAGTTGGTCCAGAGATGCTCTCACAGTTGCTGTCACAGTTAACCACAGACATCAGCTCAACACTGTCTTCTACCCGGTCATCACTGGCAGGTTCTTACATATTATCTTCTTACAACCGCAGATGCTTGCAAACCACTTCTCCTATACTCAGCAGGTTGTTACTTTTAACTGTATTTTAGGATACTATTCCAGAGCAAGGAGCATAAACAAGTCATGATTCCTCTTGCAGTATGTGCTGATGATTATATTTGAACTTACCAATGCCCAGAAACTTGTCATCAATTTGTTTAACAATATTAATAATTATTGGAATTGTTATGCCTATATTCTGGAAATAACATCAAGACAACAATGAATTCTATATCAGTTTGATCTTCTGATGTTTTGACTTACGCTTGTTTATGAATTATTGCTAGTTATAGTTTCTCCTGAGGTACTGATCTGGTGGTTGATTGCTTTCTTTATGCTATAGGTATCACAGTTGACCAATTTTTATCAAAAGGTATATCAGTGATGGGCAGGGCCATATCATTGTATGCAAATATGTTCAAAAGGTAACTTGACTTGAATCTTTTATCTTACTTAGTCTTTCTTTAATGTGGCAATTCATTCTCTTATTGATTCAGACTTTAATCCATTATTATTATTGATGTCTGAGCATTGACTTTGTTATGTTGGTGGCAGTTGTAATGTGCTGGGCAGAAGCAGTTTAGAATCGCTTGTACAAGCAAACTTCAAGTATGTGAATGGCAGATATTGTACACTCTTTGATACTGGTCTTCATAATTGAACAGTATATGCCTGCCAATTACCATTAATGATATATGAAATTTTATAAACTGGTCATGTATGTTTTTGTTGAAATTATGATTCACACGAACCAATAATCTGTTGTAGGTTTTCTGATGTAAGAGAAGCTTTTGATGAACTTCTGGATGCTGAGGTGAATATTTATTAAATATATAGTAACATTGTCCTCTTTCTCAATTAACGCTACAGTGTAGTAGATAAATAGTTGCAATACATGCTAAAAATGTAAGCTACTGTTACCTGGAAAAGTTATAATGAGCTTTATTTAATACATTCTTACAGAAAGAATGGAATGATTTTCTGGTAAAATGTGACCAGAATCTCACAAGTGACTTAGGCCCTGCATTGAAAGAAGGAGATCGGGGTCCTCTAGACGTTGAGCTGCTTGATGTGAAAAATGTGGAGAGCAGCAGTTTACAGAGTCACCTGACTGAGGGGTCACTCTTATTAGTGTTACTTCGACACTTTGCTTGACTCCCCTGACGTGACCATGTGGCAGCCCTCAACAGCTCTAGGGTAGGATACCCATGTTGTGCTTAGAGTTCAAAGGATAAAGGTCAAGAATTCAAAGGATAAAGGTCAAGTGAGGATTTAACAGTCCTTCAACAATGATTATATGAAATGATTTTACCTGTCTGTATTGTAATACTACATATTGTAGTCAATTGTTGTTGACCATCGGCAGGGCGCCTGTGGACCAAACGGTCTCTTTGTCCAGGCCAACTGTCTAAATAAGGTGTTGGGTGGCCTAAATCTTTGTTAATCTTATCATCTTAAGGATGAAGGAGAAATGATGAAGATAAACCTACTTAGTTATTGATGGTTTCTTTTTTCAACTAACCTCCAGAATGTCAGATCTATGAGGCTAATGTTTCATTTCCTTCATTTGCTGTTTATAAGTAGTTGTTTGTTTATCTGATGTGATGCAGGCCGAGTTGGAAGCTGCCAATGTGTCAGTTGTCGTGGTAACGTTTGGTGAATTGGAGGGTGCTTTGAGGTGGATCCAGGAAACTCAGTGTCCATTTCCTGTTCTTCAGGATCGTGAGAGATCAGTAAGTTATTGTTCATGGTCCATGTATAATGTTCATAGGGATCCTAACACAAAGTAGCCGAGTTGGACAACTGAACATAAACTGTGCTTCAGTGCTACTGGTTGATATGATCCTCTGTGGAATAAACTGTGCTTCAGTGCTACTGGTTGATATGATCCTCTGTGGAATAAACTGTGCTTCAGTGCTACTGGTTGATATGATCCTCTGTGGAATAAACTGTGCTTCAGTGCTACTGGTTGATATGATCCTCTGTGCTTCAGTGCTACTGGTTGATATGATCCTCTGCTTCAGTGCTACTGGTTGATATAATCCTCTGTGCTTCAGTGCTACTGGTTGATATGATCCTCCGTGCTTCAGTGCTACTGGTTGATATGATCCTCTGTGCTTCAGTGCTACTGGTTGATATGATCCTCTGTGCTTCAGTGCTACTGGTTGATATGATCCTCTGTGCTTCAGTGCTACTGGTTGATATGATCCTCTGTGGAATAAAATGCCATAAAAGTGTTCATTTGGTATTGACTCATTGCTTGTTATGCAGGTGTACAGCTCTGTGGGGTTAAGGAGATCAGCTGCAAAGGTGAGAATAATAAGCACCAGTGAAAATTACTTTGTGTATATCTGTTGTTTTCTACGATGGTAGACTGACATTAATCACAAAACAGACTCAAACTACAGACTCAGGCTCTTTTAGAGTGAGAGAAATGTGTTATAGTGATACCTGAGTTTCTTTAATTTAATTATGATATTAATAACTCATCTAGTTTAATTCACCTGTCTGATGATTTCCTGTGGTTGTGATTGTCACAGGTATGGAGTGTGCAGAGTGTGACATACTATGCTGAGCAGCTGTGTGTCTCAAGGACCCTCCCCATGCCCTACAAGGATCTCTCAGACGACCCTCATCAGGTGAGAATCACACAGGTTCAACAGGAGCATTGTGTAATCTGGGTACAATTTGTCACATGAGTTAAATTTACTATGTCAAAGAGATACACTGCATCATTGTGCATTTGCATATTGGTTTGTGGCTAATTAACCTAATTTGGAAGGCCCTCAAAGTAGCTGTACTATTATATTATTATACAATAAATTAAGTTGTAGGTTTGCCCATGAGATTATATCATATTGCTATGTTTTTCATTAGCTGATCCCTGTGCATACCAGAGATATGGCCAGAGGAATTTGATCTACTAGGAATAATGGGAAAAAGATGGGAAAAAAATATATATATATATATATATATAGATATATAGAGATATATAGAGATATATATATATATATATATATATAGATAGAGATATATATATATAGATAGATATATATAGATATATCTAGATATATATATATATATATATATATATATAGAGATATATATATATATTATCTCTTGATATATAGTATTATATATATCTCCCTATATATCTCTCTATCTATAATATATATATCTCTCTCTATATATATATATATCTATATCTCTATATATCTCTATATATATATCTATCTATATATATATATATATATATATCTCTCTATATATACATTAATTTACATATTGAATCTGTGTTTTATGGATTGCATGTAGGTTCACGTTTATGTGTTTAAGTTCAGCTTCAGTCACATACCTTATAGGCAGTGTACAAATCAGATGTATATTAACACGTACACTGTGTATTGTGTATAGATGGGGCGGGGGATCTCCTGCTGGATGCTGAGGGTAGTCTGTGCATGGTTTACCTCAGCAAGTCTCCTAGTGACAGACCATCTGTTCCTCAGGTACTACAGGTCGCCAGGAAACAACAAATCACTTGCTAGAATGGGGTTAATATTGTTAACAAATGTTGATAAGGAATTTTGACAATAATAATCATCTCTTTATCAAGTTTAATACATTTATGATCATTGTTGCAATCTAAGATTACCTTTCCAGATGGTTGTGTGGTTATTGTGTGGTTATTGTGTGGTTATTGTAATGCATGCAGTGGGAGGATGCTTGCTAAGTTGGCTGTATAATGACAGGGTCTAGCTAATCCATTAGGTGCCATACCTTTGATATCTTCACAGCTCAACACAGCAAACATTTCTTATCTGTCTAGCTACATTATGTAGGGTTTGGTGGGGTTACTCTGTGAATATATATGTCTCTTAGAGCAATCAAATCCCAACTTTTCATCCTATTATTCATTTCACGTTTTCAATTGCTGTGATTTCACTTCAAGATAATGAATTGTTTCATCATTAAAAAAAGTATTTTTCTATTATTTTTGTTGACAATAAAAGATTACTGAATTGGGTATTTGTTCTCGATCATCCTTGTCATAGTTAGGAAGAGGCACCAGAAGTTAGTGGGTTCGATATTCCAAAGAGGGTTACCATAGAATTTATTGACCATATTTAAACCTTTCATGGAAGACGCAAGGTGCAGGTCAGCCACCGTTCACTCCCAAATACCCCCACTTCATCACTGACCATCATGTGATCTGTCCTACGTTTATATAACACTGCCCGTCACAGATTTCCTGCCAAATCAACAATAGTTTAATAACCCTCATATCAAATATAACCGACGTCCACATCATTGATGGAAATAAGGAGAAGCATAATGGTTCATGGCCGCCGTTGTGCAGGGATTCTATGTCGGGTCGATATCCAAATTGTTAGAAACCCATGATGGACCGATTCCGCATGGGGCACATGATGCGAGGATTGGGGGATTCGTTTCGGGACGGGAAGCTACCAATTAGACCTCCAAGCTCTGTGGCTTTTTATATGATTTTCAATTAAATGTTATGCGAAGACTAAGTCATAACGTTCAATAATTTTTTTTTTTACTTCTCCAGTCAAGGTTTTTCGGGCTTTTCTCCGTAACGGTTGGACATATCAACATGAAATTTTGGGGAATGATAGATCATGTTGGGACACAACTACCGATCCAGTTTGACACGCGTGCGCAGTGTTGGAGGCTTATGGGATCGATTTTTCGTCAATTTTTTCCCCAATTTTCTGTAACTATCTCCTCCATAACTACTGCAGTTACAAGCATATGAATTATATGCTTGTAACAAGCAATCGTAGCATGGAATAGGCGAAAAAAATACTTGTTTTCACCTTTTGTACTATGTATAATGACATGTATTTGAGTACCTATCGCGATTTTTGCTACGAGTTCTCCCCTCGCTGATATCTCTGAAACGGCTGTTGTATTTACGCCCCGGGGGGGGGGGGGGGGGGGGGGGGGCACTTAATGGTATAGAGGTAGTACATATGTGCCGCGCGACGGGGTATGATTTTTGGGCCTCTCGACTTGTACGGCGGGTTTTTGGGCCTCATACGTGTACGACGGGGTATATTTTTCAGGTTCAATGTGTACGACGGGTTATACATTCGCATAATATTGTACGACTGGGTATGCTTTTTGGCCATAAATTTTATATTGTTTTTACGGGTACGGGTTATCCAGAATAGGTCCCGCGGCACACCCCTATCCAGAATAAGGCCCCCCCCCCCCCCCCCCCCCCCCCCCCGGGATTTACGCACATGAAATTTTGTCAGTAATTAGAACTTGGCCTCGTGATAATGATTGTAACAGTATTTTAAGCATTCACAGTAAAGGAAAATAGTAAAAAGGACGTTTAGTTTGAATGTTTTCTACTGCAGCAGCTTAGTAGCAGGCTATCTGCAGTTCGTGTCTATGTAGGCCAAATCTTACGTAATCGACCAGAGACATTCATCGCTTACCTTGGCTGGCTTTAAGGGGTCATGTCAAAACAGGCCAAACCTTACGTAATCGACCAGCGGCATTCATCGCTTTCCCCGTCATGTCAAAACATCTAAGCGGCAGCAGCTTGTGAAATCTATCTTATAATAGTGCGCGTTACCAGCTCTTCTCGGTCCGTGTATATACTGTCTTTTTGTCTCAGCGACAGTGTGCACTGGATGTCCCCGTGCAATCAAAGCGGGTACACAAACACACATACACGCACACATATACATATGTATACACACAGGCGCTCGGTTTTCGATGCCAAGCTTCCGAGCGCCGAGCCGCTATCTATAAATAGCATATATATGTGTATATTTATAGGTGTAATACACACACACATAGACACACACACACACACATATATATTCATGGATAGATATATATATGCATATATATCACTCCCATATACTCCCTCTATATCACTATATATATATGATATCCTATATATATCTATATATATCTCTACATATATATATATCTATATATCTATATATCATATATATATATATTTATATATATCTATATATACTATATATATATACGTTTAAGGCTGACATTTACAGGTGCTGGAATAATAAACCCATCTGTGTAACTGCAGCGCTTTGGTTTCCTCCCATTCGATCTCCAAAATTACTACACGATTATCCTCTGTAAACCCATACGTCACTTCTAATTGCGACAATCATATTGTCAACATTTGTATTTCAAATTACCCACATTGTATATATAAATCATATACCCAGGGGGTGGAGTGATTGCTTGAAATTCGAATGCATCCACTTCTGTGTTACATATAATTGAATTGTGGCATTCTCGCTTAAAGGCTTGAGACAAATGACATGCAGTATGAACACAAATCATGGAGAGATCGATACTTGAATGAATGATATCTGACCCAACTTGTAAAAATGAATGTCATTGACATGATTAACTGCAATCAATAACGGCATGATCTCCTTCGCACGCCGATGTGCCACTCATATCTTATGCATCGAAACACTATGTACCACGAATCACCTCTACAGATTGACAACACGGTCGTTATGAAGTTAGCCTCGCATATATCGTTACGTAAAAATTGTCCCGACAGCTTTATTGGAGTGATTTCCCTAAATTTGTTGTCTGATACACTTGAAGCTTTCACAAGCAAATTGTTTGTTCATTCTAGATCAAAATGAAGTATTTGATTTCATAATGACAAGGCCATATTGAAGTCACGTAATGATTTCGCTACTTCCATAGGTTGAATCAATAGCTTTACGCGATAGGCTAATTCCATTAAAACGTGAAATACAGAAGAGCTCTGATGAAATGGCAATGATAATGTACCTGCGTTTATATCTCTTATCGGGCTGAGTGCGATAGTTCAGATCGAGGCAGTCATGTTTTCATCCACACGTTTTTGCTTACATATACAGTGATACCTCACTAAAGGAAAATTGTTTACAGTGGGATGGTTGACCAAGTAGGGTCAATCTCACATGACAAGTATAGGGTAGGGGTCGTAAAGCGGGGTGGTCGCCTTGGTGAGGCGGCCCAGTGCGAGGTACCTTTATCCATGATTAATACCTTAGTTCACCCCTAAAGAAAAAAAACATCCCCTTTCAGCTTTTGGGCAATTACATGCTCATCAATCTCTCATGTCCGCGCTTAACATGATCAGAAGGGGGGTAGCTCGCCTAGATCAAGCCACGCATGGTAACTAAACTATCACGTTGATTTACCACCAGCTTCGCCATAAAAAACAAAGCTGTTACAGTTTCAAACACACATGTGTTAATACGTTGCGAATAGCAAATGAGAAACAATGGCAGTTTATTGGGGTTTTATTTTACAAATAACTTGACAAATCTTGTCTATAAATAGTGCTGAAACCCAACAATGAAAAATATAAGCTGCTGTTTTCTCTTAGAATATACTGCAAATAGAATAATAAATAAATATATTACATGTTATCCAGCTGGCGACTAGAACGGATGAACGCTGTTTAATCAATGTTTAAGAGATTCTTCTAGAAAAACAAAATAACTATAGTTACGGATAGGTTCTCAAAATGTAACATTTAGCTGTGAGCCGATGCAACGACGCATGTGTACCCAGCAACAAGTCGATGCCAGCCTGGGATGTACTTATAATATCCATCTTGACACTCGTTGGTTCTTCTGAGAACGGGTATCGGGTACCAAACCCCCTCACAATTACCGGCTCCACCGAGACACTGTGTACAGTCGCTTCGAGACTCCACCAGTTCAGTTGGGAACCTGTCTGGATCACTGGTGAGAACGTTATACCAAGGACAAAGTGAGCGCTTTTGGACTGGATCTAACGGTGACGTGGAGGGTGAACATGTTTTATCCCCGTAAAGAAGCGTGCTGAAATAGTCTCTACTTTGACGAAGTGCCTCTTCTAAGGCTGACGATCGCATGTTTGGCATCATAAAGAAAGACTCGTGAATTCTACTCGTGTTATGGGCGTGGTATTCTGCCCAGAGTGTGTGTAATTCTGACTGGGACTTGTGTTGACATGCGACCTCGGGCACAGCACTCGGGGCGCTTTCTATCAGCGTGCCAGAAAGCAGCGCTAAAAACACCTGCAAACGAAATTACTAAAATTAATATATAGACAAATGTATACTTTGAATAATTTGTAATATTAACACATTTCCTTCTATATTCGCTAATAAGTAATTTGTAACCTGTTTAAGATTCGTGATTTAACTGTTTCGTTGCCTTTCAATTCATATTAAGCAAGAAGCGGTAACCAGATTCACGACAAAAGTTCATACAAATTAAATTAAAATTACCTGAATACAAAATGGAAGTGTTTTCTTCTGACCAGGCATATTGAAGCCAGATATTTTCCAGATATTTATAATGGTTTGTGTGTTTGTGCTAATTGCTGAATGCAACAGTATTGCTTTAAGGTTGCAAGAGAGAAGAATAATTTCAACTCGTTGGGCTCTGTCATTATATACCCTAACACGAGGAAGGTAATTGCGGGGGGAGTTCATCTGTTACTTGCCGATTCGATGAGTGGTCATTGGAAGTTTATAACCCAAAGTATATCAACCGGGTGTGGCTCTGTCTTGGGTTGTTGGGGTCTGTCGAGGATGTAAAGACATACCAGAACTGGGTTTTCCCCGCTAAAATCTGATCAACCAAGATTCGTGATGTGCTATTTATAATTCGATCACGTGTAGCTCTCTTATCGGCTTATCAAACCTGTCTGTGTCACGAGGTCAAGGGTTAAAGGTTAATGTATGTATGGCGCGATCATGACTATATACGACACGAAATAAACTGTCAAGAAAAGCGAGAAAAATTGGCTGCTTTACCGGTTAATCGTTGAATATCGTTCGTCACATTGCCATAAGTGAATGACAAATATGCATCATGATTTTAAACACACGCCATCTTTTTCGTTTATTTTCGTGCGTACAGTCAATACAGTTTGTATATAGCCGAAATCTTCAAAAATAAAAAAAAAACATTGCATTGAAAGGCGCAAATTAATTATATATCATATCAAGTGATATAATTCATATTTAGTGGCTATCACTTCTATATACGTATGTATGGATTGGTACAGATGTACCTTGACCCTTATGAACGAATGATGTCAAGTGTCGTAGAATACACACTCGTGTGTAATCTGGCTTCATTACGTGACTAGTTTCTGCAGGACTCGGTCGTATTCGCCCCATCAGCCCAGATTCTTTACCTCTTGATTGTAATTATAATATCATGTAAATATTCACTCGTCTTAACTACTACACTACATACACAGAGCACCGGTAGAGCATGTATATTCAGATTGTTAACGGCGGCAGTAGACTAATCCAGGGGCACCCCATAACTGGATCAAGATTCCTGCCGGGCGACTACTTCCTCGATCGAATCGGATAGTTTAGACTGTGAACTCGAGATAAGTTGTTAACTTCTCGGCGGCCTGTTTACGTATTGGGCTGATGAATGGGGCTCACTGACTAAATGATATTCATTTCGAATGTTACTTATGTAAATAAACAGTTCAAAGAAACATTTGTACTAACCCCTTTTAATCGAGGGCTTACGAAATCATGCAATATGTTTACTTCAAGGTTTTTTTTATTGCGTATAGATAAATGTGATGCTAAGTTTTCATGATTTTAGTATCATTGATAGAAAGGCTGTTCTATGTGCAACGTTTTCGACAGAGGACATGGTATATTTTCTTGTCGGGTCTGGCAGAGAATAACGAAAACTCTCGTCACGTGCCGCTACTCGGCTTAGTTCGAGAATCTGTCAACATTTGTCAATCAGACATATAAACATGTACGGATTTTATTGAGGAAGGGGAATAAATAACTTAAGCTGATCTCGGATAACCGTTTGGTTAGTGTAATCGCAAGTATGTTTCGCTCCAACTTTCAATGTCGTCGGCTGCAGCGCCGCGTAATAAAACCGACTATAAAAAAGTTGAGTAGTGTCTTTAATATATTTGACTTTTATTGTACCAGATAGGCAAGTCATAACTTGAACATTGGAGCGGGCGTGTAAAGGTGTTCTTGATGATGGATTAAGTGTGAAGCTGATCGGCTTTTTCAACATCGTGATTTTTTTTTTTTTTTACAATCCGGCACGCGACATCGTAAGGGCTAGCGCGCGTCAAACTCATTATTCGTGCTGACACTCCACTTTTAATGACAGCAGATCGGTAGCATTGTAAAGCAGTCCATCATACACTCAAGTATCAATACCTGAGCGTTCACAAAGAGTTTTATTTTCCAATGAGAACAGCTGACAGGACATCTGGAGATTCCGCTTCCTCATTGGTCTAAGTCAGGCGCGGAGGCTGCGCACGCTCATTACTTGGCGGGAAAAATGTAAAGCTTGTTCGCATCGTTCGGTAAAAAACACCTGTAAGAATTTATTGCCCTAATAGCAGTTACTTTTTCGACAGATAAGGGTGATAAATGTCTGGTAGAGATTGACACCTATGTTTGAATTACACGCTAAGTATAACGGCGTCAGCACCTTACAAATATAATGCATACGTAGTCTTTGTCAGAAATATTCAAGTAAATGCTATCGTTCGTCTAAAATGTTCTTCTTCTTCTTGTTAGCAGGTGGACACTTCTGAAAAGCTCTGTTCTTATTCAACTACAAGTTTATTCCTATTTGATTTTAAGAAGTTTATGAATGTGTCTAAGGATTGTATGATCACTAAAAGTTAATAACTAGCTCTTTTGAACCAAGTGGAAACGGACTTGTTATGATGATGAGTAAAGGAGAGGAAAAGGCAACTAGGTCGGAAAGTTATAAGGTGTAAATCTAGTGTAAACTGACTCACCTGTGAAATGTATTATCAAGCAGATGATGGTATGATAAAAACCCACGCGGTCGTTTACGACAACGTCATGCAGGAGACCGTTTGTTGACAACCACCAGAATTCGGAGTGGAATTTCGCCTAAAAGTTAATCGAATATCAAGTGTTCTCCCGGATATTGGTAAAAAAACCCATAGCAATTAAATTCAGTCAATACTCATTGTTGGTGGCTTTAAATTCTTCTCAGTACGTATTTCTTAACGTGATAAGTTAAGCATGTTTGTCAATCTACCGATAAACGGTGGGTTTTCCTGTTAGACCAACAAGAGAGTACCCGATCGACTGTTGGTTTGTTGGGCTATTAATAACTTCTTAGAAATTAGTGCTAATGGAAGAGTTCTTATCGAATCCGTTGATATCATGGTTCAAGCTTCTGTAAGCTTATTTGTGTGTAAACTAGTGGTACAAGACTCGCAAATCAGGCGGTCTCAATAGACGATCAATTGACTCGTCAATTGGTGAAATATTATTAATTGTGCATCAACAATAACCTGTTTATGCATGTCATCCAACCATAATTGGTCATTGGAGGTTATCGAATAATCATTCCCCATTGTAGGAGCTTTCGACTGTGGCTCTCTTAAATGTACCTTGGAGCTCAAGGTGATTCACCCAACTATTAAAGGGAAATGCTACAGTTCACTGCCGCGCCACCCAGCGGCTGTCGCGTAACTGTGCGTCCTTTGGCGGGAACCACCTTTGACGCGCTGCGCTCACTTTCGCGCCCGGTGCGACCGCGTCTGCGCCGCAAGCCACAACCCTCGCGTTATGATCAGAATGTTATAATGAATTAAACCATCATAACGTATTTCCGTTAAATCGATTATCAGATGTGAATGCTTCATTAAGCGAAAAATGCTTATCAGACAAGAATCACTTACATAAACTGGAGCATGGTTTTGCAAACAATGATGGTAAAGTCTCCTTTTATGATTCCCTTATTGTTTAGACTGGTATCTTTTATATACAGATGTTGTTACATCTAATGAAACAACCAATGACGTCACAATACATGTCATTGTTGAAAATTAAGAGAAACATAAAAGAGCATTTATGTCAAAAAGATTGAATTTGTGAAACAAAATTCATAGGGATTAATGTTAGTGATAAAATAAGGCAGTAGTGCTGCTGTAGAGGCATCTATGTCAATTGTTTATGGGGCAAGGCGCAAAAATGTAAATACAGGACCAACTAAATTGCCGGCAGGTTTGGTAGAAACCAGTTTGAGGAAAAAGGGGGTGGGTTATTAATATCCTCTTATTTGACCGAATATACACCCGTCTACAGTGAATGTGATTCAAATCAAAACGACACACCGGTTATTTATTGATATAATCTCGGATTACTTGCACCCATTTTCTTTCATATATTCGTGGTGGTGATTTTTATAATTGTTAAACACGCTGCGTCAGAGTTTGCTTTCAAGCTGTGTCGCACTTTCGGGGTCTATCAGAACCCGTCCAATATCAAGAACATCGCCTTCCATGGGATCTGCAAGCAGAAACAACAATAAGGCAAAATATACAATTGTCATGCACACATGAGTAATGAAGAAAAGTTGCCCAAACCAAATGATCATTAGAAACAAGACCTTGCATATATGCTTTTAAATACATCCTACATGTAAAACACAGATACTAAAATCTACCTCGAAAATACGTGTCGGTTTCCTCGTCATCCCCACAACACAGGTAGTCAGAGTGCGGCAAGTCAACGTTGTGTCCTGGAACCAATCGCTGTCTTAAGAACGCTAATATCTGCCTCCACGAGTCCTCCTGTGCAACTGAATGGGCTTTACTTTCCCCTCCAAAATCAACAAATTCGTCTGAAACATGAATGCGAATTTGATGCACACACAACAGCTCTTAGAATTATCGTTCTAACCAAGGAGTTACATAACTAAAGGTTGGTTATAACTCCTTGTTCTAACTTTGTAATTGATCTCTTTAGTGTTCTCAATTCCACGCTGGTTCAATGCTGTTTCCTAAACTCAAATTATAAAGCAACTGCATTTTGTTGATATAATACTATCGACTTTAATATAAAGAAAATGAAGGCATTTACCAAACATCTGTAGGTACCCGGCAGGGCATAGGGGAGCATAGGGTGGCTCCACCAAGTGGCCGGCTCCCGGGTAGAGAAGCATGCGGTAATTGGTTTTCCCGCCTTTTTTCAATCTCGCTATGAGAGTCTTGCTGTGCTGTGGAGACACTCGCTTGTCGCCAGCGGAAGTTATGAACAGGAAGTGAGCATGATCTGCTCGCTCTACCTAATGTCGTTCATAAGTTTATGGTGTGTAAATAGACAGAACAATGAACATATTATATATATCCGAAATGTGACAATGTAATTTGATAAATCATACCTTTATAAAGGCGGCTGCCGAACCATACGCATCACGCGAAGCTCCAAGGTACGATATTGCCGCGTTTTCAGACATCGATCTTTCGTTTATGTTCAAACTTAAACAATGAGGAAATGCACACATATATATATATATATATATATATATATATATATATATATATATATATATATATAGATATATATATAGAGATATATATATAGAGATATGATATATATATATCTATCTAAATTTACTTATACATATATTCATATATATATATATACACACACATATATATACTACTGCAAACTATATATATATATATATATATATATATATATATATAAATCTATATATATATATAGAGATATATATGTGTTTATATATATATATATCTATAAAATATATATATGTATATATATATATATATGTATATATATATATATATATATATATATATATCTATATATATATATATATATATATATATATATATATATATATATATATATATATATATGTACTGTCATTTTAACCATGGTGAAGCAATTGCACTTACTCGAAATACATATACTATTGCTTTTATCCTTACTTTAAGAGATTGCATTTACTCGAACTAAATATTATTTAACATTCTTAACGAACGAGAAGCAATTCAACTCGAAACACAAACATTACTGTCATCATTACTTTGGAATAGCAATTGAAATACGTACAAAAAGACTGTGCTATAGTTTGCCTTTTGTGACCAACAAATGCAAGCCGAATGCCGAATGATGGCACTGTTCTATACCAGATTAACCTGACTGAAGATATGAGACATAACAACTCACAAAGCAGTGGGTAAGGGGATGTTTCGGTACGAGTGTAGAGCAGTTTGCAAAAAGCACATTCCATTTATTGCCACTGTTGCCCTAACCTGCAAGCCAAATCGTGGAATTGTGGCACACAGCCATAGTTCGGGCATTGGCATTTAGTTAAAAATAAAACATAATTCAGGTGCCCGAAATATAATTCAGAACCAGTCCTTGTTATAAATAATAGTGTCAATATGGCTGCGAGAAAGCACAGTCTAGAACAATCCTTAGCTGGCGTTTACATCACTGAATCTGAGTGCAAAAAGTTATATTGTGATGGTACAATTAACCACACTATCGATTATTATTCATGGAGTGAGAGATCTGCTTGAATACATTTCTGGACTAACATCTTTTAAAAATGCTTAACAGATCCCAAAAGAATCATACAGCCTTGCATTCTCATTCGAATCGCCATCTTGTGGCATTAATCCCGAGGTGACATCATAACAGAATACGGTTCTCTTACTGAAACTTTGTATATGAAAATAGTATGCTACAAGAAGTGCCATCAACATTCAAATGTTCTGATATCTTTGGAATATAGCATCAATATAATAAAGAAATCAATCAATACAGTTGCAATAGTTAAATCCGAACAGTAATTATTGGAATTATCGTCTTATAAACGTACCGCTGGATTCAGAGTTGTGATTTTAGTTGCCAGTTCAGATCCTTTTGATACTCCGACGATCCCAACTCCTCTACTGGTTACCGCTGGGTGGCTCCGTAGAAAATCAATTGCTTCCTATAGCAATTAACGATCCAATATATTCATTAATAACGAGCGAGTTATAAATGATAATAGCCTAAAGGTGTCGGAGAAAATCTCACGTCCAAATATTCCATTTCGATTGCATCTTGCAGTTTTGGGGAAGTCCCTCCATGCCAAAGTAGGCCAGAGCAAGAGAGGCAAACCCTCGAGTAGCCAACAGAGCTGCACTGTATTCCACAAGTCCCCCTATCATTCCAAAAAGGTCAATCACCTCAGGGAAAGGACCATCTCCTGGAAATTGAAAATCCTCCATTTATTGGACATGATCGACAATTATGATGTTCAACGGTCATGTCGAAGTTAGCGGATGGTTGTTACACAAATATATGTTTGATCCGGTCTAAATATCGAAATGTGAACCTAAATACTTTTTGTAAATTGTAAGAGTAATTAAATTAATTTAAAATTGGATTACACAATCAGTTAAATAGTTCTGTAGAGTGACATTGTTAATAAATTTTTAATAGATTTTTCTTCCATTCAATGTCTGAGGTTACAAAATCGAGATTTGTTATTGGTCAGCAAAGTTGATTTCTATACCTGGTGGCATGAAAAGAGTAGCCTGGAGTCTGCCACATTTCACTGGTAACCTTTGTACGCCTGGTCCCATATACCAGCGGAACACGGATGCTTCAGCCAATATATTGCGTTCATGGCAATTTACCAGGCTATGATGTCCATCAATAACATAGAAATGGATAATTTGTGGGGTTGTCAAGCGTTTCTTCATAATGCGTAGGCCAGGTCGCGAAGCCGGGGAAGGAACCAAGCTCCACACAAGACCCATAGCTTCCGTTCCTAAAATTAAAAACACCATTATTCCCGTCGTCTTGAAGATTTGTACAACTCGATTATAATACAAAATTAATTACTATATTGCTTCAGGCTAATGAAAGTTATGATATAATAAAGTCCACAAATAGAGAAAACGGATAATTGTTGGACCCCACACCCACAAACATATATGTATATATATTTATATATATATAATCGCTGTTGTGTAGAAAACAGCTGCTAGTGAAGTTCAGTACCGAGATAAGAACCGCCCGTAGACTCTTGTGTACTGATATCAACTTCGCCCTTGGAATCAGCCATGTAATGGGCACAAGAGATAAAACGACCACCGTTTTCTGCTTCGTGTTGTGTCCAAACTGTTACCCACTGATTCTGAGTCAATCCAGCGACGATAATGAATATTGTCTCGTCTACGATGGCTTGTACCGGAGACACCCGTAATATGACATCAATGCCCATGATTTATAAAAGCGTTCAATAATATATTTTGAGGTAGATAGGACTGTTTCGCTCCTTGTTGCTGTGGTTTCTGTGATAGTTTCCGGATTAACATACCGGGTAAGCACACACTCGTAAGAGGTTGCACTATCTAAAGAAGAGCATGCGATAGTTCACTCGATAGGGTACTTGTTGGGTCCAAAAACACTCACCCACCGAAGTTCAGCTAATGAGCAAAGCGATATGGTCTGGTTATAAATGCTGTGGCTCAATGTAGTCGCGGTGGATTTACGTTCCAGGGGCTCATAAGGGGAGAGGTGGCGTCAGCGAAGAAAAGGGGACGTCATAACGGGACCCGGGTCCCGCTGTGCAACACGCAACCGGGCCCGCACGAGGGAGCATAAATTAAGTCGAAACACCACATGTATAAATATATATATATATATATATATATATATATATATATATATATATATATATATATATATATATATATATATATATATATATATATTATATATATATATATATACATATACTCAGTAGGACCCACCCCGCTCCTCCTATAAAGAGAATACTCAGTGGGACCCACCCCTCTCCTCCTCTAAAGAGAATACTCAGTGGGACCCACCCTGTCCTCCTCTAAAGAGGATACTCAGTAGGACCCACCCTGTTCTCCTCTAAAGAGAATACTTAGTGGGACCCACCCCGCTCCTCCTATAAAGAGAATACTCAGTGGGACCCACCCTGTCCTCCTCGAAAGAGGATACCCAGTGGGACCCACCCCTCTCCTCCTATAAAGAGGATACTCAGTGGGACCCACCCTGTTCTCCTCGAAAGAGGATACCCAGTGGGACCCACCCCTCTCCTCCTCTAAAGAGAATACTCAGTAGGACCCACCCTCTCCTCCTCTAAAGAGGATACCCAGTGGGACCCACCCCTCTCCTCCTATAAAGAGGATACCACCCCGCTCCTCCTCTAAAGAGGATACCCAGTGGGACCCACCCCTCTCCTCCTCTAAAGAGAATACTCAGTGGGACCCACCCCTCTCCTCCTCTAAAGAGGATACTCAGTAGGACCCACCCCGCTCCTCCTCTAAAGAGGATACTCAGTGGGACCCACCCCGCTCCTCCTATAAAGAGAATACTCAGTGGGACCTACCCTGTCCTCCTCGAAAGAGGATACCCAGTGGGACCCACCCCTCTCCTCCTATAAAGAGGATACCCAGTGGGACCCACCCCTCTCCTCCTCTAAAGAGGATACTCACAGGGACCCACCCTGTCCTCCTCTATAGAGGATACTCGGTGGGACCCATCCTGTCCTCCTCTAAAGAGGATACCCAGTGGGACCCATCCTGTCCTCATATAAGGAAGTTACTTAGTGGGTATTCTTGGCTCTCATTCATAACAGAATTATGAACTATACATATAAATTGTATAATGCTTATACCAAGAAGCAAGACATAAATCAACTTGAATCAAATATTTTATTGATTCTTGCAGCACTGCTTTGTTTAATAGTTTAACCCTTACAGATAGATAGACAAAAAAATTTAACCACAGACACAGCTTACCCAGACAATATAACTGGTTACTAATTATGCATATAAGGGTTGAACATGTTTCAATAAGCAGTTTAAATACAGGAGGAAACACCAATGCCATCTAATATTGGATGTATAAATCCAAGGAGATAACAACACATTTACGACATTAAGCTTTAGAGATCCATCCAATCTCTGTAAAAATCTAAATACCACGTTTCTAATAATAGAGGCACATCCTTGAACATTATAAATTGCACATTAAAGGCTAGAACTCTTAAACTAAGAGTAGAAAGTAAATAACTTATCAATGTAATGATATGAAGTATACAATTTGTTGATACATGGCTAACAAACAGCAATCTTTTGGGTTTTATACCAACACACATATATTTCTTACAATATAGACACAAATGATTATTGGTGACAGGTGAAGCACACTCTATACATATAAATATATATATATATATACATATATACATATATATACATATACATATATCTGACCTTGTACGTGTTTGTGAGGTCAACACCTTTAACTATTTACCATAAGAAACATCTGTGTTGTGGTTTTCAAGTTTGGCAAGCTCAAGACACAGTTCCCTCCAAATGCACTCAACTTCACTCAGCTCATTTGTGCACAATATATAAGCAACATTTTCAGCGACCAAATTAATACAGGATTCTTGGCAGAAAAATGAGGATTGGCTCTATATTTTTTATGATCAAAACTTTTACACATGCAAAACTAAAATTTTATTTTGAAACATGTATTCATCACTACCTATCAGAGATTGGTCATCCTCTGTTCCAGACATGACTGAAAAACAGAAACATTAAATACCAGGTGACATATGAAAACACCAATTAAGTACACATGATTTACACCCATTGGTAGGTCCCATTGGGTATCCTCTATAGAAGAGGACAGGGTGGGTCCCAGTGAGTATCCTCTTTATAGGAGGAGAGGGGTGGGTCCCAGTGAGTTTCCTTTTTATAGGAGAGGGGTTGGTCCTATTGAGTATTCTCTTTAGAGGAGGAAAGGGGTGGGTCCCAGTGAGTATCCTCTTTAGAGGAGGAGAGGGGTGGGTCCCACTGGGTATCTTCTTTAGAGGAGGAGAGGGGTGGGTCCCACTGGGTATCCTCTTTAGAGGAGGAAAGGGGTGGGTCCCAGTGAGTATCCTCTTTAGAGGAGGAGAGGGGTGGGTCCCACTGAGTTTCCTCTTTATAAGAGGACAGGGTGGGTCTCACTGGGTATCCTCTTTAGAGGAGGAGAGGGATGGGTCCCACTGTGTATCCTCTTTAGAGGAGGAGCAGGGTGGGTCCCAATGAGTATCCCACTGGGACAGGGTGGGACCTACTTAGTATCCTCTTTAGAAGAGGAGAGATTTGTGATACATTCCTGACGAGAAGTGGGTGGGTCCCACTGGATATCCTCTTTATATATATATATATATATATATATATATATATATATATATATATATATATATATATATATATATATATATATATATATTTATATATATATATATATACCCATATATGTATATATATGCATATATGTATGAGTTTTGTGTACATAAATATTCAAAAAGTGACTGAGCCTTGAACGACAGAAAATATTGAATTCTTCGAAGAATCAAAATTTTGGGAATGTACTTGAAATCTATATCGTCATACATTACTGTGTCAATGACAACAAATAAATTATGCATACCGACTTGCAATAATCAATATCCAACAATATCAACAAAAGACCTAATGATGGCATGGTTTAGATGAGATTTAATGAAAGTTTACCGCACGATTTCGGTGTCCTCCTCCGTTAACAATGCCGGGTCTACCTTTGTCAAGTGGCGAAGTTGTGGCTTCTGGCAACTTGGTAAGAATCACCCGCTTCTACCACGTGGCTAAGTTGCGTCAGCTGGCATTAGGGTAAGGTTACCTGAAAACGTATGCTCCCTTGGTGGGTCTGGTTGCGTCCTTACGCAGTGGGACCCGGGCTCGGTTGGGTAGCCTCCTGTCAGCGCTGACGACACTTTTGCATAAGGGCCCAAATGGGGCGCTGTGTTAGCATCAAAATCATCCCCATCCATCATAGTGCCGTAACAAATGCCTCACATTTTGAACCACCGTCAAATGTCACTCCCTGTTCTACGGCTGTTAAAATCACCTCTGAATAAGTCCTCACCTAGCGGCGAGATGGCTCTGTGATTCAGAATTATTTTGATCATGATAAACACTGTTTTGTGCACCATGCATAATAAGGATGGATTCTTGTTATTTATATTACAGTCAGTTTGTCCTTGCTACTGCAAGATTGCTCTGATACCGAATAATAGCTAACCGTTTTCATTGAGTTACTTCTCATAAGAGGATTTTAACGACTGTTCATGCGAGACAGTGTTTCACTAAACGTCTTTTGAACGAAACGACCATCAACTTGCGTTGCGGAGACTATAACAGGGTCGGTTCGGCTAGTTTCGGTTTCATTTAATCATCTCGCTGTCACTGTGGGTGTTGACAGTTTTCGCTGCCAAGTCGTGTATTCACCTCTTGTCGCCTAGCCCGGTAACCAGATCTTACTATCATTGACACTTTACGCACATAGAGGCCTATTGTATGTCTAGATAGCCTAGTGCTGCGTGTCGTCTTGACTTGACGACGTCTTGACCCATTGGCTTTGTAGCCGTGCACGATAGCCCAAAAGACCAACGTCAGGTTCTATTTATCACCTTGTCGGTCCAACAGTTTAAGCCAAATTTTTTGGTCGATGCATTCGATCAACCCAGAACTCACCACTTTTTTCACGAAATATGCATGTTCTGACGAGTTTCGGGCGATCAGTGTCGAAAGTTATTATCTAATTCGGTTCGAGATAATGTTTCATATTCCTATCGTCTGCGGTAAACTATATTTTCGATAACTTTCCAAGTTTACTGGTGATATTTTCTTCCAAAATACAAGCGCGGAGGACGATATCCCAGACAGCCCCAGAAACTTCCGATGTAAATAAGGCAAAGAGAACATAAGCAAAAACTATAGCTGATAATTCCTGTCGCCTTTTCCCCAAGTTTTCGTTGCTTTCTTCGTGATTCGGTGTGATATTTGAGCGACAGTGAATGTTAGTGGCCTTTTCTACATGTTAGACAAGGTCATTTTAGCTTTTAGCTTCGTGCCACAAATAGTCCCTGTGAACCCGCGTCTTGTGAGTAGTCTCGCCTATGTTCCAATTGGTGAATCCTCCCGCTGGTCAGTTTCCGCCGCCTCGCCGCCATGTTGCCAAGTCGGGCTCAGATATTACCATTTGGTGTGTTTTAGGCCAAAATACTTATTCACAGGATACTGATGTTGCTGAAATTCAGCTTCTGGTCCTATAAATGTTTGGTGAGTTGATTTTACTAGCTAAAACTAGATAAAGCATCATAACTCTTGATGATTCTGTTGACTTATGCCGGGAATATGTGTTGGACGCCAGAACTAAGAGGGAGTGCATGCATCACTCCCGTACTTAGTTCGAAAGAGCTAGTGCACGATGTCTTCATGCGCGGCTATTGCCTATTGGCTATTGGCTATTGGCATTGGAGCCCGGGGGAGGCAGTTGGCCTGGTCCCAGGTAGGGGTGTGCCGCGGGACTTCCAAAACCCGTATCCGTCGTACAAATGAAATCTATGTTGGTGCCCGTGACAAGAATGCTGTTGTAATTTCGACGCGTCACATAGGGACCTATTCATTACATTTGCATTACCAATGATCATTGGGAAATCCTTGTAGGAAATTTCGCCATACAAAAACAAAATATATTAGTCAACCCATTGTACAGATGGTAAGAGAAAAGCATACTCCGTCGTACAACACAGAACCCAACAAATACCCCTTTGTAAAGATTGAAGCTGGAAAATATACCCCGTTGTACAAGTCCAGGGGGCCCAAGAAACCTGGTTACGAGCGAAGAGGCAGAAAAAACATACCCCATGGAGCGGCACATGTATACTACCTCCATACACTTGAGTGACCACCCCCACCCCGGCATTGGAGTTCCAATCATACGATCCACTCACAAAACGCACATAGCAAGAATGAATTTTCACATCTATGGATGTTTATCAACAAGGTTGAGACCCACATGTGGCAATCGATAAATGAGTCAGGCATTCCATTTCCATAGCATTAGGGTCAAGCAGTCTTGTCCCTTTTCATCATATAATTTGGATGGTAAAAAGTGTCATTGTCCCCCTTAAGTTATTTGTGAAAACTGAGCTACTCTTAGAAAGAACCAATCAATATCTACATTGGTTAATTTTTCACTCATGGTGCGGTGCGATTGAAATATGGTTGGCAGTTGTTTTCTTAACACCACCAAAAGTTGCAATTCTGTAAATGCAGGTCATTTGAAATATTTTGAGGTTATAGTTGTGTTCTTTGAGGATAGGGGTAAACTTATTACACCAAGGCTGATTATGAAGCAAGGCCCTGAAAAGACTGTGTATTTAAACCAATAGATGAATGCAACTAAGTTAGTGACAGTTTTATGTGTCCTGCTTACACATGTCTCTATACACAGGAAAAACTCTTCTGACGTTCCATATAAACTTACTGTTGGTTGAAATGGGGTATTTTTCATGATGTCAGATATGTTTTTTATGTTTCCTGTTAACCTGGTTCCTGCACTATTGAAAGAGCTGGATATTATTTTTTTCATTGATCTTGTGAGGTTTATAACCATTGAAAACCTTGAAAATATCTTAAAAAAAATAAAGTGCTATTCACATTCCACATGGACTCAATGCTTTTAGTACAAGTGAAAAGTAATTTGTACAAATGATGCAGGCGAATTTGCCAGCGGTTGAGTTGGTGCAATGTAGAGGTGACAGGCTTCAAAAATGTAATATGATTCTCATTAGAATCTACATTGGGGACAAACAGAAAACACAGTGAGTGATATATCAGGATGCATACTGAAGTAACAGCTTATTATATATGGACTTATAGCTCATTGATATATCAGTGATCCTGCTGATATAACAAGCCATTTGGAAATTCTCCTGCCAAAATGGCTAACATTCACACAGTTTCTGATGAGGCATAAGGAATTTATTCACAAAGGAGTTAAATAAAGCATTTCATGGAATAAAATTCATTCAATCACAATGCACTTCAGTAATATGTACATAACTGTATTGAAGTCAATAACTCTGAATGGGATTCACATGAACAAGAGCTTTTCAATCGGGTGTGCTCAATAGCTCAGTTCCAACACCAGGTTGTGTCCTAATAGGATACAAAGTCTAAATAATACATGCTGGAAAGTAGTCTTTGTTGTTACCTGAAAATGCTGGACAATCATAGAACAGCTTCCATATCATTTGGCCATTTAGTAATAAGAGGCTTACAAAGTACACTTATAATTGAATAGTATTAAAATTTAGATAGAAATTACTTCATATTACAAATAAAACATCAAAAGTGTATTACTTGTGGATACTGTAAAATTGGCTACAAGTAACCCTCATGGTGCTATAATTTCATCTGCATTTTTTCCCTTTCAGAACTGGTATGGCCAGCAGTAGTAGCACCTGCTCAGTGGCCCGCCTTGTACTCCAACAGTGTCTCTCTGCACGGCTTCAAGTGTTGCCTCCAGCCAATGGTCTACCTGCCCAATTTGTAGAGGTTAAAAACCCTTTTGTTTTGCTCTGCAAGTAAATATTTAATTTGAATTTTGTGTAATGAATATCAATTTACTTGATGCTGGTGTATTATTTTCACATTACAGATAGGGAAAGGCCTAGTTGTTTACATTTGCTTCATGAAATCTGCAACATTGAACGATGTAGGAAAGATTGGTGAAGTATATTATTGTTATTGAAAGAGTTCTTACCATGATAATTTGGATTGATTCCGTTGATTAATTGAATTGAATTTGTTAATGTTTGAAGACAATATTAGTAATAGGTCCATTATGTGTGTGGTTAAATTTCAATTATAAATATTGGTAGGACTGAATGAATATTTATTATTTACAATGTGTGAACATGTAAATGTGTGTAAATGTGAACTTGTAAACAGCCCAAGCTGCCCTGAACACACGACTCAGCGAAGAAACTGAAGATGGGAAAAGAACCTCAATTTTGGACCTTCCAGGGGATATCCTAATTGTACCTCAGGCAACTCTGGGAGGGCGCTTAAAGGGCAAGGTCATGCAGTACCATGGTAATGTTGGCAAGGACTTAGGACAAGAACTCTATTCCAATTTTGTTACTTTATGTAAACAAGCTGTGGAATCTAATGACAAATCCACAGAAGCTGGATGTGTTGTACTTTCGGGGACCTATGGTAATCGTCAAGTACTCAGTTTGGATACTAACGGACCATTTTCACACATCATTGAGTTTGCATGACCATTGACCACTGACACACAGTGATATAATACTACCTGTCCAAATATACATGATTTGCTGATTGGGTTTGCCTTATTTTTCTGATTTTCTAGGTCTGCCACACATAGATAGTTGCCTAGGAAATTTGACTAAGAAAGGTTGTCTGTGAGAGTTTTTGGAAGACTAGGCAAGATCATAGGAATTAATCCAAACATTTCTGCAGGATTTTCATTTGAACATGGGTTGTTTATTCACTGCTACAGTGCTAGTTGCTTATTGTTGGTCATTTGGAGGGTCAGTATTATCACCACGGGAAAAGAATATTAAAACTGAAATATCTTACCATCCACGCCATTTTTTCCTCCGATTAATTGCTTTAATGGATATTTCTTTGTATATTGGCCTAAACCAAGTATTTTTAAAATACCAATGCTCGCACATTGTGACAAGTCTATTTTGAACATTATGATAACACAAAATCATTATGATGTATTTTTCGCACGGTTCGAAACAGTATCAGCATGTCGTAACAAATACTTCTTTACGGTGACTTAATCGGTATGAATCGCGATAATGAAATAGACATATGAGGAAAAGCTGCGCTGGTGATTGTAGGAGGGGCAAGATACGAGGTATACGTTATTCATTGGTGATGGTAACATCGATACTCACGAGAACCAAATTTTCCGGCTCGAGTAACTCAATACGGCCTGAAGAACTTTATATGAATAGAGCGTGGAAGATTCACGTTGACACACATAAAAAAAGGATGGTTTTAGTTTCTTATTCATTTCATGTTGGCAGCAAATGATGTTCCAACCGAATTGATTTGGCGAAGATGAAGATGTGTGTACTATGGGAGTAATTGATTGATTAATTACTGATATTGGTGTACTTGGTACCTACAATTATTTCTCAAATATGCTGGTCAATCGAGCTATTGATAATTTTGGTCTCTAAAGACCTTAAAACCACCTTAAAGGCACCACCTGCGACTTGCTTTTACCAAATTAATCCCAAACACTATCTGACAAATTTTATAATATTTACAAGAACTAATGAATATTCCCAGGTTAGCATGAACAATTCCGTTGACCTGGAAGAAGCTTTAAATAAGTATTTTACTTATTTTTGGATATACCGTCTCCGATATCAACTGCTCCCTTTTTGCACATCAACCTTGACATAAAAGTCTTTACAAATACCACGGACGGGCATCGTGTTAAATATCAGAGCGCAGTTTCAGACGTGTTTGTCGAGCCAATCTTGCCAACCCTATCCACACCACCACATAGAGTATGAATTTGGATGTTTTAACTGACTTAACAAAAAAACCTTTCACGAAACACCAGTGAGTTATATAAAATAACAAGGATCGATAAATATCATTCCATGATAATAAATAAGATATGTATTCCTTTTTTAAAATCATTGCCATCGAGTCGCGCGCTCTCGTCCGCAAACGTCCATGGCGTCTTGATAAATCGGCGTCACAACGCGGGGCGCTATTTCGACCCATTATGTGTACTTGTTTGTTCGAAGATCGAGGCGTGGAATTCATCCCGCATTCTATAATGTTGCTTGCATTGGATGGTGAACAAACAAAAAATACTTACACGAAACACTACTGAGTGAAATACATTAACAAGATCGATACATTTATTCAGATTTAATGAATAAGATTTAATTCCCTTTTTTAATATCATTTTAATACCTTTCTTGATATCGCTATTTCGACCTTTTGAATAGTTGTTAACATCGAAGCACGCATTTTACGAAGATCAAGAAGCGGAAACCATTCTGCATCTGGGTAAGTTGCTATCATTTGATGGTATATATATATATACATATACATATAAATATATATATATACATATATATATATATATATTTATATATATAAATATATATGTATATAAATATTTATATGTATGTATGTATATGAATATATGTATATGTATATATATATATATACATATGCATATATATATATATATATATATATATATATATATATATATATATATATATATATATATATATATATATATATCTATATATGCATATATATACATATACACACACACTCATATATATATATATATATATCTATATATATATATATATATAAATATACATATATATATATATATATATATATATATGCATATATATATCAATATGTAATATATGTATATATATATATATGATATATATATATATATATATATAGATATATATATATATATATATATATATATATATATATATATATATATATCTATATATATATATATATATATATATATCTCTATATATATATATATATATATATATATATACATATATATATATATACACACTAATACACACACTCACGCGCATACAGATATATATATATATCACTCACTTATACATATTTATAAATATTTATATGTATGTATATGTTCATATATATAGATATATTTATATATATATGTTCATATATATACACAGATATAAATATGTATGTATACATATATATATATAAATATGCATAGATATATCAATATATGAACATATATATATATTCATATATAAATATATATATATAATATATATATATATATATATATATATGTGTATATATTTAGATATATATACAACACACACGCACAAACACACACACATACCTACATATATACACACTAACACACACTCACGCGCATACAGATATATATTTATATATATGCATATATATATATATATATATATATGTATATGAAAATATATATAGATATATTATATATATATATATATATACAACACATATATATATATATACATATATAATATATATATATTATAAATATATATGTATATTCATATATATCACACATATATAAATATGTATGTATACATATAAATACATAAATATGTATAGATATATCTGTATATGAACATGTATATATATTCAGTTATAAATATATATAAATATATATATGAATATATATATATATATATTTATATATTTATATATGTGTATATTTAGATATATATATTCACATATATGCATGCACACATATGTATATATATATATGAATAGATACACATATATACACGTATATATATATATATATAATATATATATGTATGTATGCATATATATATAAATATATTTATGTATATGTATATATACATATACATATATATATATATATATATACATATTATATATATTATATATAAATATATATGTATATATAAATATATATGTATGTATGTATGTATATATAAATATATATATATATATGTATATTTATATATACATATGCATATATATATATATATATGTATATATATATATATATATATATTATATATATTCATATGCATACCTGCATATATACATATACATATACACACACTATATATATATATATGAATATATATATATACATATATATATATATATATATATATGCATATATATATATATATTATGTATATATATATATATATATATATATATATCATATATATATATATATATATATATATGTATATATATATATGTATATAAATATATTTATACACACATATGTGTTTATATTTATATTGTGGTGTATATAACTCATCACTGAATAGTTGTATACACATTTACATTGTCCCTTTTTAGTACTGTTTTATTAGCTTATCTGGAGCGTGCAGACGATCATTTTGGTGTGATTTAAGACCAATTCACCCCAAAATTAACCACGTCAAGCGCAGACTGTGAACCAGGTTCCATTGTCCCTTTTTGCGTCTATTAGCACCTTAAAGCGTGCAGACGATCATTTTGGTACATTTAAGACCTAATGTGATGCAACTGTAACCATTGTCAGTTGCGCCACCTTGTAATGAATTGATTCTGATGAAGTATATTGTCAGCGCCACCTTGTATATGCCTGATTCTGTACTTAAGGACACAATAATATGTGTCCTGGCACATATACTAGTTGGAGCTCATTTTAAAACGTTGCATAGCAAGTAGCTTCAATATCTGAGTAGCGTATTCCTTATCTTTGCGCAAGACGTAATGCATATTGAACAACTGGGATTTTCATAGAGAACATTTTGCAATAGCATTGGAATGAGCGGTATGTATAGGTATATATATCTATGTGCATCGTAAAATTATCCCAAACATTCAACATATGTAGCGTAGTCGGTGTAGACTTGTTTCTGATGAGGAAGATTGTTGTGGGAATTTCGTGTTGGATGGACGATATACAGCCGTCCTGTTTCGCCCGGTACCTTAAGATTGGAGCAGCATCGAATGAGAGTTATAAAGAAAAAAAATATATTTTGTCTTTCAGGAAGTATCTGTTCCAGTCACAGATAGAGCTAACATTAATAAATCATCTATGTCGTCATCATCATCATCATACTCATCGTCATCATCATCATCATCATCATCATCATCATCATCATCATCTCCATCATCGTCGTCGTCATTGTCGTCATCGTCACCAATATCGACATCAGGATCAACCATCATCACTATCATCATCATAATCACAAATACCGTCATCGTCATTATGATCATTATTTAAGTCATCCTAGACATGATCATGAATAATCACCATGATCTTCATGATGATAATATCCATCATAATCTTCATGATGATAATAATCACCATGATTGTCATCATCGCGCGCAGCACGTTCATTAGTTGTTTGCTAACTGCATCGCGTCAATTAGGATGTCAAAAATAGGTCTGGAGGTGTAATCTCACTTCCGTCGGTGCACGTCACACAACACTTAACTCCTACGCGTTTTGTATTATTGTCTCAATTATTACAGCAGCCTGAATTGCATATAACCAATAAACGAGCGACATTATTTTCAAAAAGGCACCGGAACACCACATTGTTAAGGATGGCATTTTTGAGGGTATTCCTTCTGAATGTAGTGCTATGTATAGCAATTCAAAGCTGCAGTGCAAGAGAAAACTCATCTTATGCGGTAAGTTCCAATCTAAGACAAATATTTTACCGGGTGCATATTGTTTTGTTGTGTTTAATTTGTGATTTGTTGCAACGTAATTTCCTAACATAGGTTCCTATACGAATTTCGATCGAGTCAAAGTGCTCTGCGACATTTAGTCTCAACTTTATCCATTTCTATCAAATAGTTACTTTATTAGAGCCAATATAGATTGTCCATTGTACACCATTGTTTGCCAATGCAAAAACTTGTATAGGCTAATGTGCTGTCTAATAATAATCAGGCTATTCTCGCTAACAATGTTCCAACTGCTACACATCCCGGGCTCTACTTGTTTGTGAATGTGCATTTATTATTATAGATATTCTGATACAAAGCTATTGTAACTGCACAACGCTCATATGCTGCTTCTCAAGCCGACAACACATTGCGCATGTTAGGGTGGGCGTTTTATGTGAAATAATTAGCTGAGTAATGAGATAACATTGCTCACGTCTTCAATTCTGTGTATTCAGATGCGGTATGCAAAAGCTCGTGGAAACAGGCCATCAATGACAGCTTCTTTCACCCCACAACAAAATGACACGTCGCCTTTTGAACGACCACACAACAGCTTCACATTTCAGTCGCGAGGCCTCGAATTATCAGCAAACGTGATACGGAAACGATTTCTGTCCCGACCAGGATTCAGGGATATCTTGATTAGACGGTTGTACAGAACACCAAAGGAAGATATATCTTCTTTATTTAAAACGAAAGTGAATCCAATGAATAGCTTTCATTTATCTAGAGGTTGATATAGTTTAAAAAGATCCAATTTGAATTTCATGTTTTAGACTTTTGTTTGCTTGAGTGTGCAAGTTATGTTGTAAACTATAATGTTCATGCCAAAAGCTATGTGAATAAATATCCATTATTAGATATATCTAAACTGTCTCTAGTGTCTCTTCGTGGTGATCCAACCAACATGAAATACGGGCCATCGATAAACTAAATAAGATGTAAAAGGCTATTGACTTAACACATTACCAAATCATTAAAGATCACAGAGGTTTGTGACATAATTGTTAAATTACGTGCTTATCAAATGTAGGCACATTATTGATCACAGGAATATATTTTTGTAGACGCGATTTACCCAAAGCTTGGTTTGTAACAGAGCATATGGCTTATGAATCCGAACTTCCGTTTCAATCTATTGAAGACCGAATTATAAAATTGACATCTTTATTCCATTATTACTTATTGGCTTTTGTCTCATTTGTTTGAAAAGTTTGTCTTTCTTGTCAAATAACACTTAAAAATGTTGCCAGTTTGCTCTTTTCCAACGCGATGGCATCGACCAGTCTCCGTCTACATCTATGACGATCTCGAGCTTTGTGAGATTGATTGCCTTGATATCCGAGTTTTCAATTTTTCTTAATTCAGATGGACCGCATTGCTCCAAATCGTTTATTCGCTTTGTAAGTATGACGTGTTTTTTGCAGGTCTTTTATTCGAGCCACCAATTTCAATTCAAACAAACCTCGAAACGTCGCGTCCTGGGCTTTACATGAAGCAATTCATACGTCAATATAATACGCGGACGTTTTTGATAGCTTTATCACTACTTTTAAAACCCGATTCTTCATCTCCAGCCTTACTCTGTGAATCATAGGTCATGGCGTTACCCCGGGGGGCGGTACCCTGGCCGGCTTTTTGACTTCGCTTTACTTTTGGATCCAAGAGTAATTGGGATATTCAAAAATGTTAGTGATTTGCGTAGAATTTCGATATGCAGGGCTGTCTATGAGCCTCTATGAATTATTACTGTTCGTCTCTGGCAAGTCCTCCACGGGAGAAAAGCGACATCTAGGAGAGCCTTACGCTTGGCACATGCTGACTAGATTTGCTTATATCATGGTGTTTTAAAACCATAGATATACTTAGATCAGGATACAAGCTAGATATCCAGAGCCCGCAAGCCTCTACTTACAAACATAAGACGTCAATACAGACTTTTCGTAACAACCTCCCATGTTAAGATGGTCGAAGGAAAGTCGAAGCTGTCACAATCTACCAAACATAATGACAGTCACTATGTGGTACGTGCGTCATTTCGTTAGTAATATAGTGAATGTTATAATATTGCATGACAACGATAATTACACAAAATTGCAGTCATTTTCAAACACACTTCCACCCATTCATGTCAACATTAATACACTAATTGTCACATAGCATAATCCCTAATGATGAACAGCAATACTACCATCACCATGGTAACCAGCGCAGCATAACCACACTAAGCCTCCCACAGCCATGCATAACGGAACATATGTTTGGAGTCCTCAAGGTATATTTTCAATGACGTTGGAGATAGTGGATTCGACTCTCGAGCCCAAGGGATCTGGGTTTGAGTCCAATTGACAAAGTCATTTTGCTAGTCGCAACTATCATCACAGTACATATCGTCGTTATCATTGTCGTATTCCTTATCTGATTTACCCATCAAGTCATTGTCACACCATGCATGATCATGTCGTCATTGATGCTATAAATAGAACCTGTGCGTCAACCAAGTTCAGTTGTAGATGAAAACCAACATCTCGTTGGTGTTATCCATTGGCGAGACCAAGACTCACAACGGTAGATAAATGCATTAATCACGAAAACAATTATCCACATTTGAACTGCGTTGTTTATATAATTGCGATGATATAGCATTATCGAAGTCACGTTGTGCTACGTTCGCCTCACGTCATAGACAAATTCATAGTAATTACTGTGTTTTGCTCGTTAGATTAGCAATTGCCTAAGAAGTTGTATAACGAATAGTATTAATTACTGCAAATAACACGGCCATATCAATGATTACGGTAGCGACTCACATTACCTGTTTGGGTAAAAGGATCGGTAGACGTAGCTAAGGTAAGGGCTGCAACAGAAGCACAACTTTCCGCCAATGAATCTTCAAAATTGGTAAACACGCCCTTGTTTTGTGAAGATCACGGTGACCCCGCCATTAACCGTTAAATGGGATCCAACTGAGTTAATTTTGTTGTTTGATGATATGACCGGCCTCGACTTTGACAAACCAATCCATCACTACTGAAGATTGCTTTCACCTAAAAAAATAAGCATGATCAGATATGATAGTTAAAGGACCCACGTACATAGATTGCGGATAGTGTGAGCGTCTTAATGGGTTTCATTTGTGTAACGATGTCATGATAGGATTGACGATAGAGCTACTGACACGTTGTCACTATAGGATTGACGATAGAGCCACTGACATGTTGTCATGATAGGATTGACGATAGAGCCATTGACATGCTGTCATGATAGGATTGACGATAGAGCCACTGACACGATGTCATGATAGGATTGACGATAGAGCCACTGACATGCTGTCATGATATGATTGACGATAGAGCCACTGACATGCTGTCATGATAGGATTGACGATAGAGCCGCTGATACGATGTCATGATAGAATTGACGATAGAGCCGCTGATACGATGTCATGATAGGATTGACGATAGAGCCACTTACATGCTGTCATGATAGGATTGACGATAGAGCCGCTGATACGATGTCATGATAGGATTGACGATAGAGCCGCTGATACGATGTCATGATAGGATTGACGATAGAGCCACTGACATGCTGTCATGATATGATTGACGATAGAGCCACTGACATGCTGTCATGATAGGATTGACGATAGAGCCGCTGATACGATGTCATGATAGAATTGACGATAGAGCCGCTGATACGATGTCATGATAGGATTGACGATAGAGCCACTTACATGCTGTCATGATAGGATTGACGATAGAGCCGCTGATACGATGTCATGATAGGATTGACGATAGAGCCGCTGATACGATGTCATGATAGGATTGACGATAGAGCCACTGACACGTTGTCATGATAGGATTGACGATAGAGCCACTGACACGATGTCATGATAGGATTGACGATAGAGCCACTGACATGCTGTCATGATATGATTGACGATAGAGCCACTGACATGCTGTCATGATAGGATTGACGATAGAGCCGCTGATACGATGTCATGATAGAATTGACGATAGAGCCGCTGATACGATGTCATGATAGGATTGACGATAGAGCCACTTACATGCTGTCATGATAGGATTGACGATAGAGCCGCTGATACGATGTCATGATAGGATTGACGATAGAGCCGCTGATACGATGTCATGATAGGATTGACGATAGAGCCACTGACACGTTGTCATGATAGGATTGACGATAGAGCCACTGACACGATGTCATGATAGGATTGACGATAGAGCCACTGACATGCTGTCATGATATGATTGACGATAGAGCCACTGACATGCTGTCATGATAGGATTGACGATAGAGCCACTGACACGATGTCATGATAGGATTGACGATAGAGCCACTGACATGCTGTCATGATATGATTGACGATAGAGCCACTGACATGCTGTCATGATAGGATTGACGATAGAGCCGCTGATACGATGTCATGATAGAATTGACGATAGAGCCGCTGATACGATGTCATGATAGGATTGACGATAGAGCCACTTACATGCTGTCATGATAGGATTGACGATAGAGCCGCTGATACGATGTCATGATAGGATTGACGATAGAGCCGCTGATACGATGTCATGATAGGATTGACGATAGAGCCACTGACACGTTGTCATGATAGGATTGACGATAGAGCCACTTACATGCTGTCACGATAGGATTGACGATAGAGCCGCTGATAAGATGTCATGATAGGATTGACGATAGAGCCGCTGATACGATGTCATGATAGAATTGACGATAGAGCCGCTGATACGATGTCATGATAGGATTGACGATAAAGCCGCTGATACGATATCATGATAGGATTGACGATAGAGCCACTGACACGATGTCATGATAGGATTGACGATAGAGCCGCTGATACGATGTCATGATAGGATTGACGATAGAGCCACTTACACGATGTCATGATAGGATTGACGATAGAGCCACTTACATGCTGTCATGATAGGATTGACGATAGAGCCGCTGATACGATGTCATGATAGGATTGACGATAGAGCCACTTACACGTTGTCATGATAGGATTGACGATAGAGCCACTTACATGCTGTCATGATAGGATTGACGATAGAGCCGCTGTTATGATGTCATGATAGAATTGACGATAGAGCCGCTGATACGATGTCATGATAGGATTGACGATAGAACCGCTGATACGATGTCATGATAGGATTGACGATAGAGCCACTGACACGATGTCATGATAGGATTGACGATAGAGCCGCTGATACGATGTCATGATAGAATTGACGATAGAGCCACTGACACGATGTCATGATAGGATTGACGATAGAGCCACTGATACGATGTCATGATAGGATTGACGATAGAGCCACTTACACGATGTCATGATAGGATTGACGATAGAGCCACTTACATGCTGTCATGATAGGATTGACGATAGAGCCACTGACACGATGACATGATAGGATTGACGATAGAGCCACTTACATGCTGTCATGATAGGATTGACGATAGAGCCACTTACACGATGTCATGATAGGATTGACGATAGAGCCGCTGATACGATGTCATGATAGGATTGACGATAGAGCCACTTACACGATGTCATGATAGGATTGACGATAGAGCCACTGACACGATGTAATGATAGGATTGACGATAGAGCCTCCGTCGAGTTTGACTGTACAATATGTATTAAATAACGCAATGTTAGCATGGTTATATTTCTAATCGACTTCGAAAAATGGCATGGAAAACAATCTTCTCTCTGTGTGTCAGCGGTGATTTTTCAGGAAAACCTTTTTGATCCAAACGCTTGAACTCCTTACAATATGGTATATCATACAGTTTGTACTAAAGCTATTGCTTTTCCCCGTTTACGGCACCAATCATTATGTTTCAACGGTTGCAGATAATTTCCCTGTGCTTCATGTTAGCAAACGGTATTGTGTCATACCGCTTGCGAAATAGCGTTCATGACGTTATGACTGTTCATATACAAATGAGAATCATAATGGTTAATTCGGGTAATGGGGATTGAAAGTGACATTCCCTTGACTTTCTTCTCTTGTAGTCACCACAGGAAGGTTAACTTTGGAAGCGCTCTGTCAGTTATACATTATTAACTCAAAATATTAAACCGCTTTCGTGTGGGAATATCTAACCCAAATGATGGAACAAATATTCCCAAAATAAGTATGATATGGCTGACTATTTCAATCTAATCTTTACATTGTCATCATGTTCATCTTTATCGCAAGACATCACGGGTTTTAGGTGTTAAAGATTGACAAATCATGCTTCAAGCATATCAATGTGGTACCGTCTATGTGAACATTATGGAATATATTTACATGCAGATATAAATAATAAATGGCGCGTAACACAGTTCGCATGGTTGTTCTTCGTTGGTTCAGTACAGCTGTCTACAACAAATCTTCTTAGCACAAAGGAATGTCCCAACAATACATTTGGTCATCGATCTACAACTCACCAGCTGGAGAAGAGAATTACAGTTCATATATATATATATATATATATATATATATATATATATATATATATATATATATATATATATATATATATATATATATATATATATATATATATATATATATATATATATATATATATATATATATATATATATATATATATATATATATATAATCATTTATAGGTTCGCAATCGAGTCTATGTACTTCACAATCACCACAATCCGTTTGCGGCATGTGAACCCGTTGTATAATTCGCCTAGCACGACTCCGTAGCAAATCAGCGGGGGAGCAGCATTACACTCCGTGCCTTCAACACACAGTTTGAATGTATGTACTGCTGGTGCTGTAAATCCACTGTGATGACTCGTTGTTAAGTTCAGGCACACACGCGAGAGCATCATCGAATATGGGCCAATTAACCAAAGCTCAGAGCAATATGTCACCCGGAGGAGGTTTGCATTGAACAACATCAAATGCAATACTTTACCCTGAAAATGTGGATTCCAGAACTCTCTTGTTGTTTCGTGATGTATCTGATTTCATTAGGTGTGATTAAGAGCTTTGAGTCCATTTGCCCATCCACTCACCTGTGGGAATTGGTGAGCTTGCCAGGATTGGCTACAGAAGTGGAATATACCAGGGAGTATATTATTATTATTACTATCAGAGGCTGTAACTGTCGCTAGGATTAGCTATAGAAGATGAATATTGTGAGGATAGTGAAGGTTATGAACGCCAGCGCGACGTTCATTGTCATACGCTGTTGCTGTTTATGTGTGAATACAAAGCGTTACTGCTGCTGTGGTGCGACGAATTTTCTGGAAGATTAACGAAAGTTCAACAGAGAGTTCACACCACAGTTGTGAATAACCGGGTTTCGAAATTCGAGGAGGACAAGCAGAATATTGCTGCTTATCACTGGATATTTCTGGAAGGTTTTTCATCGCTGGTATTGAATATTTGTAATCCGGAATCACTGACCATGTGCGGCATAGAGAAATGCATTGAGCCAGCAACGAAGCTTGGACTTCCTGGAAAAGATATAATGGATTACGTCAGTGATCAGCAAGATAGAGAAGGAAAGGAGAGAGCTCAGAAGCTTGAAACTCTCAAGCTTGAACAGGTAACAGAACAGCTTAAAGCTGAAGCAGAACAGAGATAGCTTATAGCTGAAGCAGAACAGAGAAAGCCTGAAGCTGAAGCAGAACAGAAAAAGCTTGAAGCTGAAGCAGAACAGAGAAAGCTTTAAGCGGAAGCAGAACCGGGAAAGCTTTAAGTGGAAGCAGAACAGAGAAAGCTTTAAGCGGAAGCAGAACAGAGAAAGCTTGAAGCAGAAGCAGAACAGAGAAAGCTTGAAGCGGAAGCAGAACAGAGAAAGCTTGAAGCGGAAGCAGAACAGAGAAAGCTTGAAGCGGAAGCAGAATAGAGAAAGCTTGAAGCGGAAGCAGAAGAGAGAAAGCTTTAAGCAGAAACAGAACAGAGAAAGCTTGAAGCGGAAGCAGAACAGAGAAAGCTTGAAGCGGAAGCAGAACAGAGAAAGCTTGAAGCGGAAGCAGAACAGAGAAACCTTTAAGCGGAAGAAGAACAGAGAAAGCTTGAAGCGGAAGCAGAACAGAGAAAGCTTGAAGCGGAAGCAGAACAGAGAAAGCTTGAAGCGGAAGCAGTGCGAAGAAAGCTTTAGATGGCATTGCGCAAGAAAGAGACTGCACTAGCTCATGTGTTGAGCTTAAACGGTTGGAATTACATGCAACTCAATATGATCGGGAATGTCACTCTAGCAGCGCAATGATAGCAACATCAGTGGTCAGCGGTCGAAGCTGTTGACGGCCAAGATGATATAGATAGGTATCAATTGCGGTTTGAAAGATTCGCTAAGCAATAACGTTGGAATATAGGGGAAAAGGCAACTTCTCTCAGCGTGTTAATGGCTGCCAAGGCTCTGGATAGTCGCTTGGTTGATGTTGTAGGTGGGATTGTCTCAGTAGTTTTTTAATGACCCCGGCCCCAGGCGCATTTGCGCATAATAATGTTGCTTGTTAACAAAGGCATAATATTCAATGCAGGTTTGGTGTGGGGATAACACGCATTGAAGCGAGGTGTGGGTTCAGCTGTGTACAAACTCACATGATATGGTGGGGTTGAAGAATGTACAAAGTCATAACATATTCAACCGATCGGTTTGAGTTTTATTGAATACCAACTCACTGCACAGATACTGGTCTAGTGTATGTTCAACTATGTCGAAACACAGAACATTCTGGCATTGCCGGAGGTGGCAAGCACACTATCGTAATACAAAGGGTAGATTTTACAAATCACGAGAATCAATCGATTTGTAGTGTGCTGATCTGATCTTTTGAATATTTTTATAATTTTGTGACGGAAGATCATAAAAGTCCAGCATGAACCATAGAAAGAAAGCTTACGCGCCACCTCCCCCCCCCCTCCCACCCCAAGTGTAGATTCTGACGCGTGTCTGGCATTTAATTTGAGTAATGTGGCTGTGAAGAGCAAGGGCATTGATATTTCATCAGTTCGTTTGAAAGAAGCATTACTGACAATTAGGAAGATCTCTATCTCTTAAATGGCTTTGCAGGGGAAAGGCATGCATAAAACTAATTTTACTTAAAACATCAAGAATAGAATATTCAATCACACCAATTTCAATCAATTCGACCCCTTTCCATAAATTTGAATTGCTATCAATAATGTTCTATCGCAAGCGTCGTCGTATGCACTGATGTTGCTTGTTTACTTAAACAGGCATTTATGACCTCAACACAAATCTGTAATAAGATTAAATGTGTACCCTTTATGCGACTGAACACAAATCACAATGTGGTGTGAGTTTTAATGCAGCAACATATTTTCCGTGGCAGTTTACAGCGTGCACACTCGCATTTCATACCTCACAATGAAGGAATAGGTTACTTGATGTACCGACAAATTGTAAGCTTGCAAACGTCATATACTATGAGCAGTTGCAACTGGTGAACATTTTATTTATTTTTAACCAGAAACCCATCTGTAAAGGTAACTGAATGAGTCAAAGAATTAATAGTCAATGCTTGAGGGGGTAAAGTACTAACTGCAAAAAGTGCAGGTATGAACTCACCTCACAAGCAAGCTAAACTAGAATTAAGAATTGCGAATCATGTATATAATTTAATACAAAAGTCAGTTATGCATTCAGTTAGGGTCTCAACATGGCTTAATTGACATGACACTCCACATAAGAGATACTATGAGCAAGCTTATGTCTAAGGCAACTGGTAAGAACCGTGTTGAAGATAGATTTCAACGGGTAATCAGGCAACAAATGGGGATAAAACTAAAGCACAAGATTCGATTTCGAGGTTTTTAACCACTAGTATTGGTCGGAGAAACCCATAAGCTCTATTCAAGCAAAGGCCGTCCAGAAAATCTCATTCAGTATAGCAAAAATTCTGCTTAACACAAACAAGCCGTAGCATGGCCTTATAATCTAAAGAATACAAGCTACCATTAGGAGAAGTCTGCTCTGAAGATATCAGTTATATAGAAGTGGGGTCCTTCTCCAGCTTTAACACCGGATATCAGGTTGAAGTAGACACGGCATTTGTTCGCCTACCGTCTTATTCTGTAATACCGGTGAAGCAGCAGTGCCTTACTAACTAAGGTTTAGCTGGTGCTCGTGCTTGCTTAACACATGCCTATGTGTAATTAAGCTAAGGATCAAAGGTGGTGATGAAATCATGGTGAAAATGGGATGTATTGGAAAGTGTTCCGAAACCCCAAAGTAGTTATTTTGTATGAATTACTCGTTATTATGATCCATCGGACAAAGCCATTGATGTGCTTCTGTATCCGTGTGATGGGCTGTACGACCAATATAGCTGTTTCTTGATTGTCAACCATTACCGGACAATCGGATTTGTACACATTTCCTTGATCAACATAGTACAAGTATCAACTGGAATGACATAAGCGAACCACAGTGTTTCTGAAGAGCAGTGGCGTAGTGATATTCCAATGATAAAGCCCACAAAACAAATTACATGCATAACTGTTAAAGTTTTTGTCTGGATATTTGTGTGAAATAATAACATTCATGCGGCCTGTTATATACCCTGGCCAAGCCGACGACTATTCTCCGATCAAGCAGATGGTCCAACAGGAAGAAGGAAGTGGAAGTTAATCTAATTAGCTCCAAGGCCGGGATCAAATGTCGGCACAATTAGGTCGCCTGATTATAAAGATTATCAACGATAATGTCTGGTACCGGGGGAGTAGTGGTGGCAGTGTCTGGTACCTGGGGAGTAGTAGCGGCAGTGTCTGGTACCGGGGGAGTAGTGGTGGCAGTGTCTGGTACCTGGGGAGTAGTAGCGGCAGTGTCTGGTACCGGGGGAGTAGTGGTGGCAGTGTCTGGTACCTGGGGAGTAGTGGTGGCAGTGTCTGGTACCGGGGGAGTAGTGGTAGCAGTGTCTGGTACCGGGGGAGTAGTGGTGGCAGGGGATTGTGACAGTAGTATGTCCTGAGCTAACTCTGCTGCTCGGGAACCGCCATGACTCTTTTCCGCAGGTGACAGCGGTTACGGCGATCGGTGCCATTGGCTGTCTGTGCGTGTTACGAGCGTGGCGTGTCATCTACAGCTGTCACCTACGATCATAGTAAGCTTTCTGGGTGTCCTGGCGGTGTTGAAGCCGGTCGTTGTTACCGCTGGACCGTGCTGTCGTCACGGTTAGCATGTTGGAATGATACCGTCTCTAATTCAACAGTTCGCATGATGATGATTTCTGGTGGTCGAGTGGGGGTTTTACGCAGAAATAAAATGGCGAGATGTGGATCTTATCCTGACTCCTGCGCTTTGGTAAAGAGGCGCTTAATTTTCTGTACCATGCGTTCCGGGATACCCCTGGATTGAAGATAAACTGGTGATGACGTTACATGCTGAAATTCATACTCGGAGCTGAAGTGGCTGAACTCCTCGGAAGAGTGGTGCGTGCCGTTGGCAGATATCACTCGCTTGGGTATGCTGTATTTGTCGAGTATTCTTTTGAGTGGGATCCTTCACCAGCCCCAACACCGGATATCAGGTTGAAGCAGACACAGAATGTGTGGCGTAAACACACCATATCGCACTGCGGCACATTGTGTGCTGTCCTCTGATCGACTAGCTTGTGTAGGAGCGCAATAGTATTTGTCAATGTCCATCACTGTCAGGTAAAGTCAGGTAAATATCCTTCCAACAATATGTAAGGTCACACATATACATGAATAAGAAGGATAATAAAATTGATAATATCTTTTGATTGATATTATCACAAATGCATGAAGCAGTTAATTAAGATTCACTGTTATTAAAATAAATGTAAACCTTTGTGGGATACACCTCTCTAGTTGCGACAGCTCCTCATCACTTTATAATTGCTATTAATACTTGTAATGCTATTAAATCTGAGTTAAACATCATTCATAACTAGGATTTCTTATGCCAACCAATGGTAGGAAGCTAATGCTTTCCCTACCATGATACGCTAGTTAGGGAGGAGTCGTTGCGGCCGAATGCAATCATTGTCGTTGTACTTGTTAGTCACGAAAGAGACAACGGGTCTGAAGTACATTTATCCACTTAGCATGTTCAGTTTCGCACCGATATATAAATGTGGTGATGAAGTTAATCGGGCATGACTGAAATTTGGCAGCCTTTTCCAGACCACGTGTTTTACAATCATTATACGCAGAGCATCATGCGTTTCAGAATCTTCAACGGGTAGCCATTCCGTGGAATTCTAAGAATTTGTAAGTTGAAACCACACCCGTCAGATCTGGAAATGTGTCTAAGTAGTTTTCAGATGTTCTCCGCACCTGTAAGCTGTTAAATCCACCAAGTCATCTAGACGAAGAACTGTTAGGCCAGCCTTCATGACAACGATATGTGTGATTCTATGTTTGAACTGTGTGAGTTCCACGTGCATCCTGCTAATCTGCCAATAACCTGAACAAATTTACTTTAGCTGCTGCGAACATACCTTGTCTGGAAAGATGGCGTTGGTTATCTAAATGTATGGTGTTTCATAAGACAGGCAGAATATATTGTGATTCACCTTGAACGACATACGGGTTCTTGCTGGCTCAGACACGTCGGGTCGGGAAGGTTTACAGAAGGTTATACTCAAGATTCAAAACGCGGAGTCTAATCAAAGCGTTGAGAATATCGGGTTCGATAATATTGTTTTTACTGTAGGAGAGGATCTTTGATTTCAAAGTTGGCTGATGCTAATTTTTGAATATTTAGTAATGTCGAAAATAAACATTCTGTTGATCGAGGAGTATGTTAGCGGGAATACCCGTCAAATTCTTTGATTGGCATGTAAATCTGACTCTAGACGAGACACAAAACGAAGTGAGATACAGAACCGCAATAAATCGATTCATCTTGAGCAGTTGGTTGGTATTAGATAACCTTGAGGCGCCAGCAAGGTATGGTAGAATGCCAACACTACGCAACTGCTCATCTCGGAAGCTCAGTAAACAGTTGAGTGTCTCGCTTCACAGCCACTGCTGTTGCCTGATGGGCGTTTTAAAGACAAGTGTTGTCTATAGCGCACTGAGTAATGCCAAAATCAAAGGACCATTAAGCCGAGACAAGTAACACTTCGCTCACTTTGTGTGCGTTAATGGAAGGGAGAAGGAGGGGGGGTGTTAACGGCGAGGTTATTAAGATATAACTACATTTTATAACGATGGTACAGATTTAACGTGGAACTTGACAAGTATCCAATAAACGGATTTGAGTCTGGACCTGCAAGCCGGGATGGTCGATTTCAGATGATCAGGGGGGATGTCGACCACTGTCAGGTGGAAGTCACGTAAATCTCCTGCAAACAATAAAGACTAGCCACTGAGAATTATCACTTGATTACGACCCAAGTTGTGCTTTACACCCATCATATAATTTTTTCACAGCTTCATCAGTCTTTTTTGTCAAACGCATCGAGCTTGCATCAGTGCTGCTAATGCTAGAATCTTTCATACTTGCCCAGCTCTACTGGGGTTCTCGGGCACACTAGCCATGGCTTGCTCCTGTCATAGCAGTCTATCAACCAGATCTCTCTAATCCATAATGACATTGTTCAACTACCGTCTTATTCTGTAATACCGGTGAAGCAGCAGTGCCTTACTAACTAAGGTTTAGCTGGTGCTCAGTGCTTGCTTTGCACTAGCTCCGGTCGAACGGTAATATGAATATATACCGTTCTGATACAACATTTTACGCGCGTCGGCGAAAACGCGTTTGGGTTAAAGTGCAGCAGGACGCATCTAGAAAATAACATATATCAAGAGCCTGTAAAAAAAATAGACCGGACGCACCAAAAAACTTACCCCCACTCGATGCTATTCTTCAATAAATGCCATCGATATATTGTTTCTGAAAAATCGCGATACGATGTCTGCCATTTTGGAAATTATTAATTCCCGCATTGCCTTAGCATCCCGGGCGGGTGGGGGGGGGGGGGGTGACTTGCCCTAACTCGGATAGGGGTGTGCCGCGGGACATCGAAAACACGTACCCGTTGTACAAGTTGAGAATGGCAAAAAGTCGTACCCCGTCGTACAAGGTACCATGCGAATGTATAACCCGTCGTACAAGTCGAGAGGCCGAAAAAACATACCCCTTCGCGCGGCACATGTAAACTATCTCTATACACTTAAGCCCCCCCCCCGGGCTTAGCATTAGTCGTCGTCATTCTGAGCATGCGCAATGCACGTGGTCTTGAACTTGAAAACCAACATGTTGCTGTGTTTCGGACTTTTTACCGCTTCCCAAATTGATCGAACTATAAATAATTACCATGGATGAAATCCCCCGCCGAAAAGGGATAAAATTGTCCGTAAAACATCATTGCATTCTATAACTCCATCACTTGGGTATGTTTGGTGTTTGGTAGTTGTCTGAATCGATCTCAATTTTTTTTCATTGCGTCGTATTAAGAGAAAGTAAGACGTCTACTCAGACGTCTTGCAGAGCTAGCTTTGCACATGCTTTCGTTTGATTTAGTTGAAGGGCAAAGGCAGTGATTGGGATGAAACCTGGTGAAATACGGGATATATAAGAAAGTGTACCGAAACCCCAAGGTAGTGGTTAAAACGTTTGTATAAGTTTTACTCGGCATTATGAGGCATCGAAAAAAGCCCTTTCTTTGACAGCAACAGCGATATCCATTTGATGGTCAGCAAGATCAATGTCGTTGTTTGTTAATTGTCAGCCTTCTCGGGACAATGTGCGTTGTACACTTATCCATGGTCAGCATCGTACCAGTATCAACAGGGACGATATCAACGATCCACGGTGTTTCTGAAGAGCAATGGTGTAGTGATATGCTGATGATAAAACATAAGATTTAAAATACATGTTCATTCTGGCAGGTTAAAGCGCTATATCACATCGATTCTACGAATCTAACGTAACAACATACACGACAACTGTCACTGCGCCATCTATTGCCGATGAATAACCCTCTGATTCGTATTCACCTGATTACGGCAGTTTATGACGTAACCATCGTCTCAATAATAGTTGAACAAATAATATTCTGCCTGTTGATGTGTGCATATTGAGAGAGTAGCAGTCATTGGATCGGTCGTATGAAATATCTGCTTTGTACGTCACACCTAATGGAAACTGATCAATGAATATGATGATATCGAAAAACAGTAGCAACATTAGCATCACATATTTTCAGAGATAACATTAAAATTCAGAACATTTGATCCGTTAGTGAGAATATGTTAACTTGATCAAAATGTCCTCCTTATCTAAGGATTAGAGACAATTTTTCATTGCATGTTCGTAAAAAAGGTCGCGTTTAATTGCTGTAGCGCAGCACTTATCTGAACGACAGCACCATGAAAGAGGTAAATGTACCGAACATATTGACAACCATAGAAGCTATCTGAGTAGTCATTGATGGAACGGCGACTGTTAGTCTACGGAATGAAGTAACAATGAGCGATAATAACAGAAGAAAGGAATGCTAATGGCTCTAATACAACAAACGAGCCTTTTATTGTGCACAAAGAGAACAGGATAAATTCAGTAGGTAGTTTCAGGTGACATTCATGTGATGTGTAAAAGCGAGTTATGAAATAACAAATATTGTATTTTGTACTATGAACACAAAAAAGCAGGAAATATGTTTTATAACAAGCAGTGGTGCAATTTTAATATAATAATTCGTACCCTAACAACGCATGCGGCTTAGAATGCACCTGTAGTTTCAGTGACCACTTTCTTCTTGATAGATATGCTCTTAACAAATGGTGTGTTCATGAACAACACAATGCAGCCTCACAATCGATACGTTGTACTGACGCCGCGATAATGCTGTTGTAATGGGAGGTACCAAATTATATGACACATATTCATCAGTTTATTGCATATTCTTTTCAGAGTTAACAAATATACACATATCCTGTGGTTAAACATGAATAGGGGTTTTAGGATGTGGCATTCATTTATCTTTTCGTCTATTAAATAAGGAGGTACTATTTCAGTTCTCATTGTGTATAAAATCCGGTCCATATAGAATACTATAAAGCTTATGGTAACTCTCTAAATATGGATAATGCAATTATCGGATCTCCTTTGATATCTGAAGCAGAAAGAGATAACCATAGAAATGTTGAAAACAGGATCATCTGTACTACTGGAGGTAGGGTTTATTTAAATACCAAGGACAGAAGAGCAACAAGAGGACCAACATACAGCGTCAACAATGTAGCCATTTTGAGATGAGCACAGCACAGAGCCTATCTTACAGTACTGGTGAACGTCTCGTATTCTATTATTCCATTCTACAATTTCGTTCTTCAATGATATGACAACACGTGGTCTGCACGTTTCCTACAATCCATACTTTCTATGTAATTGTCGTTGCCCGCAAACCAACTAAGGCTATTGCATTGAATAATTGATAACATGTCGGGTTGTTAATCATGAAAACATATGTTGTGTTATTCACCATCGCGTCTGATACCATTAAGCTCTAGGCGCGCCGATCTATTAAGAGATATGTTGCTTCAGCAGGCTTGTATCACCAAGCAAATCACAACGCTTACAGGGCTGATACATGTGTATACTTAGAGCCCGTGGACGTGTCCCTTGTATATTAGTTTTAAATATATACAATCAGGATGCTTTCACTTCTCATCCACAATGGGGATTCACCGTGCAATATTGTTCAACATTACAGCATTATTGGGTAATCCATGAAATATGTAGTTTGCAGCAATAACCATACACCTGATACAAACAGTGCAGTATAAATAAGAATGGCATCCGTTGTTCATTTTTTAACGGTATTATGCAGTTCATCTGATCAAAAAATGAACCTACCCATGGCAGGTGAGCCGTCGGGGCAATTTGCACTTAACTACTTCCAATAAAGTACTGCATGTTCATGGTGAAAGGCAATGGGCAAGTCAGTATATTCAAGCCCCTCCGTTCGCCCGTAAGCCTGGCACTCTATCCAGTAATATGAGCGTAAACATGCCAATTCTTAGCGGGGGGCCCATTTCCACAAACGGTGGGACAAACATACATATGCAGACTAGTTGACGCTGTATCTCAAATAATGGACCTATAACAATTTATGAGGTCTATGTTGTCACAGCTAGAAATACAAAGGTATATACTTTCATTGGACTCAGATCCGCCTGCTACGAACAGTGGTCCAGGGCAAAAGTTCAGACATGTAAAGCGGCCTTAGTTGGTGCGTATTGCTATATTTGTCACATTGTAAATACTGCAAATATATCAATATCAATAGAAGTGCATATCTCTGTCTGACGGATTACTGAATATTATTTGTGACTGTACTTTAATGTCCACTGCCTGATGTGCATTGGCACTAAGAAGCGAAAACACGTTGCATCTGACGGCACCTGTCTGGCGTATTCAATGAAAGCTTCATCGTTTCTGCATGTTAATGGTCCCCGTTTCAGTGGTAGCTATATTATTTTATGAAAGGTGTATCACCGACAGGTTAAAACTTATACCAAACATTCGAGACAGCAAGATGGACGAATGCTATCGGTAACACAAAGAAAATAAAGGCCACCACACTTATAGATTACTTGGCCATATATGCCAGATACGAAGATTCGTGTTTTTATAACAAAGCTAAATTTTCATATATCATAACGCATATTATGTGTAAGTGTCATAACGTTGATAATCTCTTAATCCCGGCCTCTGAGATAGTCAGATTAACTTCCTATTCGTTCTTCCTATTAGACGATCTACATGATTGGAGAATAAACGTTGGCTTGGCGAGGGTATATTACAATTCGCATGAAAGTTATATATCACAGTAATATCCAGACAAAAGACTCTATTAGTATGCATGGATTCAATAAAATTTTCGTCGAGTTTGTCGTTTTGTCAATAATCTTGCGATGCTTGCATCAAAACTTGGGGCCGAAACACATCACCTATTGTTGAAGTTTACATTGTTGCGCGCACAATTCGACAAAGTATAAGACAATACATTGGAGGTTACATAGGCAAAGGCCTTGCGTTGAAAATGCTACGATCGGTGTGAGGCTAATTGCTGCTTGTAATGTTTCCCCATTTACTTGGTCGAGAAATACTAACTGGTGATCTTTATTGGTGTAAATCAGATGAAGGACTGATGAGGTCAATACGTAGGACTTCATTTGATATGATCCGTGTGAACTTGAAATACTAACAGGATTCGCGTCATACCCGTCGTTACGAGTTGTCAGTTACCATATGTCAGTATTACAACTGTATAAAATGTATTTGACAGTAGAAGGACAACTGGAATAAAATCTAGATTAATAAATCATGATTTTATTACACCAAGAGGTCAATTAATTCTAAATAAATACATCACAAATTGACTGCTTGGCTGGGATATAAATAACACTGTGTCATGTTTTCGCAGATGAGATTCACTAAACAATTATACAACATTTAAATGTAACTGAACTGGGTCGTCAGCCCCTTTAATAAAAATTAGCATATATATACAAAGGTTACAATAATAGTTATTGAATATGTACAACGCATATGAGTCTGAATTCACATTCTTTGTCATCCATTTAACAGCAAATACCTGGTTGATAAGAATGGGGCAGATCAATTCATGACCTGGTGAAACCACTCCAATCTGCATCCACGGTCGCATCACGTGCAATTCGATTGTACAATAATCTACAGCTGTGTAACAGAACACACCTCATTATTTATATACTTTTACAATTGTGTCTGTCATAATTCAAAATTTCTTCATGCATCATCAACATCTGCAATACACCAAGTGTAACTCAGAATAGGTTCAAAATCCGCAAAAAGCGGCAAACAGCAATAACGAGGTGACCTCACGCTTAGACATTTTTTACCAATAGGCTGGATTCAGCAGAATTATATCCCATAACAAGAGAAGAGCATGACTTATCTTCAATTGCTATGGCAATGTTTATAATTGCTCAAATCAACATCCTGAGTGAATAAACAAACAATTATATCGACAACAACGAAATATCCACATCCATATATTTTGTTTATCATAACACAGAAGACAGTATATTACAAGTATATACAGACTTGTATTTTGCAAAAAAACAGCTTCACACAGACCGGCAGGTTATGCATTATAAGTAAAAATAGGTTATAAATGGGTAAGAGGGTCTCTACTCAATAATTGGCTCAGCAGGAGGCACAATTTGAGTTCAAATTATCAATACTGTGTGATGTTTTCTTTGCTAGGCTAGTTTTTTCAGTACTTAAATTCCCACGACAATATTGACGGTAACTGTCATCTGCTATCATTATTTGCTTATGTCTAGTGTGATCTCACATTAAATAATTGAATCTTGTTCTACATTTACGTCGTGGGATCTTGAACAACCATCGCTTTCAGAAACATGACTGAAGGAATGCAACTTCCCCTGTGTGACATCACTGCTTTGCTGTCGTTTGCTTTCTAATGAGGACTTCCTTCCGCTGGTTTCCTGTGAAAGTCTTCTGCTGTCTCTCGAGGCCCTAACACTCACGGAGGAATGGGAGGACCTCTTTTCCTTTGAGGGTCATTCAACACTGCTTTGGCGTCGGACATAATAGGGAACGGGCGACGGCATCCTGGCCTCTTGCGCAGACACTGGATGACACATAAAACATAACGAAACGCAACACTTCAAATATGTCTCATTCGGAAACAGTGTATTATATGAACATTCGCTACTTAATATGAAAAGTTCTCTGTCTTTGTTTTACTAACAGATGTCAATACGATTGTTTAGTGTGTTAAGCAATATGTAAGGATTTTAAAAAACACGAGCTCAATGGAAAAAAAACATAAAGCCCAATGGATAGTGTGGTCCCAATGTACCCCCCTGGTGACATCGGTGTAAAGCGCATCTTACGTACATTCAAGGATAAATATCTACTTTTCAAGGAAACAAACATTGCAGAACTATTGGACCATATTATAATGTGGTATCTATAAATTATGCAGGAATGAAAGTGTCTTAAAACTTTGCACCGCGTCACTCTGGAGACTACCAGGACCAGCTCCATATGAATGAACACAGAGCAAGAAGGCACAGGAACATAAATGAATAAAGTACACGCCAAGAAATCCGTAAGATGTGCAGTAACAGCAATGTTATGGTGCAATACACAAAATCAACTTACACCTGCACTGCCATTGGATCGTAGGTGAGAAGAGGGAAATACATTTTTAGTTTGATTGTTCTCTGTGATAGGAGAGAACCATGCTACCTATATGGGAAAACCTAAAAGAGGATAGGTAATTATAAAAAGGTTGTTGACCGTTTTCACTTATGCCATAACTTCAATAGAAGTCACATACAGGGTTAATGGAGCGTTAGTGCACGATGCAACAGGTAAAGTAGTACATCAGTCGTGTGTTTCTGCATTCAACATTGTACAAGCGACACACTTGGCCATTACGGCCTCATGACTGCGTAGGGCATGGGTCGTACCAATAAACACTCGAAACTCTAAATCAGTTCTGATTTTCTGGATGAAGCTGTCGACTCCTGTCTACTATAATGCATTCGTACAGCCTCCGAATCCTTGCGTCTCTGTTTTGCAGCCTTTTCCTCCACTGTGCACATTCACAATAATACAACATGCATCGTCAACTAGATACAATCAATGTTCGTGTTTTCCATACGCAGCTGTGTAAACATGTTCAAGTTAATTTACGCCATCCAAAATCTGTTGCCCAGGGATGCATCTTCCTGAGAGGTGGTTTTCAATTAAAAGGAAATACTACAAAATGTACTTACTGCATAATTGAACGAATGTCATTCCCCACAATATGCTCCAGATCCAGCCAACTATTACGATGAACGTGACCATCTGTAGAAGGGCGGATGCAACGTTGAGACCAAATGCGTGGATTGGCTTGGCTATACGTGTTGTACCGCAACAGAACACACTAAATGCCGCCGTCAAAGTACCTTTCCACACAACAACATCAATAAAGCAGCGGTCCATTATACCCACATATAATACATGGTATGGCAACATTGTGCTCGGCAACATAACATACAAATATTGATGTGGAAACGGGCATGGGAATTCAAAAGAAATGTATGTTACCGTGAAGTTTCTGTTAGTACCTTATCTAATTATAACTGTTCTTTTATTTAAGTAATATAATGACGAGGAGTTGGTTATATAACCGCGCAAACGTGTATTACTTCGGCATGTCGGTAGACATATAAGGCGCATCAACTACACATTCGTTAGAACTACAATCAGAGTGCGAAACAGGTATTGTGCCGCTGTTTAATTCTACCGATGACGCATTAAATAGGCTAAATACCATGGTGCCAGTATTTGGAAGGTATCATACTAGTTAAGTTGATGATTTGGTTCAACCCTTTGTTTTTGTAGAACTTGTAATGCAGCAATTGAGGAAAAGATAATGGCTGAGGGAGCGATATTATTATTCTATCAGTTTTAATATTGTAAACCAAAACTCATACTCCATCCAAACAAAGTCTAAGAATCTTATCCTATGCTAGAGTATGTGATAAGTAGTTGTTGTCATCGGCTTCAAGCCAATCCTGAAACCACACATTCTGAATTATTCAGCAAGGCAGTACGTGTGAAGCACTCACATAACAAGATGTTATTGGATAGAAGTCGGTTAGCAGTCGGTTCTCGTTCTATCCAAGGTACAGTTAATAACTAATATATATATATATATATATATATATATATATATATATATATATATATATATATATATATATATATATATATATATATATATATATATATATATATATATATATATATATATATATATATATACATGCATTAATGCATACGCAACATAGCAAGAGCTTTGCTATTGTCATTTCATACTAAAGGAGGCTCCATATGACATATACCAACTTTTATGATAAAGCATATACGTTTTTGTATGATGTATGTAGATCACTGACGACGGCAAATGCTTCAGCCGGCAAGCAATGCATCAAAACCCATCAATCGTCACCCACGAAGTGACAGATGCAATTATTTGGCTTCTAGGCAAAATTTAGCCAATAGTTTATTTATTGTTTATCTACTCCAGTTATGTGACATGCTAGCTGCTATGAAGCTTACAATACACTTCTAACGTTTGCCGTATACTCCATAACACACATCGAAATGATTTGTCAGGCATGGTGCCTGGCCTATAGTGCTGTTGGTAGATTAATTGAGCACTTAGCATGACGGAGCCGGGATGTTGTCTTCGGTCAACAGAGCCCCATTGTTTGTTATTGCCCATGATTTTGCGCAAACATATAACGACATCTGACTCAGCCTCAAGTGTTGTATCTACACTGTCAACTTTGCAATGCACCCAGCTCCAATAAATCATTATTTTTTCTAGCAAATAACAAAATTATAAGATCCCATGGAGTTATATGATGATGTTCCTATAGTGCAGTTATAGAGGATGATCCTGCACATAGTGTACATGTGGTTATACGGTCACCCAGACGGTAATCAGACAGTGCTTCATATCTCCCCCGTGCGCATTAAAAGAATCACACATCAGCCTGTGTAATGAGCTAGCTATGCACTCTCAGGCCGTAAAGAATAACTGCAGTAATGCGTTAAAATACCATTCGCATGCGAGTATATAGGACATCGAATCCCTCCTTCTCTCTCTACATCTCTTACTCATTTAGATATATATATATATATATTTATATATATATATATATATATATATATATATATATATATATATATATATATATATATATATATAGATATATATATATATATATATATACATATATATACATATATACATACATATATATATATATATATATATATATATATATATCTCCTCTATATATATATATATATATATATCTATATATATATATATATATATATATATATATATCTATATATATATATATATATATATATATATATATATATATATATATATATAGCACAGAATGTTGTGTGAATTGGCAATCAAAGAACGGAATGGCTAGGATTCTAGGATTATATATAATTATAGTGGGCGAATCATGAGAGGATAATGGCAAGACGAGTAAATCAATGATTGACAGGTGACTTACCGATACCCGGCAGTACAAGATTGAGTAGAAGACATATGATGGCAAGAGGCATCGGCATGCTTGGGATGGCAGAGTACAATAGACCATGTTTCTCTTCTATCTTGACAATCGAATAACCCCGCCGCGCACTGACCGGTGGTTCTTGGATCTGAACGCTGCTCGACTTTGTGTAGGGTTTCTTCTTACCGGAAGTTACATCCGTTTTAACGAGAACGGGTTGAGCAGCTTCATCGCCAGCAACCTCATCCCCGGCTGATGCCAGCACCGGAGGATTAAGAGGTTTATCCGCAGCATCTGAAGACGACGACATGGTAGCTATTTAAAATACAACGACTCTCAAGTAGATGGTCTTTATTATGAATGTACCAACAGCAATGAAGCCGCTAGGTTTATCCGATTGCTTGAGACAGGCATAAACTGTTCAACATTAGTCCAAACATTCAAGTGAGTACTATTCAGTTAACTCGGCACATGCCCAAGCGAAGCAAGAAAATCGTCCGATAGTGCTGATGTTGGGATGTTAAAAATAACTCCACATTGTCTGCATCTACAAAACTATGGCCATATATCACAGCGCACTAAACCCTAGAGCTTCCTGTGGCTGGGGATGCCTTTTAGCAATCGTATTCCACGCGTATTTCGGGAGCTGACCAGCTTCTGTTCACTTGTTAAATCACTGTTTCCGTTCAATGCATATCCTGTCGAATTGGTAGCTACTTTCTTGCAATATCGGTTCGACCTCGCCACTGTGTTTGGTTTAATAAAAGTAGCACGGCTCTTGATTGAACGCTGCGGTTTGGACGCGGGATATGAAAGAAGCGGCGGTGTGTCGCGCGAGGAAGCGCTCTCTTGGGTTTGCCTGTTGGCAGTGCAGCAGCAAGCCCAATAGCAGCTACAGTGGCAAGCTGGCTCATCAACAACACAAACGCCCTCTGGTGCCCACCGGCTTCCAATCTTCAGGGACAAGGTAGCGTAGCCGTCATCAATTACATCCCTGAAAGCTGCCCCATAGTTCGTCTTGCTTTCCTAGCAACTGTGTCTACCTATGTCTGCACAACATACGATATGCTACGGAGATAATAGTCCACTAGATCACAATATAACTAATCCAGTCGTACACAACAGCATCCAGGTAGAGCGATTTTCCATTGCCGTTGATAATGCACTCACAGCTACAATATTATTAATGGGCTGCGCATCATATATAAAAGACTGCAGACAACGCTTTTTTATATCTTATCATTTCTAGAGGCATCAAACGAACACTACAGCATTGTCAGTTATCACCGCATTGCTACAATCAACATTCTATTGATCCCTTATAGAGTGTCAATGCTTCAGCTGTAGCAATAAAGAATGTTGCCAAGGATGGAGGTAATTTAATATTGCGGGTTCATATTGACGTGCTTGGTGCTGGACTGTCTGGGCCACCCTCTTCATGGATATAAAGGACATCGCATTGCAAACTGAAGTAATAGGTTTATATAATCTATGGTCAAGGGAAGTCGGTCTAAAGCAAGGCCAATGCAGTAGCCTTATTACAATCTCCTATCTTGTTTATGAAGCACTGGGTGCCGGCACTAGGTTTATCAGCGGAGGCGTATTCTACCCTCGCTTACCCCGCTCTAGACCGGAACATAGCGCGTGGGTGGCGCACGAGTTCGGGTATCGATTCCTACGCGTTGTTGCCGCTGCTGCCTCTGTCGATCGGTCAATGTAGCGTCGCCATGATAATAGGCACAGGATGCAGCTTGCAATCAGTATTAGGCATAGCGTAAGTAATCATATTCCGACCGCGAATAACGCTACTGGTCATGTACAAAGCAGACTTTTAATGTCAACAAAGCCAATATCGGTCGGTCCCTGGGTGTTTGTCACCAAGAGCTAATGAATAAAGTAGGTCACATAGGGGGCGCTATCGATCCACCTGTGGCTGAGGAACAATATCTCGCCGACCGCGTCACTAAATAAACTATGAGAATGAGCAACAGCAACGACGAGAATCTGATATAATACGCGACGGTTAGTGCACTCACATGCACTTAGTAGATAGTTAGCATATTTCGTGCAGCTTGTTTCTAAAGATACTTTGTGCATATGTCATATGATATATGGGTGTTCATGTCCCGTTTCAGATCTACTCGTCCGGGTTTCCTCAAATAACAGGTGTTTATTTTAAAGTCGATCACTGTTATGAATACGATACCTTATTCAAATCGATTGTGGCTAGTGCAATAAGGTTTAATGGTCATTTACCGGCAGCAACCTGGAAGTGAAAACGTTAGCCCTATGATATTGAGTGTCGATCTGCGAATGGTTCGGTATCTGTATGCATTCATCAGGTGCGCATCGCCTGCAGCTTTTATCAACCACATCAAAGCTACGTTAGCTCAACAGCGTTTCTGACAGTCAGCTCAACAATGAATATGTAAAAACAAATCCGTAGACGCGGCCTGAAGCGTTGGCAAAACTTCTGAGCAGGCAATTTTAACTACTGCCGTGTGGAGGTTGAGCGCTACCCTATATCAGCTGCTAACCCTTAATCTTATACTAAAATTACCGGTTTGATCTACGCGAAGAGAGATGGGCTGCTTTTGCGTGCAACCATTTCGCGCCGTTAGCGTATGTGCAAGTAAACAGTTTGGAGTTTCTCAAGGCACAGAACCTGCACACGCACCCAGCCATTGTGCTTTCACCATATGTAAGCGCTGAAGGAAAATGTATGCATGCAAAGTTAGTTTCCGTACACCTGTAGGGAATTATTTGACTACCATATGTGTGTGTGCTGTATGTGTCGGATGTTACTCTTTTCCGAAATGAGCTGCAATATTTAAATACCGATATCTCCACTTTTCCAGTACCTTCTACACCTTAAATAGCTGGCGACATCACTTTTTAGAGACACATTTAGGAAAAAGTAAAACTAAGCAAGGCGAAACAAATATAATTTCATTTGTCACTTGATTCAATAGCAGAGGGACAACAGCGAGGTATTTGGTGGAAGCTTTGTTAAACGCACGGAAACAACTCGCGAACTTCTCAAACTTCTTGAATTACAGGTGATATTCTACGACACAAACAACCAGAATAAGAAAAAGCTCAGCTATCTCACAAAAGCGTGCAATTGTGTGCCGTGAATACCTATTTTCAAAGGAACAACCATTTTCTTAATCATGTGTTCACACCAGGTGGATTCTTGCAGCATAATTCTGAAAGAAATGAAATGGCAAATGAGTTAATACTGACATAAATGTACGGATCTGCTTGTTAGCATGAATAGCCGTCAAACGGAAGGAAGCTGGTCGATGCCAGGTGTTGAACCAGTATTTCGGCACGCTGCACACGCAGGTGCAACTCATAGAAGAAGAGCCAATGATTTGAAGAGTTAGGGCAAAACTGCATTGTACAATGTGAGCTGTGCATGCAGGACCAAGTTGCATTCAGAAAGGCAGGTTTGCAAAAGAGTGGTTTTATTGAGTTGTACGTATTAGTGTGCAATGTCGGGTTGGTGGGAAAAACACAAAACCTATGATATTACCTTAGCAATATAAAAGGATGCAATGGATATGTTATTAATCCATTTGACAGCCCATATGCTTATTTGTTAACGTTGACGTCATGTGTACGTCAGTCGAATCACATTGACCGTATAATCAAACGGAAGAGATGGGGATACTGCTCCAAATCAAACGTTCACGTCATTTGATACTAATGTAAGCTACGAATATTTGATGATTGTTGTGTAACAAAGTCATTCAGTTATCATACACACAACGAACGTATACTGTGAGGGTAGGGGGTGTATTGGCGTAAGCAAATTATCCTGAAATACCAGCATATATTGTTACACATCAGGGTGCTAATATGCCTATCTCGTCGATAAGCATTATTGATAGATTTGATAGCGATCATAAACAAAGAAAACATAGATAAGTTGATAAAATGCCTTCATAGCCGTAGCCCATTCAAAACTACTCCAACAACAAGGCGATGTGTTATGATCGTGGCGCTAACAGCATGCTACGTGGGTCTGTTGCATGGGACACCTCCGCATTATGTCTACGATATGTGCTCGGAGACCACATTTTGTGACGTCAGAAGGCAGATGCGTCGCAGCAATACTTCCATCATGGTGACAATCAATCATCTTCGCATTCTATATTCCTTTTTATTGCGTCATGCAGTGTTCAGCTGATTGGCTAAGGTATCGCCTTGCATTACAAGCAATATATTATTGGGCAGATCTTGGGTCAAATGATAATTAATACATGAGACATCGTGCTATGGTTGTATGCAACAATATATTGAGCTATAATGGCTCATGGACTCATGCCAAGTGCTGCATTATTTTCCATCCACAACCCGCACTTGTCACTTGGCATGACCGCTTTGGGTATTGTTCGGAAAATCTAACTAGTTCGACAGTTGTGGCTAAGGATTCGATTGATGATTGACTGGAACTTCGGCGTAACAGATGTAGGTTGCCGTTAGCATAAGAGAGGATTCTGCAAGATATGATGCATATACGTACTTTGTCTTTTAAGTCATAAGACTCTGCATATATGTGCTCATAATTATGGTTTTCTTCTTGTGTCTTTGATAACCCGCTTATGGCTCATCGATCATCTAGCAACTGTCGCAAAGAGAATAAATGAGAACGCAGGCATTCTTTCATAGACCAGAGGATATGACTTGTAGATCTTAATAGAAGCCCGAGATAACAACAATGCTACCTTAAAGATAAAGGAAGTTCTACTCAGACAATATGTCGGCATAAGCTGCGTATAGTACAGAGATGCAGAGTACGTTACCGAGATTTGCAGTCGCTTCTATGTTACTGAAAAGCGTTCAATTATACCGTGTATACAGAACCAATACCGGAGGAAGGACGCGGGATCAGCGTATTATAGTATCTTTACTGGAACCAGACGCTATCTGTTGCTAAGAGACCCTCCATCGTAAGGGGTGCTTTGTAACCATTATTCTAAGGCTTATAGGGGATTCTCCATTGATAAGACAAGAGACGTAGGTAATTTTAGCCTTCGTATTGCCTCACACAACTTAAGTGCAGCTTTGACAACGCGGTCAATGTCATGGTGGGGACTACCTGCTTGTAATGTAGACATTAGGTCTTTCTGAATGTGATATAGGACTGGTAGATCAAACATAACGCTTTGGGAAATGGAACTAGACACAAGAACGAACAAGCCTTATAAAACATTTTTTCAGTGAGGGTTACACACCACCAGGTGTATCAAAATACTTTTGCATTACCCGATTGTAACAATAAATTGAATATTGCTGCAAATTATTCCATTCAGCCTTTGCTAATGCCACACAGGTGAGTATGGGAACCCTTCAGGTGCTTACCCTTAATATTGTTCGGCTAAACCAGTTTTTGCGTACAACTGTTTCGCGCCCTGAACGTATGTGCAAGTAAGCAATCTGTAGCTTGTGTAGATGTATAATTAGCTCCCCTCCCCATCTACTGACAATACACTACATTCAACTGCCTTCCACTGGATGTAAGTGCTTAGGGCAACTGTATGCAAAGCGAGTTAGCTGCCGTACACTTGTAATGCTTCTTAAGCTATCATATGTGTTTGATGTAGCTTTTTCCAAAGAGTTTCATGTACCTTCTATATGAACGAAAATAAATAAATACTTTAACTAACAGGTGATGTCATGCCCAGGACGGTGTTACATTAAAACACTAGCGACAACACATTAGAGACACATTTGTGTGAATGTAAAACTACGCAAGGCGAAAAACCCATACCATGGTCCACTTTACTTCAATAACGGAAAGACCACGATCAAGTCAAGCCACGTATCAGCAGTCTCACCAAACAATGTAACATGCTCAAGGGAGTGATATTCACAACTGTCATACTACAGGCTATTTTCTGCGATAAATATTGTAGCGAATTGTTTTTCTAAGAGATGCGAAGTGGCATGCGATTGGATACTGACACAACTACACGCGCCTTCTCGTTAGCTTTAAGTGCAGGCCAATCGAAGGCAGGCACTGAATCAGTATATTGGCGCGCTTCACACCCAGCCGTAACTCATTTAAGAACAGGCAATGACGTGAAAAGTCTGTCCTTAATGGCATGGTTCAATGTGAGAAGGCAGATATTTAACCTCAGAAGTATAAATTGCCCTGAATTCAATGTATATGTTAGTAATTCATTAAACAGCCAACATGAAAGTTTTATTAAACTGCGTTCATTAGGTTTCGTGTTCATTAGCGACCATCAATTATAAACAGAGATGATATAGAATGTGTAATTAAATGCCTTTCAATGCCTCAGCAACACCACCACGTGTAATAGTCACTGGGTTAACAGGAGGTTCAGAGTGTCTGTGTACCGGGACGCCGCCTTAGAAGGCCTGAGAATGTAAGATCGTCACTGCATTCACGATGCATTTAATGTTACGATGCGTCACCATAATTTGTCACACAGCAAGTTGTTCATTATGGTGACCTTCAATGACCCTCTTTTTCCCGTTACTCATGTACACGTTAATTAAATCATACGATGCTGAGCGGACAGGTTACGGCGCTGCATTGTAATACAAGCCATGTATTATTGGACATATCTTGAGTTGAATGAACAATAATGCATTGGATATCGAGCGATGTTTGGAGCCGTGTTCTATGCCAAGCTCCATACCATGCAGCTGCTTTTTCCATGCACAACACACACTGGTCATACTATTTAATTATGTGTTATGTAACTATTCGACAAAAAGGGTTCATTTATGACTATTAATTGGGTTACTCTGTTATTAGAAAATCAGCTTAACGTTAGCTCATGTGTGCCGTCTTATCATTCAGGCAACACACTTACCTTTTTGTCTAATCACCTTACACTATCTTAACCTGCTCACACCTCCACTACCTTACACCTTCTTGAGTAGTTGCAAAATGAAAACATGATGATATCCTCGAAGAAATCCCATTTAGTTATGTTCGATGAGCACCAATATTTTTCAAAATATTTATTCTCATGGAACCTCAAAGCGTATTGTTATCTATCGTGAACAAAATGTGTTCCACACAGATATCACGGTGTATTCACCTGAAATACTTGAGGTACTGCTGGCAGATTTTACATGAGAATCGATACTGCGACCGTAATAAGCGTGTCTTGTCGTTAGCGGTCCATATGCGAGAGCATAGGTGATGCTGAATTTTAATATGTTTGTCATAGCTTTGTGGTATTGTGCAGACCAAGAAAATGATTGACATATGTTGACGTTAACAGTCCAAGCAAATGATTTACAGTCGTGCTCGCAGGTTCTTCCCTCTTGATGTTGCGGTCGGTTTAGCTTAAAATTCCTTTTGAGAATGTCGTGGGCAAAGCAATGCGTATTGCCTGGTTTATCATCGTTGTGGCAAGCTGTTAAACACGTCACTCGTCTGTGAAAATGTTGTAAATTTATTCTTCAATATATGACAGAATTGAACTGACGGAGCACGAGAAAAGGTGCAGGAAATACGGTTCATGCAATATGCCAGCATTATCGACGTATATACGGAGATGTACGCACGTTGCATTTATTGGCAGCCACTCATATGTTACCGAGTCAGTCAATTATTCTGAACACATAGAACAAATACCGAAGGGAGGTTGCAGAACCTGCTTATGGAGCATATTTTTATTGCCATCATACGTTATCCTTGGTTACAGTTACTAAGGGACCCTCTCACGTACGTGATGCTCTGGCTCATCGGTTACCATGCTTTGGGGGTTTATGGGAGTCTCTTCATTTATAACCTTGGAGACGTGGATAATTTTAGCCCTCATTTTACCGTCATCAACAAAAGTACTAATGTAATAACACGGCCATGTGTGGTGATCGCGATAGTAACTGCAAATTAAGTTGCCTCTATAACCGACATAACCTCTATGCCGATGATATTACATTCTGCATACGATATGACCAGTCACGTCACGTGAGGGTCATTGTCCCTATCTAGTTCATATGTATGATTATTACTTAATAAAAGAAAAAAGGGCACACACGTGATGTTGCATGTGCAAGAAATCAATTATTGAAGGCTAGTATTGAATGAAACATTGTGTTTGTCACGCGATTCTTATATGGAGCAGTTAACCTGGTAATTGGAACGAAGAAGGTCAATCGCATGGTGCTTGACATTGTTGATGCTATTTTATAAAGGTAACGCATATATTTACCTACGTGCGTAGGTACATTATGGTAAATTTAAAGAACGATGCGGTTATCTCAGTATCTAAGACATCTCTTCATTTTTTCAAATAGAGATATGCTAACGAATTAATGCTATAATAATATAGATTGTTGATTCAATTCTCCACTAGCATACTTTGTGGCTAGTGGGTTGTTTTTTGGTGACAATCTCTTGATGAATTTGCTTATTGATAACAATGGATCCCGGAGACAGTAGCTCAAAGCGTGATCATCTTCCTAATACCTTAGAGCCTGCAGATAATAAACAGTCCATTGCGAAAAGATATCTTCACATGATATATATGGGCGTCATGTCATTGCAAGGTGATGTGCGTCCGCAGTAGAAGAGTCCTCCAGATTATGATGCTCTGGCAAGACAAATCACCAGTTGTGCTTGACACATGAGAAAGATGCCCAACAAGAGCCATAACCGATGTCATATAAATATATATGCATAGCAAACACGACTACCTTTATGGTGGTCTGTCCGTTATTTATCATGCGTGCTAAACAGTTTTTTCTCGACACTGCAGCACAAACACATATCTTCTATATTCTGCATCGGCATCTTTGACGACAAGTTGTTTCCTGTCTGGCATCTTAGCATTTTGGGCTATATGTGTGTTGGGTTCTGTTTGGAGACCAGCGGGATTAGATGCCAGCTGCGTTTCATAATCTACTCTTTAGCAATGTCTTACATAGTCTCGTAAAGTTTAAGATGCAGTACACATTACAAAATCAATCTGTCAGTGACATATGTTCTTGCAGAGAGAACTGGCTTCAATATATGGCATTATAATTAACATGATATATATTTCCCCGAATTATGTTAAGGCTAATGATACCAGCTGCATTCTTTCGTGTTACATTTAGTGCTTTTTAAGGAAATAATTCAATACAACTGTGTTATGTTAGTAATTCTATGAATCACAAATGTCGGATTGCTGTTGTCCAAAACAAATTTTGGTTAAGAACAGGTATAACGCTAAATCAATTTATTAGTCTTGGGAAACAGTTAGGGACGATCGAACTTATTTCACTTCCTAAATATTACCGCTTTATTAGATATGAGTGATTGACAGAACACTGCTAAGCTAACATATAACCATATGGATTAATATATAGATATTTAGACATCGGCATTTTTTTTCTTCTCTATATTTCTAGCTTATGATTCCCAATAATCAGCCTTCAGATGCACGAAGAACATCACTAGTACAATTACGCGTAGATCGAGTTATGTACACAGGCATATACGTGTCTACAAACTGTTTGGTCTCCAGATGCGTTATGTTGTACAATGTAGTGTGAACGTTGTGAGACATTTTACATTACTTACAGGAGTACATTGAGTGTATGAATCAACCTCATTGTACAAAGTACATATAGACAATAGAGCTCGTCAATCACAATCAAAGTGATCTCTTACCCAACGTACGACAATGTCTGTTGATAAGCGCATTAGCCCCTACCCAATCCTTTTGAAATATTTACATGCTTTCATACACCCAGGGTATGGTTAAACGACCATATATCCTCATTATCATTCTTCCACACACTAGCTTTATATTTCAGACCTTTCAAATTATCGGCACATTCCCTAAGGTCGTATTCTATATTCTAGAATACTTTGGTTATCTGTTATTATGGAACGCATTACTGCTAATGATCAACTGTAATCCTGGTTTGTCAAATGAAAACCTTTGAACATTACGGCTAGGAAATTAATTAACTATATGCTATATGGGCATCATATTGTACAAAGCTTAATTATAGATAATGAATGAGTGTCAATAACAGATTCATTCATTTTACCCTCGTTATCGGATCAGATAACACTAAGAGGCTGGGCTGGCGCTATAAGCATTCTGTGTGAATGCAATGGTATACGCCTGAGGCAGTGATTTATCACATTAAGTATATCCCAACAGATTCCTATCACTCCGCCAAATGTTACTGATATGTGCTGCCAAAAGATTTATTTCAGCCTTAAAAAAAACTGAAGGGATCTTATGCGGAGCTTCGTACAGGGCCTTATGATGCATCCTAATGCTGTCAAATAATATCAAAGTATTGCTTATATACCGTCCAAATGTTGAAAGCAACTTAACAACAATATGTTGGTATAATTCAGCTATTTTACCCTTAAAGGGCCTACTAGGGGAGGGGGGATCTGCATTAATTGATGGTGTTTGCATCTAGATAGATGTTGTTCGTATAGAGATATATACAAAATATAGAAAGTTATGATAGCCAGACATTTGTCCATTGACGTAACGCAGCTACATTATGTACGTATGCTGTAGTATTTAAGGGAATGTGTGAGTTGAGACCGCCCGAATGTTGAAAGCAATTTTGCAACAATTTGTTGGTATAATTAATCTATTCTGCCCTGCCATTTGATAGAGGGTCTGTGAGGGGAGGAAAGGATCTGCATTAATTGATGACATAGCACGGAGTAATATGAACATATTGTGGTTACATTTAAATTTGCGATTATCTTATTCATAGCCCGGATTCTCGTTAGAGAGGCGTGCTCTTTAAGTGGTTGAACATTTATTAAACTCGAAGGGTCAATGTATGGGGCAATTCAATAAATTATTCTTGCACTTACAAACCTGCTGTTCACTGTGAGGAACCTACATTAATTTTGACCATTACAGTCACTTTCAGTCAGATATTGCAAGGGCACGCGCCTTAACATTGATCGCGCCTGAAGATAATTCCTCAACGACACACACACGAGTTGTTGATGGCAGATTATGCAGGACACACATAAGCTCATATCGGAGTGGCTTGATCTAACTCCATCTGCTCTCTGTGCACACAAAAATGTCGAATCGCATATAATGTGCGGTTTTCGGACGGGAATATTTACATTGTTATACATATTAGTACAACAGCTGTGTGCATATTGCATCATTGACCTACACAGTGTCGTCCCTCTTTATACTTTATCAAACTGTTTAGAACATACCACAGCTAATGCAGATTGTAACAGCAATCATTCAATCACCTAGAAGTATCAGTGGTTAGATAAGGCAGTATTTTTTTGCGGTTTGTTATCAAACTTCCATGCTCCCATGCTCGCCAAAAAGTAAGAGGGCAAAGACAATGCCTGACAGACATGGTTATACAAGTATATTTGGGTATAATTAAATATGCTGCAAGTCAAGTCGACAAATTATAGCTCGCCGATATTTTACCTATTAAAGACTGCGGACCGCTGCTGAAGCACGCTTGCATTCCAGATGCTAGCATCGTTATATTGGCGTACACCCATGCCGTAATCTTGTCTTGTAGTGTGTAAACCACAGACTGGTTCTTCATATCATATTTTCGCCTCAGGGCTTACATATCCAAACTATTCCCACTCAACGTAGGTCGCATCTCAATGGCGCTGCTCTATAAGCCTGAATTAGCCTTGTAATGTTTCGTACAAGGCGAACCGGGGCAACTGAGAGATTACTGGGATTGCGCGATAGAATATGTTTCGTACAAGGCGAACCGGGGCAACTGAGAGATTACTGGGATTGCGCGATAGAATATATTTGTGTGCATGGTAAGTAACATTGGGAATGGCTCTAACTGCTTTTTTTTGCCGAGTGAAGACTTCTTTTTATATAATATTAGTGAATTATGATTACTTTACCGACTAACATATGATTGCGGTCAGACCCTCAATAAAAAACTGTCCGCTACATGAAGATATAATGGTCAAGACACCAGGAATACGTCACATTCACAATCCCCAAGCGGGGGCATCCGTTATCAGCCGTGTCCAAGACGTACTGTTACGCACACATATGGGTTATATGGATAACTCAATCTAACCCCCATGTAAATACAACTACCTCAGCTACGTTCTGCCCGTCAATGAAACATTGGCAGAACTGGTGATATGACAGGGCCGCGACCAGGTACAATATGGCCGGTGGAGATCACTTCCGATGATAAAGAACATTGTGCCGAGATTGATGTAACTAAACACTGACTCAAATAGGATTGTTAAATTGAACATGACATTCTATGTAACACAAATAATCTGTTACGCTAAGCAACTATTCACTAGAACGAGGTAATCGAAAATAATTAATGGGAAAACACTGTTTAGAAGAAAAACAACTGTATTATTTTGCGAGCATTTGAAGATATAATATTTTAAGAAAAAGCACAGAGATAATGCTAGAATAGACATGAAGTAATACGTTGAGTGAATTCAAAGCTCCCAATCGCCTCCACGTACCCTATTGGCAGATGGACAGATGCTTCTCTCTCTACCCTACCCACCGCCAGCAGCAATACATAGAAAGCAGGTGTTCTATCTCATCAAACTGAAACCTCTGCGGCCATCGGAACTGCGTCACGGAATACAACTTATACCATCGCTCACCAGGTGATATCAATAAGTTCTAAGCAAGATGAATAGCTGCCTGGGGTTTTCTACCGCATCTCTGTGAAAGTTGCTCGTGGCTTAAATCATCCTAGTCGTTAGTTCGTTTTACATAGAGACAGGATACTTTTATACAGTTTTGCATAGCTTACAATCTGATAGTCGATTCGAATTTTTCTTCTTGTTATAAGTAGCCAGATATTACTGTTTGCCAGATTCATGGTCAATGTGAATGGCGGTAAATGTCTGAGTTTTTGGCAATTATTTAGACATGTTTTAAGACTTGACGACCAGCTGATTATGAATGTATCTTATCGAGATGATGTTGCCCAAGTTTCGGCCTTTTCATTTTCCCAACATAATGGAGATCTGCGTGTATGCACCGATCTGTGGCTGGAATGATACAGGCGCATCGCTAGACGCCGACTAACATGCCGTAAATTACATTATTCACAGTGACCTGGTCATCAGACTGTTCAAATGGCTTATTCCACAAGCACTTCAACTATCTTATTAACTACTATCCTATTTAGGCATTTTATCTCAGAAATTTTGAGAGCAGTAGCTCGTATCAATACATCAGACGAGACAATACAGCGAATGTGGTTCGTGTTGATAGAACGAATACGCCAAACAACGTATGCTAGCTAACCAGGATTCGAACACAAACGTAACCATTACTACGAATGACATCATGCTTTCGATTTGTCACTTGATGACATTGACTATAGCATCATCATTCTTCACTATCTACCTCCAGACAACGTTTGGCACCATTGTTGGTGTTGATGTATTTGCTGAGTTAGCAACCCTAAATTGATAACTAATAATGCTAACATATTATAGGTAATATGCGCTGCAAGGTAAATTCCGGAATTCTATAGCTTGTGTAAATCCTATCCTGAGGCTTAATCTGTCGGTATTTCCGCGGAACCACATTTGCAGGAAATTTGTTGAGCGGTCTCTGCACAGCAAGGGATAATACAACAAACTATGACAGATATCAACCTTTCAAACATAATGCGAATAAACTCATACATTATCGAGTTCTCCTACACGAGCAACATTTCAAATCGTTACAGTACGACTTTAAATGACGCTGCGGTTAACGATATCAAACTTGTTCGTTACTCTTCGTGATAGTCCCTGCTTCACCAATCAACGCAAAGGTTGTGACCCGTATTGACTTTAGTTGCGCGCGTCTGGCTCATGAAACTAGCTTGTGATACGCACCTTCGGTTTTATGTGACGTCATGTACATTGTTGTGGTATGCGTCCAATTTGAACACACTGGATGTCTTCTGGAATTAGGGAGTGTCACAGTCAGTTAAAAAGACCAGTTGTGTGTCTGCTTCTCTCGCCGACTGTGTGATTAAGGGTGCCGCTCAGCGTGAAACAACACATCTGGATGTTGCAAAATGCGTGCCCGGCTCATAAAAATCACTCGTCCGGTTTGGCAAGTCACTTGTCCGACATGACAAATCACTTGTCCCGGGCAAGCGGACAACCATTGGTGTCCAACCCGGACCCATTCCATGCATTGCACCGAGAGCAGTGGCTAACAACGTATAGCAAAATGTTTTCCCCGCCCCAGCAGGTACATTCACGAAACAGTCACGACCCATCAAGCAGCAGAGCGCACAAGGCTTTCAATATCGCTCCATGCAACTGTTGTGCGTAATCGAGGGAGTCATTTCCATGGTTATGCAACAGCACATACTTCAGGTCATGTGAAAAGAGGTCTAAAACGGAGCGAACAAAAACAAATATGGCGCCGAATCTTCGGAAAATGTGACACTGACCAATGAGATACAAGTACCCTAGAGACACGTCTTCTGATTAGACCATCTGGGATGCCAGTCCAGTTCAAGAGATCTTGCCTAGACCCTTGGCACGTTATCATTAACATGTAAACAGGGCCCGCAGCCAAGGGGCTAGGGGACATTGACTTACACTATAGACAATGTGAAACAGGAATCAGGGGTTAAATTGCTATTTTCGTATGCGTTCGACCACAACATCATACTTGATAACTCAGTTCTGAGGAATTCCATATATCTGATATTCATCTCTGTAGTAAGTATCACTCGATTAATACAAAAAGATAAGCTATATCAATGATAAATGGATTGATAATCGGAGCTATACGACATTTATCTTGGCATGCATGACAATAATGCATTTAAATCGACCATGTGGCCCATTGAATGTTGACTTCGCACTGTCAGCGATGGATGTAATCATTGGCATCATATTGTTACATCTAATAAGCAGGTCGAGACCAACTAAGCTGAAACAGGCAGTTTGTTGGATAAAACAATCAGTTGGCCATCTGAACAGTTCCATTATTATCTGGATGCAATGATTAAGGATTTAAATGTGCGTACGTTATTGAGTTATGCCAAACACTGCAATCAGTCATACTGCTGGACAAGAGTATAGCATTATAACATTACTTAATCCACACAAAAGACACAGCTTGGTTTTAGTTCTCCCAAGATGACTGTGTCATGAAGGGCGCTATAGGCAGCGTTTACAGCGGGAACGACGTCGCTTACCAACACCTCCTTCTATGATGACACAACTGATAGAATTCGACGTAATCCTCAAAACCTGTATAACACTGTACTATTTCTTATGTTCCGTTGATAAGTCCGATATGTCACATATATATGGAAGATGCAGCATTGCATTGGTCATTGTTCTAATGTGAAGATGGTCACAGTATTGCAGTCAAACACCGTGTAACACAGACACTCACTTACTTGACCTGTACATCAATGCTGAGGTCTTTTCGGTAATGATAGTATTTCAGATGGAGGGTGTCATTTGACGTTAAAACATGACGTTAGGAAATGTCAAGCCTTCTATGGTTAATCTTATTTCTAATGTCATCAATCACACAAATGATGCATAGGAAAAACACAGTGTTCTAATGTAGTCATGAAGACGTCATTGAAATCTACAAAACCTTTCATTGTGATGTCACATTTTGTTTTGATGATTATTAATGAAAGTTACCACCAGTTGAAGCTAATTAAGATGTTGCTTTAAAGACCTGTGATAAATCAGTACATACCATGCCATCTTGAACATTAAAGCAGGAGTTCGGTTTCTGGTCGCACACAATCTTCTTAATGAAATTTTAATTTTTAATCCAAACTGTGAACACTTACCTCGCTAGATTACCCTCTACAGTTGTCTGTTGTGATTTAGGGTTTTTGTCGACGTTAGCTCAATTGCGTGGTACATATTATGACGCACCGTTTCTCTAAAGTGCTGTATGTTTGTCACTTGCCAGTGAAGCTACAGCAATCATAAAGAGCATAAAGACCATCTTACACAGGAATAAATGTCACTTCAATGACACCATACGTTTGTCTAGGTCTCTGTTGCTAAGATACCCTCTATCGTATGTGATGCTTCGGCTCATCGGTAACCAGGATTGCAGGGTTTATAGAGGGTAATCTATTGATGACACATTCACTCACTCCCTAGTCTATTCAATTATTACAATGACGCTTATTCCAGTTGCCGAAACTATTAGACTTTTTTTTGCAACGGGTCAAATTATCACCACACATAGTGGTAATCTTTCGTTGCATTATGTGGGAATTACCGATATAGAAGTCCGAATGGTTTGCATCACTGCGCAATCATTGCTGCCAGATAATGTATACCAGCCTCAGCTGAAATATCAAAAATGGAATAGAGCTTTGCATAGAAAGGTGTCTATTGAAAGGTGTCCATCAAAGTAATAGGAATTGAACCTGCAAGTCATTGTCTTTAGCAAAATAAAGCTAACGGAGACAGACGCATCGGTTGACATCGCGGCAATAATAACCTTCTACGTATATTGTGTATTTGTAAAACTCTGACTACATTGAAGTGTGTATTACATCTCAAATATGCTATGACGTTTCCGTATAAGATTTTGATTGGAAGCCCAGGAATATGCAGGATACAAGTATCTTGGGGAAAATTAGATAGTCCAACATACGTTCCCACGGTGTTTATACACACAATCCAAGGAAACCTGTCCGGGCAGATGTGAGACAAATCTCAGCAAGTACAAATATGAAAGCTGCACATGATTGGCGTAACAAAAAATTAATTTCGCGATTACGACAGCTCAGTATGTAGATATCGCTTTATATAACTGATTGTTAAATTATTCAAATTATTCACGCAAAGATGCCCTGACGCTTATGCTATGTGCTCCTCTCTCAAGTAAGCCTACCCAGTGCTTCGAGTATTCTAGTGTCACGCACAATAGTCAGTCAGATCTTGTACATACTGTTTGGGCTATTTTGAGGAGACAGATTTTCATTTTTTGAAGATCAATAAATATTACATCAAACCAGTTTTATAAAATCACAATGACAAAATAACACAGCACAGTTATACGTCAATCGATATCTCGCTTGTGAATTTTATGATGGGATGGGCTAACATATCGAGGGACTGCGAATTTAATGCTCTAAGTTGCTTTGATGATTTGGTGATAAGCCGAGCTGACTGAGAATTCTTGCCACTTATGCCTATCATTCTTGGCAGGACCCAAGATATTGCTATAAGCCTGCTTTGTGCACCTTCAGTTCAAACGCATTAGCCATAGTCCGATCTTATACATCAATAATGATGCGCGTTGTGTTGCCTGAACAAAGTAATAGTGTACGTAGAACCTATTGACGACGACTAATGCCCAGGTCTATTGAGGAGTGGAAATGATATTGATTTACTCTGCTGTTAGGTGTTAAGGGTTTTCACATATGTATCACCATATTGATTTATTTATATAAACCAACCTGTAATTATTTTCCATGTATACTTTATCTTTCACTGAATCTTTTAGTATGATATATTTGTGTAATGATGTCAGACCCGGCAATGTTATGATTGCGAGGCGCGGTCTGCGTTACGATTCTCACAAAATAGCTGCTGGTAGTTTCGCTATTTCATCACTTCTGGAGAGCGACGAAGAGAGGAGCACATATAATTTGCAGACCATCGTTGCTTCGGCAGGGCAACTTTCGACACAGATATTATCTATTCAGATGTCTCTGATGAAGAAATAAAGACGCCAGCGGTGTCACTGCTGCGTCTTAGGGTCTTACGCGGGTCATCCTGCCCAGGACATAGGGCGGCTGCAGAACAAAGATTGGTAAGCAATATCTGATCTTATTTATGCACCAGTTCATCGTTTATGTGTTGGCATATAACGAGAGAAGTTAATCTGTAAATTTTAGAAACAAAGTATAAACCCCTCTTTTCCTCAACATATTAATATAGCCTTTGTAGTGAAGCCGCAACCCAGAAGCGTTTGAAACGCCCATGGTATTGGTATAGTCATGGTCAGCCTTTGGATGGCGACCAGTGATGCATATTTAGAATACGGAGACGAACATAGTAATAAATTACAAGGAAACATATAACCACAACCAAATCTGGTGTGAAAGACCATTTGTCTCACCACTATATCGCCTATGTTTGCAAGCCGCTAACGAGAGTCATCTAATGCTCCGTCGTTGATGATGCAATCTTGGTCAACGCTATGACAATAACTAGTGGATGCATATTGATATCCAATTATCTGCCATCTAATATACAATGGGATGAGTTCAACTGATTATGAATTCAAATATCAGGAGTTCAAACGGATGACACAAAACACAAGGCAATATTGTGGCAGACCGCGGGAGGACGCTATGATTAGTCAGACTAGTTTGTATGTATAGGAGGAATGATTGGGTGGTGCCATAGTGCTAAGTAACTACATGTTTGCATTCGTATTACCGGATGTAGTGCTTTGCTCACAAAGTAACGACAGACCATAAAATAGGCTAGGAAGGCTGATCGTAAGAAACTGGACCACTGATCTCCCACATTTTACCTAAACTGTCCCTGAAACATTATTAGCAAATGGGTCACGTTTCGGTGGAATACATCACACGGTATAGTAACAATAAAAGATGACGCCATGTTAGAGAGCGGCTAAATAGTGAAATATAGGTAATGCAACGGTAACGACATTGTGGCATTTTGTGAGTTTCAAGTTTGAATAAGTCACTTCAATTGTGGAACAATTGTTTTAATAATATTAATATTCAATAGCAAATCACTTGCAATTGGCGAAGTTAGCATTGGCATATTTTTGTAGAGTATAGAAGATCATACAAATATGCTCTGAATGAAGGGTTACGTAGCGCTTCTTTTGGCTCAGTATGCATTTGCTCATGGGCAACACACGAAATATCAAACGTATTGATTTTACATATCGTAGATTAGTGTGATAAGTTGCTATGCAGGTTGACTTAAGATATTTCTAACCAGTTGTTGTAAAAATGAAATTAATCTTGAGATCATTGATAATGTGGAGAGTTGAAATGAGCTGTTCAGGTGAGAGGGTCTACAATGCCATGATTGTAGACCCTCTATAATAATAGAAAACGGTAAATTAAAGAGCACCAGCAGCAGCAGCAGCTGACTGGGTAGTGGTCAAGCCTTAATCTTTGTGTCAACGGGGTCTCTCGGTCTCCAAAATATCAACTATCCCACCCCCCCCTTTTGTGCAACCTTTGTGACATTGTTACAGATCATGATTTGAAACGCAAGATATTTCACCTAGTTGTCAGTAGTTAAATGGAGCTGAATATGGAACACTGTCCTTTTGATCGGTAAGAGCAAGGCCAAAAAACATCGCAAAGCATTGTAAGGGTGGTCTTATTACACGCAAAAGTTAAGATGCGATGGTAAGGTTAAAGAATTTAAAAGTAAGTTATGATGGTTGAATGTAATTACTTAGTGGACTCGAATGTCAAATATAAAATAATGAAGTTAAAGAGCCACAAGTCATGTAATGCGCCAAGCAAAATGATTCGGAGGTTAGGATGCAAAATTAAACACGCTTTTACCGTCAGATAGGCTATGCTTAGTGCATGCTTCCAATATCATAATAGTTGTTAGACTGAAGACATTTGTCCGCAATCCAGTTCATTCATGGAATGATAACCTAACTGAGGTCATATATAAATAATGCAACGTCGGAATGATTTTGCTTGTACCAATCTCGATATCCTCACATTATCAAATGCACAAGACCAAGTAAGACACATGCATGGAGGGTGTGCCCAGAAGGCTAAACTAGTGGTAATATGATAATGTAGCTTACAGTGCTGCCATTAATTACGAGGAATCAGGTGGATAGCATTCGATCATGCTCTGTGTAAAAAGAGCTTCCTTAGCAAGCTCAGTAGATAAACAGTGCAATAGAAAAGCCACCGAACTGCATAACATCAGACATCAGATACAAAGCAATGCTGATCAAGTAAACATTCCATCGTCTTAATGCTAAACGGTCTAAATATAATATGCAAAGAAATGGTGCAGCATTTTCTCGCTCCTTATTGTATCAATACAACCCGGCACCGATGGAGATTGTTCGCGAATAATGATAGACTTAGTCTTCTAGATCATAACTCGTTAATAAGGTAATGCACGCTATTTAATACGTGGGTAGAAATAAATAAATATATGCAATGTTGTACTTCCGGTGACAAGTTGTTTGCAGGCATATTGATAGACTTGAGCATATGTCGTGCATCTATAAGAGCTGATTATGTGTTAACACCGCTATACAGCACTTGTCATTGTAACATTATGATACAGGTAGTCGGTGCCATAGACACAACTTCTGCTATAGATTTGTTATGAAACCATGTTCAAATCATGTTGTGGTGTATTTGCATAACACAAGGACAATATGTTCAATGTCATTCATTCTCCACTGGAGTAACTAGGTCTCTAAATGTCCATAGTCATTGAAGATGCACAACTGCAGATCATACATAAAATTAACATACGAATCATCAAGGGTTGCTTTTGATTGCGTATCACCCTTATAAATCACACCTAATAATACATATATATGGATTGATCTATCACAGTATGTTAAGCGCGACACGGGGAACCGCGAGTCTTGATGACGTCATTTCTAGCCGACCCTGCTACTTTGAACGACTGTTGAGGTCCACTTTATTTCTGGACGAAACAGGCTAGCATCGCTTAATTAGACTACACGTCCGCTACAATCTTATGGCGTGCTGCCCGTTGTGTCACACTATAAACTGGTTCTAGATGCTGTTATGTTCGCTTTAGGACTTTCATAGACAAACTTCTCACATTCAATGTAGGCCAGTTCTCCGTGGCCCAAGTAACATTACACTTACTGAACTAGTATGGTCGTCAGATTGATAACTGTAGTCTTAAAAGATTATAGATCTTCATTTACGCAGCAGGATGATCCACAAAACGAAGTGGTATTATCCTCTAAAAATGTAACACTCAACAGTTAATCATCTGTTAAGAGGATCAGACGAGAGGATCAGCACGGATTGTTAAACTGGATAATTATCCACGTTAAAAAAATACGAATATATTTATGGTACGTTGCTTTTCAAGGATTATTTTGTAACCTTTGGCGTATAGTCAGATGTCAAAGTAGGGTTATTAATTAGAAAACATATTCAAAATCAAAACGCTTTTCAGCTTTAAAACATTGGGTAATGTCTGTCCGTAATGTCCTTGAAGCTATGCCTTTTAATCGGAAAGACACACAATAATGGATTTTGAATGCGCGATTCACAGTTTAAGCACACCGACATTCTACTTATCTTAACACAGTTTTACGATTGATGTACTCGAAGAACGACAAAAATGCAATCATATTTGCAATGCATTTGCACAATGGACAAGCACTGTTAACTGCAATTGAAATATGTCTCAGTTGTTTTTATTCATGTCAAAGGCAATTGCACATGTAAGTGTTGTATGTGCGAGCTCGTGGATAATTTAAATAGCTGGTTCTTAAACATCTGGTTACATCCTGCTTTTTTATGGTAACATTTTGTTCGGCGGTAGAAAGACACATATATGTAAAATGTAATGGTTCTGAGGGTCTATTGGGTTGTTTATGGGATGAACACACCTATCAGCTTGCGACATGCCTGAACCAGACCAGTGGATTACAATACAATCAGATGTCTGCTGTGGTGTAAATCCAATCATTAGGCAAGACGAAACGTTGTATGACCGGAAATTACATTGTTTGTTGAACGCAGAGGTTAGCCACAACGGTGGTCATTATCGAGATAGAATTGCATTACCTAAGCCACATACAAGACACCGCAAAGAGTTTCCTTCTTTCTAAGGCTCTATAGTTGATGCTGTTAGGCTGAGGCGCCATATGGCATGCTTGCTTAATCAGCGGGAACGACATTGCAGACAAATTGTTACTCTTTTGTGATCAGGTAAGTAGAACATGCTGGTATCCTCCATATCTGCATTATATTGCGCAGTTTATTACACTAAAAAATATATCATTTCAATCGACAAGCTATTACTTACCACAAGCACCGCTATACATGAAATACGTAATTTATCAAAATGAACTACAAGTATATGACTGCGGTATGAGGCTGTGTATAGTGGACCCTCCATTTGCTAGCCGTAGAAAGATGTCGCTTAATGGCAATTTCATCTCTATGTAGATGCCCCTTTGCCATAATTGACACAGTCTGTGTGATGACCTGCTGAAATGAAACGCAAGTGCGACCATGAATGATTTGGCTTATTACAATAACTCGATCTGTCGTTTTTACATGTAGGAATATTACCGATTACCGGTCGAGTATTTTTTTACGTACGCATTGTACATACACAACACATCTGCCGTTTGTCTTCTATAAATAGCCTTAGTTACAATTTCAATTTACAATGTCAGATCGTATTACAATGTTTGTGTGGCAGCGGATTGCCTTTGTCTTGATTTTGGATTTTCATCTTACAATACGACATTTAGATTAAGTTAGAAATGAAAATGCGGCAGCACTATGAGGATAATGAGAAAAGCACAGCATAAGTGAAATTTACTCCTGCTTGTGATTCCACATATATGTAGTACGAGTATTGTTCGCATTATATTCTGTAGAAAAGAGCGTCATCATCGAAAATACCATAGGGTTCTCGTGAAGCATAGCAGAAGGAATTCATATAGATGTCTTTGTTAAAAACTGAATGTTACAAACAGGCGGACCATGTAATGCATGATATATTTAAAAGAGGTACTCAAACTGTCAAAATAGTTGTTATGGAAAACATACAAAGGCATTCGCCGATCTCTCTGTATCAAGGTAATAAATGCCGCCAGTTATTCAACTATGAATGCAATGAAATAGCAGTTCGTTACTTATCAAACCAAATTATTTTCATTGTTTGGGTTATTTTATATAAGAATAATTGATAGCAGTTATGAACCGTGCCGAGTTAAAAAACTGCAGATCTTCATGCAATGTGAAAAGGTGCACCACAGAGGTGACAAACAAACAATCATTTGCGCCCGTGGAAAACTCATGAGGAAGTCCAACACGAATAAACAATCGTAGGTCAGTATCATTGAGTGGTTTTACTATTCATTAAACTTACATGCAATACTAAATCGGCACCAACGCAACTGTAATAATAGCAAACAGCACTCCCCGATGTGTCAAGATTGGCAGGGCTGCTTCAATGTCCAATGGTGATCGTTGAGGACAATAAATAGTTCAAATTCAATCTTACCATTTACCAACAGCATGAATACCATATTAGATGGATGACAAATATCCCCCTATTCACTCCAGTAATAATACATCCAACGGGAACGCTCTCTCATATCGAAGCTCCGTGACTGCATAAACTGCGTCACAGACCAACTTGTATAATCTCTTGGTAGATTGAATGCATCCCAGTCAAATTATCCCAGTCACTTTGTATGTGGAATAGGGTGTATGTGTGTGTGGCGTGGGGGTGCGGTGCCTTTTCAACAGCGTATTCCTTAAGTTCGACCGCAAGATTATACTTTACATTTAAATGACGTGGTGGTTAATGATAGAATCGCTATCGACCGGCGCGTCTTTCATTCCGCCTCTTGCTTATTATTGTCAGGTAAACACTATTGGTTAGCAGTAGTTAGCGCAAATGATCCATTCTCGTGTGTTTTCAACCGCAGCTTCATGCGTGTGCATATTTAATAATGAATCTCGAAGGTGTTGAGAAATATAAGTAACCGGTAAGACATCTTGATCACCAAATCGTGCCACAGTCTGCATCCAATTTGTTTTTGCCACATTTATTAAAATAACAGTCAGTACAAGTAATACTTGGTTGATAGGTCCAGCGCTAGTACAAGTTATTTATGACGTAACCATGACAAAGATATGAAAACAAGATAACCGACATATTTGCGTTGTGGCTATTTGCACTGATGTACCCCGTTGGCGTTAATATACAACTACATCAGCTACACAGATAACTTAATGATTAGTACTGAATTATCAGTTAGCTTTCTGCCCGCACACTATCACACTATCACCCTCCCATGTGAAAAATTACACTTTAGTGCTATCTACAGGAGCGAAAACGTGATTTAGGCATACCGTTACAGGTATCTGGATTGCTTGTTAAATAACGAGACGATGTCGGTGAAGCTACAGTAATAATGCCGAGTGCATGTTTTTAAAGGCAAGCAACCGTAAGAAGATCTTACATATTAGACATACCTGTAGGTTTTACACGCCCTACAGCGCGAATGTCGCCCATCATTAATAACTAACATATTTGGAGCCGAACACATTTGCTTCAGGTACATACTATAATTACTTCTAATTAATGTTTCCACTTTTTATGATGGTCTTGTATGTAACATATGGTCATTTGACGGACCTAGGCAGTCATAATTATAGGATCAGTTGGCTAATGATATTAGTAGACCAAGTATTTAAAGGCCGACAGAAGTCATATCAATATGAAGATTCAATATGAATTCCTACTTAAATTGCAATGGCAGCCTTAGTTCAATTCGCGTGTACTGCAAACGTGTTTGGTTGATTTAATGATGTTTGTTGTTTTATAATAATCAGACAACAGAGCTGCAGAGATTTGAAACTGGATTGCTTGTTATGTCAAATCTGATGTTACTTAAAACAAAGAGAACACAAAAATGGGGCGCTGTTAAGGGGATAGTTTTGAGAACGAATGGACACCTACTGATAAATGGTAGTACGTCACATTTACCTTTTAATGATATTCGATAAATAACATCCTTTTGTGTAGCATGCTACATGTACACACCGTAACAAAAGAAAGACAACACTTGCAAGCATCCATCATTAGGGGTTGCCAGACGCTGAGAGAATTGAAAACTAAATACACATTAAATTGACCGAAACAGAAAGACGTAACCACATCAATATCCTAGCTGCAATGCTTATTCATTCATCAGGTATTTGTGTTGTTTCATGTCTAATAGATTGCTACTGCTATTTTATGATTGCTGTTTTTGTATATCATACAAACTGATATTTGCCGCCAACGCCAGAGGGAAGCTTTTGCTCATTGAGCCCTACCATTTTGCATTAATTGCGTCTTCGGTTTTTTTTCCAGCCATGCAGGTCACTCTATTGTTTATTGCAAAGACAACATCTTGCAGCGGAGAAACCTACTGAGTTGATCGTTCCCCAGATGGAAGTTTTAACTCAAGAGCATACTAGTGTTTAAAGAGCAGCTCTGCATGAGTGCGTATACGCGTTCCACAATAGCCTGGTCTCGATGGATATCCACACAGCCAAGCCTGATGGATACCACATACTATACAAGCAGCTCGGTCACTGCGCCCATGAATTCCCATCTGGGGTCGAATTGAAGCCAATGCAGTGGTCCTCGTTTAGATATTGCTGCACTTTAGCCTCTTTCGTAGTCAATGGGTCCGCCGCTTATAGCGTGAGTTCAAATCCACTACTATGAGGGCATACTTATAAATCCGGTGTTTAACATTATCATGAGGAAGAAATAAGAGATCGGCTTCGTGAACCTCATTAGGCCCAGACATTAAATTTTGGCCGTGGAATGTGATTTGTGATTTGCCATAAAGCTTGCATTGTGAGCTAACACGGGCAACTTCCGCAAAAACCCTCGGGGCTTCTGCAAGCTTCTAGCGATATCTGTAATGCCATTCTAATATAGCTGGGGTCTAGCATGTTTGCATGTGACGAATCGTGCGATCCAAAGTTATATATTCACGAGCACAAGCCTCCAACATGATATGAAAAATAAATCTGCCTGGCCTTATGCAGAGTTTGTATGCAAACTACTTGGCGAGCGTGTAGGCGACCAAGACAGTCGCAGCCATGCCCAGGATAATGAACGTCACCTCGCGTCCCTTATGACCATCTGAGGGCACGTAAAAGTCTGACAGCTAAAGCTCATGCTCCAGTATGCCGACGGATTTGCCTGTAATCAGGTAGTACTCATGCATACTGTCGTCGAAAGTGTGCTCGGTATGTCCGTGGCGGGGAGCAATTCGTTGATGAAGTCTAACCACCCAGTACGCTTCTTGGCCCATGCTGCCTGCGCAGAGTGAAGCTGCTCGATTGCCATATCATGACGTTTACGTTCCACGTTCACTTGGCTACTTCGTAACTTTACGAGAATTAGAAATTGCTCCCAGAGAACGCAAAGGCATCGACAAGGGCACCTCCAACAAGCAGCGCAATCCCCGTACCAGGCGAGTTGTACTTTAGTTCATCACCTGGTATAATCCCTTGTTAAATAAACATGACCTTTATGGCCATGGCTAGGGCTGTGTAGGCAACATCCATTCCAGGTCACGTGGCGGGAAGTCAAGCTTCGGAATTTGCCCCCCAAGAGCCATCTTGCCGAGCTTGTTGTAATCTATTGATATACCAGAAACAACTGCACCGTGGTACAGCGCGTTGACGAGCATTTTTCTATCAGTATTTGGGGTTGTCATGATGTCGGAAGAACTTATTCTATATAAATAGGATCCCGAGACAACTTTAATTGCACTTCATCTTCCGGGCTTTGTTGTACAACAGGCACATGGAGTCCCTGTTGACAAAGAAATAGTTCCGCCATAGGATGAAAATGCTGCGCAGTGAAAGTCACAAGATATATGGCCAGCGTGTCAACAAGATGTCACTCTCCCCGTTCGACTTAATTTGCCAGAAAACTAAAGTGGCAGAGTTGGGCCCGTCTGGAGCCATCCCGCCTTTCAGAGATAGTCATAACATTATGGTAGCCCTGTCAAAATTTGCGCTGACCCCACTTTCTCTCGAGTGAAGCTCACTCTGAAAAACAACAAAAGTGAGCAGGGAGCCACAAAGTCCCGGAAGTCCTATACAAGCCATAATTCAACGTGTAGTATGGATAAGTAGCGATGGACCAGCACCGCTACTTTAAATACTACTCTCCCCGTGTACAACTCAACTGTTCAGGAACAAGTTATAAGTATAGTATTAACAGTAATAAAAATTTCATAATGATAAGAATAGCATACATAGTTTGAATTAATTAATTGATGATAAATTAGACCAGCATAAGTGACGCATATGTCCATGTTGTGGCCGGGCTCTTCCGGCGGCTACTGTGGGCCTCCGGAGTCTCCATGAGCCGTCGACGAAAAATTAAACCTGCACAATTTTTGGGAAATATGTCCCAGCAGCAACACGGATGAACATCTTCCATGTTGCTTCCGTGTTAGGACTTGGATTATCCGTGAAGACCCTGGCGTCTCTGTGACGCCGCCCTGCTGCCTCTGGGGCATCAGTGTAGCCTCCAGGGGCCTCAGGGCATAAAATATGCGCCGGTTGTACCCTTGAAAGCAGCAACCATCTGCTGGTATCAGTTCTGCGATCAGGTTTTCATACTGCCCATACTGTGGACGTCTCAACAGCCAAAGTTTTACCCACATACGCCTTCTTCTTTCCCTTTGTCTTCCAGCATCATCAGCATCAGCCTATTTGCTCTTTCTTCTTTCAGTGACTTCGGTTTCTTCCGTCAGCACAGCAGCAGCTTTAGTACAGGCCAAGGTGTGTGCAATGGAATGGTGAGAAGAGCCTTGTATACCTTTTTCGACCCCAATCCAGGTAGAACCATACTCGTTCCGCGTTGCTACCAGCCCGCTCCGTGTTAATACTGTATTGCTGCCAGCGTCCTCCGTGATACACGCGTTGTTTTCGGCGTCTTCCGGGGTGTTAGTGCCGTGTTATTACCGGGTCCTCCGTCTTGTTGCCGGCGTCATCTGGGGGTCTTTTCCGGGATGTACCGCGTTACACTCGGGGCATCTGTGTCAGCTCCGTCTTGGCACCGTTCACATCCATGTCGACTACGTGTTGCCTCCGTGTTTGTCCATTACGTAATCAGATCCGTGTTCTCTTCGGGAATTTAACACGGATGGCGCATGTGGTATGCTCCAGGGTCTTCCGGGGATTTCTCCGGCAATGTGAGACAGGGGCATTTGCAGTTAATGTTCTCAAATGAAGTAGTGCCATATGCAGTCTGTCACAATATATTATAGCCAAAAAATGTTGCTAAGGATTAAGAAGCTCATTGGCAGCGCTTGTGAAACAAATCATGTGTTTGCATGGTCTGACAAACCTTTGTTGAAAAACGCCCCTTCATGGATGTACTCTGTGTTGACCAATTATACCACAGCAATCTACCATTATCTCCGGATAATAGCTACATGTATCTGCTGTCCATGGCAACTAAAAAGCAACGCCGCGATATTTATCGAACATCACATTTGTTGGTAATCTACTAGATACAACTGATAGTTATTCCACATAATGGCGTCCATTATACTTGACAGTAAGGAAGTTAATATGCTGTGTCTTAGTCTTCAGCATCATCAAACCAGTGTAGACAGAGGCAACGGGATGCATAGCGACATATACAACCTAGTAAATGTATTGAGCATCTGTACAATCTTTGCTTCCACTTCGCGACTTACTTCAGAGATGACGACAGCAGTTGGATTCCATACACACGTATCTACTGGCAAACCATTGGATTTGGCCCCTTAGGGCATACCAATAGACACCACAAATGCATTATCAAAGTATCGCCGGAAAGAGTATTGATTTACATACATTCCCAGGGTATTAATGTAAGTGCTCTAGGGAAATAGCGGGCGCTACATTATATGTAATTATGATTCAGATAACATAACCAGAATATGTTACTTGATCAAATATTAACACAATGACATATATAAAATCGGTATGCTGCTTCATCAGAGCAACTATCATCATAATATCATAAGACGGCCATTTATTTGTATATATGCTTAAAACAAGAAATATTCAGTTATCCACAGCACCATGAAGACTCTAAATTCGGTGGTCTAGGGTCTCACTTGCGCCTTATAATTCATACACAATTTAACAGGATATATATTCCAAAACATATTCCGTTGAATGTACAGAAAACTCCGTCTACGCCTGTGATATAAGACATTACTTCTCATTTGGAGAAAGGTCAAGGTTCAAAATTATCAGCTTTTGTCCAGAATATGTGTTTTTAGTCATGCAATTATTGACCTTTCGGGAGAGTGCATTTTTGTACCTACTCCTTTTAACGCCTACTCTTTTGACAAAAAACCTGGGAGTGATCAGTTGCAGCGCTTCATGTGCTATGGGCCAAACACTGATCATTCTCACATCGGACTCCGCATGTCTCTGTTGAACCAATTCTGAACCAGTTAAGTATTTTGGTACGTTTACCTGCCATAATCGATATAGTTTACGCAAAGCCGGCCTAATCTCCAATTGTATATACTGTATATGATTCTCCAGGCCAGCGCGGGTGGTTGGCCGTTGCGCAAATGGGGCAATCACTAGGAATATACTTTACTATAATTATATCTAATCGGAATGTGCATTCGCCGGCCAGATTTCGCGCCTGTCTCGTAGCATCGTGCATCTATTAGAACCCAAGATTTTGCATAGACGGAGGTAAAATGAAGCAATAGACTTGGCATCGTGAAATAAATCACCAATGGTTCATTAACGTTACATTGTTAATCTAACAATAAACACTTTCTGGTTTATGTCCCCACGCAGAGCGATCAATACCACACGATAATCGATGCAATTTTGATGCAGCAAAGTTCGATTATCCACAATGCTAAAGTGATGTATGGGCCCATTAAGTAAAGCGCTTGTTATTGTAATTCAATCTGTCAGTGTCACAAAATATGTGCTACATGTTTATCTATTGAAACATTTTTTGGCGAGCTGGTATCCTTAGAAAACATGTTTAGAAGAGCGGACATCAGCAAAAGAGTGACATATTTAACCAATAAACTTCATCTATGACTACTTAAGTGCGCTCTGCTGTTGGGAAAAACTGACAGCCTTACCAAATCGCAAAGATAATGTTTGGCACTAAGCACTCTGATGGCGTTGCAGGAGTCGCGTGGTGGATGGTACCCGTGCAACTAATGGTGGCATGTAGATGCAAGCAGTAACGTGGAATAGGAACGGAGAATTCTAGCTCGTTTGTACTCTGCTGATGAATCAATTTAACGCTGCTTTAAAAATTACTCTTCGCAGGGCATATTTGGTTATACATGATATTTCCCTAAATTCCATCTATTGTGATCAGTTGTTTGCTACCGAAAAAAGGGCCAATTGCAATCATAGGAACATCGATCACTCCAAGGTCATAAAAGAGAAAATATAACAATTGTACAAAATATAATATTTACACCCAGATGAATAAACTCCATTTCTGCATGAATAAATTAATGAACGCATGTTTCAGTGCAGGTTCCGGCAACAAATATATAGAAATGTTAAGAGAATTAACGACTTGCTAATAACGAATATATGGTGTTGATGGAATATCAAGGCAATGCCATTGTACTCTTGTGGTGTCTATTTGTTGATCGGGTTTGGAACTAATAACTAAGAGTGCCACCGCATGTCGACAGTAAATCGTAAGGCATATCATGTTAATCCATCACAAACAGCTGGTGATACACAAGCTATCGGGGTCCATGTGATACTCCCTAATTATATATTATTGCTGTCGTCAGCAAATTATCTGTGCTATTGCTCTTGTTCAGCAGAATAAGAGGCAATGTCATTTGCTTTTCTGGTCTAGGAACCGATTACCATTAACGTTTGGGATAGTTTGAACCGCTGCCCTAACAAATTACATATATTATCGAAATGCTTGCATTGCCTAGTGAGATAGTGAATCATTTCTTATTGCGTATCCTATTGTATCTAACAAGCATATTTGTGAAGACGGCCTGGTCTCTGAACGCAAAACTGATACAATAACCTTCATTATAAGATAGTATTGGGTAAAATAAACGATCGGCTTTTACCAAACTCAATAGGGGCATCATCCAATAATGTTACATAATACACATATATTATGAAACTTCCGTCAACATGTTTTGTTTATTTACCTAAACGTATTGTTGATTAGCATATATTGCAAAAACAAATCTTATGGCATCGACCAATTGTACTATGATTTAAGGGTGTACGCGTGTGATTGGTTTGTGTACACGTCAGCATCGGAAAAGCTTCGTTTATAACTCGACCGTAAACATGGGAATGATTGCTCGACACAGCTCCTTGGTGTGGTGCATTCTGGCTCGTTGGGTATATTGGCGAAATACGCACGACAAGACATTTGCCTGATTTCTAAGCATGTCTCAAAGCGTTAGGTGCACAGGGTGTAGCGCAGAGTTATAACACGGAATCAAAGGGTAGATTCAGCTTACAATCACCGATAGGTTTAAATATTCCTTATTATTGACATCCACGTGACTCTTGAAAACCACACTTCACAATACAACAACGATATGTTATAGGCATAACAAGAGGTTACGTGTAATCAACAACAAAACCTACCTTGGCAATCAGTTTAATTATGGCCTTGTTAGAAATCCGTCGGTACGGTAAGGTGCTGAACGTAGTGATATCATATGTGATAAAGGTTTTTATATTGCATTTTGATATGTTGCAACAAAATGTATTTGGCGAAAAGGATTGCAAACTACCCTATTAATATCTCCTTTTTACATCGGACCTTGATACAAACAGCACGACGCCGCCGGCGTTCTTGAAGCATAACCGCGAATATAACCGTTTAAACCAGTGTTTCTGAGAATTGCTGCTCATTTTCGGAGCTTCGGAAAGCGGAATATGACATGGTAATATTTATTGCGATAGTCGCACATATTTTGAATTCCCGAGTCAGAAAAGGCGCTACTTCACGAGGATATTATGAGATCAATGCCCTATCAGTGTCTTTTCCCGCAACGCGTGGCAATGTTATCATATTTGGGACTACAGAGCATTGCGTTGGGGTGATATGAATGTTTGTATGAACAACGTTGTTCAGCAGCGTGTACATTAGGAATAAACATAGTCGGCGTGTTTGTGAGGTGAATGGCTTATAACATTTCTGCAAAAAGTTAATGGCGTTTTCATTAGGTGTGTTTGTACAGGTTCGGACCGGCGATGCGTGTAAAACAGAGCGTCCGATATACGTAGATATATGCGTTACGTGATGATTATTAAGGATAGCATATACATAAATCCCTCTTTTTCGTTTGTACCATAAAATAAAGCCAATCACGTGTAACTAGCATATACCTACTTTTTACCGATAGTTTCACCTTGATTAATTTGTGATGGCCTTGCATCCTGGGTGAGTAATAAGATTAAGTTAACTAGCCAATTTCTACTGCTGTAATAACCCTGGATAAAATATGTAAATCTACATTGTTTTCTTGAGCTTCTCTGATAATGCATGTATGGTGACTTATGGTATTCCTTCTGGGGCTTCATATTTGGACTGTAAATAGAAGTGCAACGTGACATGTGTTTTTTATGCATGTAGCATTCTAGACGGATCTCGCGACGTATGCCTGATGAGAGATGCCCGTTTTGCCACACTATATATTGATTTTAGATGTTGTTGCGTCTGCGTCAAGATATTTATAGCCACTCTCAATGTAGCTCTTAATGACGCAGCTCTTTAAGCTTGATTTGGCCTTTAAGTGCATTACCAACAAAAACAGACAAAAAAGCTGATTGGTCTCGACAGAGTATTTGCTGTTAGCTGATTATTCATTGAAACTTTAACAGAATATGGGTCTGTAAGATGAGCCAAAATAACATCGATTGGTCTGTCCTTGATGAAAGAAGAAACGACAACACTTAGATTTATGCCAACTTTACGAAAATTACGTAGATAATTATCATACATTGTTAAAGTTGAAGCATTTCATTGCATACATTGATTTCACGTGTCCTTTTATAACTATTTGTCTATCAAATTAAATATATTAACGATCAGAACGCTTTTCAGCTTTATTACATTGTTCAACGCTAGACTGCAGGCACTTATCATTATATTTTTGCATGCGACTGTGGTTGGTGAATTACATGATACTTTCCTTATTTCAACACTGCGGATTGCTTCTTTCGGCGATTGCTTGTTTTAGCTCTTACTGAGTGTCTCGCGCTGTGCAGGCACCAATAATATGGGTATAACCACAAAAGAAGGTCCTAATATGTCCCGCTATTATTAAGCTTTATACCGTAGGGTGCTAAGATGACGTCATTATGTTATTTGTAATTGTATTTACAAAACCTATTTATGGACTGGTCTTACCTGTCAGCCTGCAAGAAACCTGATCGAGTCAAATGGAACATAACCAGATCAAATTTCTACTGCAGAGTTAATCTTATCATTAAGAAGACGGTCCAACGTGTGGCCGTAAATTACATCAATCAAGCCATCTCCTTACTAACGGTAAATGTTGGACGGCGATGGTCGTTGAAACAACAGCCACATTTATGCTAGCATGAAATAAACTCAACAGACCAATCTGAGGAGTTTGGCAATTATCTTTTACAGCAAATAATATTCGCTGCAAATATTCTGCAAAATACCACGAGTGAATTATCAACAGCTGTAAAATACTAGAGATTCACACAAAAGAATTGGTTTGTTCAGTGAAGAAGGTCAAAAGTGTGATTTTTGTAGACGATTTGAACATCTAATTGCTGAAGCAAACGCTCGATGGTTGTATCAAAATAGACGTGGGTGATACATGGAGTGAATTTAAAGCTCCCAATTTCTTCGACAAACCCAAAAATGCAAATGCCGTATTAGCTGATGGAATGATGCTATCCAAATTCCTCCCAGTATTAACACGCAGAAAGCAGGTGTTCTATTTTATTAATCTGCATCTCTGTGGCCACCGGAACTGCGTCACGGAATCAAACTTGTAACATTGCTTCGCAGGTGGTATTAATAAGTACCAGTAACCCACATATAATGATGACGACTGCTTATCAGTTTATTATGGTAGATAAGGGAAATGTGGTTTAACACTTGAGCGGCGGGAACTAGCTCAGTTGTACTCAGCTATACCAATATTGATATTTCGACATTATCCTACACATTACTCTGTTGCTTGTTTAGCGCAATAGCCACTGGTTATGCTAGATTATGTAAGCAGGTATTGATACCATATTTAGGTAAATGGTCTGAAATCAAATATAAGCACCAGACGGTTCACCACACAACGTTTGTGTTTGTAAGAAACTGAATATTGACTAATATGATGGAAATGACGTCTACAGCAGCCATTATGATGTTTGTGAGGAAATGTCATTTATCCATTTTTTTTCTATACAATTGTTTATAAAATGAGTTTATTTCTGCCCTCGATAAAAATGCCTGTATCAACAATCAATAATCGGTTTCGAGTATTAGACACAAGCCTATACAAATTACTCAAGCTAATGACGTGAATTGGATATGGATTAATCGTCGCTTTTAGACTGGAAGAATAACTCATTTGGTAAGTTAGCCAGTTACACAGGTGCTACAAATTGGTTGTCAAATCAGACAAAAAAGACGACAAGCTTTCCATTGTTAAAGCAGTGATAAATGGTTGTCATATCATGAGAGTAATATAGCCTGCTGCCTGTACGGTCGATTGCAATTTGGAGGCCAATGTAATATGTGTGCTGGTGAATGTCTGTACAATGTTAACGATACATCTCGAAGATAATTTCACGTGCAGCAATTTACTATCAACATTCGGCGGTTTTCAAACATTTGTCATACTATGCTGTTTGCAAGTGAAATCGTACAAATATGTCACAAGTCAAGCTATTTTCCTCAGTTACTGAGATGTTAATAGTACAAACAACTGACAAATTGGGTGCCACGAATTAATCATGATTAAGTCAACGGTGATTTAAATCCTATTACTTATAGAAGATTAGATTAGATGTGTGTGTTGGGCTGTTATGTGATGAGTCAAAGCAGATAAGAACGGCTGGCTGTAGTGCTGGATATTAGTACAACACGATTACGACACCAACCCCACACCTAAAAAACGACAGTTTCAGTTCTCCTTCTTTTGATGAAGCAATTATATTTGGACGCTGCAGGGAGAAATGGTCTTTCAAGGTTGTTGTTTTCTCTATATCTTTACATACCTGCTTAGGTATGCGCTGCAATTGATATTGATAATGATTTATCAATATAGCTGCCTGTTAAAGCTTTACTAAGCCAAGTTATGAAAATAAGATAAATATTGTTTTTATGCTGTGGCTATTTGAAATGATGCCTACTTTAGATGCACAAATATCACTACGCAAGCGATAAAGATTATGCGATTTTGAGCCGTGCAATATCGCACATAGTCACATCAGCGCATCCTACACTGGAGAGTTGGTAATAATAATCTTGAATGACAAAATATTACTTCTGTTGTTTTTCTTTGCAGGAAATTTTGAACACTTTTCAGTGTTATTTTCAGATGCAAAATGTGATTAACGATACTTTCAAATTTAATTTAATTGCTCGGTTAGTGTAGTGACGCAACGTTTTATGAAGTCATAGCAATAAATATCGGTACTAGCCATTAATGTTACAACAACCACATACACCAGGAATGAATACCAGTTGGGCACACACGCAAGCGAGAACTTCGACTATTAAGATACAGTAATATCCTACCGGATAGTGTTGCAATTACTTCTCACCTGTTCTTTGCACTCGTGATGTCCTTCAGTATAACACTTTTGCATTTGGCGCGTCCAACAAGCCATTTTTAGTAGATCGGTTTTAATGATAATGATTTCAGACATGACAGAGGCCATATCAAGTGGTTAATAACAGTCTACTTTTGATGACGTGAACTGCGAATGTGATACTGCAATGAATAATGGATTGCACTCTTTTATGTTATTGGAATGCCGCGGTACAGAGATTCAATTGATTCAAAAACAGCCAAACAGTGCGATTAAAAAGGAAACTGCTTATTATATAATATTTTTGCTATGTTCGGCATACAAAGAGGGCACTCTAATGGAATGATTCTGAATAATGAATGAACAGCCAGAACTAAATGTATTAAATGGGACAGTCGATTGGAAAATCAATAAATTCGGCACAGGTCATTACCAAACTAAGGTGAATTCGGTACATCATTGGTAATGGCACCACTGACGTTTCTTAATTAGTGGACATCTGAAAACACATACTGCAGAGTCCTTGGAAAGGTTTTTGACGCCTTGGTGCCGTTGTAGAGTTGAATATGGTTAAGCGTATGACCGTAAATTGTGCGCTACCACATCAGTGAAACACTTCTTTCCTCATTATGACGCAACGCAAACGAGAGGTGGAATTACACATTTTGGTGTTTCCGGTTTCAACCTCAGTCGTCTAAATAAACCGAGACGATTTTGACATCGTAAAGAAAAGATGTCGTTGATTGATTCGTGAACGGCTGCCTAAACGAAGTCGACTTATCGCGTGAACGGCTGCCTAAACGAAGTCGACTTATCGCGTGAACGGCTGCTTAAACGAAGTCGACTTATCGCCACTAAGAAGGAAGAGAATTCCGGGGAAATATCCTTTCACTGCCCACTTTACAGCAGACGGTAATAAGTTTGCTTCATGGAAAAGTATCTTAATGTTTGTTAAAACTATTAAAACGGATTAATCCAGTAAAAACGAGCTATATCGACTCTGAAAGATATGACATGTTAATGTCAAAACCTGTTACCAGACACCTTAATACGCTATAAGCTAGATGAGTTATGGACTTCATCCCAAAGAGCTCATGTCGTGTGTTCGGCCCAACAAAATGTATTAACACGCCGCCTGTGTGAAGCGCGTAGCTTCGTCAATGTGTCTCTTAAAATCCCCAGGAATTTCCTGATTAATTTGGGATCGTGTATCACTCACGTACTTACCACATTGCTTGTCGAAGTGAGCCCTCGTAGCGCAGCTGTGAGCATGTCTTCAATACGCTGTGCCCCAGAGGAAAACTACATGTCATAAGCCACCCACCTCTCGATTGTGTAGGCCTCTGTAATGTTATTTATATCTTAGAAGATACCCACATCAACGCTAAGCCATTCACCTCAACCTAAAATATGATTCCGATGTCAAACGTCGTAGGAGCAGATACTACCAGGGTACTGATGTTTTTATCGTATCTTATCATGGAAATTCTGATAATTTTCAATGTTTCTATCGTCAATGATATTTATCCATTATATTGAGCTAGCGACAGCAAATAAGCTCTAGCCAAGAGAACTGTTATGTATGTCCAACGCAACGTGATGTCTGTATTGAGGCAAGATGAAAACAGTGGAAATAACCAATCATGGGCTAATGAACTATCAGACTAACACCAGTGTTTGATATATTTAAGTTGCAATATATTACAAATCACAATGTGATGATAGTATCCGATAATACACCAATGCATACATATTTGCATAACTGACAATGAGTTCCGTAAAATACTGTACTGATGGAGTTTGATAAAGCCTAAATCAAATGGGTTTGCAATTCGCACTGTATAATTATATGTAGACTATTTACGAGTTTAAAAACAGTGCATGCTGGTACCTTGCTGTGCGCCGCGTCGACGTTTAATGTTAGTAATTTGTAGTAATGTAAATAACTTGTTCCAATTAACGTATCAGTTTCATGTGCGTAAAAAAAGAGAAAAGTACTCTCGGGGTTTTATTGCTACGGTAACGTCTTACATGAAACAGGAAGAGCAAATTGAATACGTACAATGGTTTGTAAATCAAAAACAGTTGGGCAATAAGTTTACCCAGTTTGTAGAAATCATGTTTTCCAAAGCACTCAATGCGTTGCAGAAAATGTCAAGCAGCCATTTTTGTAGGTTGTTGGTGCGTGCTTCGCGCATTATCTAGCAGTCTCCTGTTTGAGGATCAGTTTTGCTGAGCAATGTCTGCTTTCTAAGTGTGCTGCTATTCAAATAAATATGATAACATTTTCAGCTAATACAATCATGGTTCGGAAATAACATTATGTGTCCACTTAGGCGGTAGAATTTATTAGGCACTTACCACTGGCTCGATACAAAAATATTCATCAAAACTACACCCTTCTGTGCAGTCCCTACGTGCTCGCATAAAAAAGACATGGCATTTCGAAATGCTCTCAGCAAAACAAGCCACACTGGTTCATTATAATCGTTCTAGCTTAACAAGGTTATCAGCTTTTGTGGGACACAAACCTATATGCATATGTGAATACAAGCATACATACCTACATACACTCATACATATATGCCTACATATATACATACAAATATACATACACACATACATGCATACATACATACATACATTAATACATTCATGCCTACATACATACAAACATGCTTACATACATGCAAACATACATTCATACCTGCATACATACATACATACATTCACATACATATATACATACATACGTACATACATGCATACAAACATACATTCACGTACATTCACATACATACATACACATACATTGTACATACATACATACATACATACATACATACATACATACATACATACATACATACATACATACATACATACATACATACATACATACATACATACATACATACATACATACATACATACATACATACATACATACATACATGCATGCATAAATTAATACATTTATACATATATACATACAAACAAGCGAAAATACACACATATATACATACAAACATACATACATGCATATATAAATACATGCATTAACACATTTGTACAGACTTACATGCATGCAAACATACCTATATACATAAAAGCATACATACATACATTCACATACATGCATACATACATACATACATGCATGCATGCACACATACATACATTACATACACACACATACATACATGCATACAAACATGCATGCATACATGCATACATACATACATACATACATACATACATACATACATACATACATACATACATACATACATACATACATACATACATACATACATGCATGACATACACATACATACACATACATACATACATACATACATACATACATACATACATACATACATACATACATACATACATACATACATACATACATACATACATACATACATACATACATACATACATACATGCATACATACATACATACATACATACATACATACATACATACATACATACATACATACATACATACATACATACATACATACATACATACATACATACATACATACATGCATGCATGCATACATACATACATACATACATACATACATACATACATACATACATACATACATACATACATACATACATACATACATACATACATACATACATACATACACATACATACATACATACATACATACATACATACATACATACATACATACATACATACATACATACATACATACATACATACATACATACATACATACATACATACATACATACATACATACATACATACATACATACATACATACTTGGGGCTATTTTGCATACACGGGAAAATTTCAAATTATGGACTGAAAATACTGACCACATTTTGCGACAGTTTTACATCAATGTGTTTATATGATCAATGATTATTCCGTTGCAATTACGACCCATAATGGTTAAAGAAAAAACTGGGGCTATTTCAACCATCTGGATTTCATCTCAGTCGTCTGAATAACCAAATGCGCGTTTTGCAAGTAATCTATAGAGACATTATCGCTGAATGACACATGAACGATTAAGCCAGTCGCACAAACCATGCCGACTGTTAAGAAATTGGCTTATCGTTTTCAAGGAGGAAGTAAAGAGAATTCCGGGGAAATCCCAATTTACTTGCCGCATTGCAGCAGACGAAAACATGTTTGCTTCAGGGAAAGGTATTCTAATGTCTATTGAAACCTTCAAAATGACATATTCCAGTAAAAGGAGATATATCGAAATTGAGTTTGTTTGAAAGATTCCTCCACAGAACGACACCTTTGTACATTACATGGATAATTCAATCAAAATTGTATAACAGCACACGTCTATGTAGCAAATGTAGTCCTTCACGACCTACTATCTGTGTAAGTAACATTCGCTTTGTCAAGCAAGATAACCGATGTTCAAACTTCAAAATACCCCATTTAATCTTCAATCTCAACGTCTGTGTTCGCGGCCCCACACGGTACACATACGCTAAATTGATTCAATATCGTTGTTTGAATGGCGCATTCTAATGAGAGGGGCCCTATGATCCGATGAATAGCCCATTGATATTGGAGATTGCTATGTATAAGAACGCATATGAATGCACACAATTTACTATAGCCTCACATACCTATAAGCATAACTAAGTAGCGATGAATATGCATATATTTTGCGGCTCTACCATTTGCGGAGATATGCTTGATTAAGAAGTGCACTAAAAGCTCATGCATGCAGTCACAAGAATGTCAATCGCACTCGCAGTGAATAAATTATAGCAAGTAGTATAATCAATCTCTAAAAAGACCCTGTGTTATATTACCCATTGACAAAAATTGAACCCTATGCCACTAAACACCCCAATACCTGGGTCAGGAAAAAGGTCCTGAGCCATGCATCGGATGAAGAGGGTGGTAATGTCGATATATGTCGCCCATTATTAGAGGGTTTTTACATGACTCCTTATAATCGCCAAAACCCTTCCAAATTGCCCGCCAACCCAGTAATCGACGTTACGGGACACCATTATAAGCATTAAGCTTGCAATTATATAAGAAGATAATAATAGTGGTTACCAACTTATCGCAAAGTCCTATGTCGAACGATGCATGAATAAGGACATGCCGTGTGAGGCTGATGTAAGATAATGGCTTATCCATGTACATGGAACTATATATAAGATATATAATATAACAGATAAATAGACCGGGACATAGCGGTCGTTAAAACCTAGATATAATCGCCCTCCGCCATTTCTGTTATCTTCAGATTCAGGTTCTTAATATCCGTAAACCGAGAGCATTTCTGCCTGAACCAATGTTGAATTTCATTCTGCACCCTTCACTACCCTCAGGCTAGTTCGACTCCGGTGTTTACTGATAGATTACGCACAAAAAGGATGTGAGTAGCATTTATTTGACGACAGCGCCAACAGATACAATACCACAAAATGATGTATTTTGGAAGCACAACAGTAAGTAAGGCGATGACGATTGGTGATATGTAAATGTCTGGCTTTGATAGAAGCTGAGCTTAATAGGAATCGTACCTCTTTAGTTTGTCATTGTGAGCCAGGTTCGAACTAATTTGCACTTAGCCTACTTTGTGCACCATCATTTCCAAAGCAGTGGCTATGGTCTTATCCCATGCATCAGTAATGCGGATTGTTGTGTTGGATAAGCAAAGGAATAGGGTATGAATAGTACTTATCTGCGACGTATTGGATCATATTTATGAACTCAATATCCCACAACAGCACTTTCCGATTGCAGGGATTATCTGATCCTGACAGGTTCAAGGTTTGGTCGAGCTGAAGAAGAAACAGGCAAACTGTTTGTTAATTTCCAAGGCAGACTGTATTGCATCATAAGATGTCGTTTGTAGGCGAAATGTAGCTTTTTACCAGGAATGATCAACCTATTATTGCCAAAAGGGGTATAACACAAAATATGCCACAGCTATTGAATTGGAGTGACATAAGTATATGATGTGTTCTATTCTCCAGCTGACTGTTACGATGATTGGGTGCTTATTGTTTACTTTACACCACGTATGCATTGTAACTCCTTTGAGCATCACTTTCGCAGATCTCCCATAAGCACCTGCGTTAGTTGAAGTTGATTGGTTAACTAGATGGTTTGGTCAATAGCAGAACTGTTTCCGGACAATTGTGCCTGACATTCTTGGCCAGACACAAACTTAATTATTATCTGCCCGCTTTGTGCACATTCGATTTGAAGCATTTGCTGTGGTCGGATCTAATGTATCAGTAATAATGCTTGATGTGAATGATGGTAAGATAAAGGAATGGTGCATGGGAATAATTCCATTTGCGACTACTAATGCACTTGGCCTATTGAGAAGTCGTATTGATATTGATTTACTCCGATACTTTGTTAGCGGGGTTTGCCACATACAATTATCTATAAATTGAAATAGCGTATCGTTATATTTTTGTGAGCCAACGTGGGTATTACTTTCCTTTCAAACTTTATCATCCATAAATTGCATACCGTGCAATATTTTTATAGTGTCAGACACTATAAGGTGCAGTTAAGAGCTTTTGATACAGCCTTTTCTATGTAATGACCACTCGATGGCATAGATTAATGAACAATTGTTAGCAACAACCATTACTATCGGTAATAGGCTTTACTGAGTGCCTATAGCTGAATGATTCATCGGCTGTTTTGACGGCTTTGGTTAATCAATATGGAAGCTGCATGGTCGCAACCAGTCGTTGCCGCTACATAGATAAACTAAGTAGAGGCAAAAACATTCAGACTGAGTGCATTTGAATGAATGATTCTGTTGATGCTTTGCCGGGAAAGATGAATTACACGTAACAGAGCCTAAGCGTGTTGTTATCACGGCGCGCGACTCAATAGCCAGCTTTCTCGTTCTGGAACCTGGACGGGATCGAGTCGCGCTCCGTTAAGCTCAAAACAATGTTGAATCTCAAGGGTTAATGTAGGCAAGAGCAACAATTACGGTTAAGCAAGGGCCACATGTCGTTCTATTACTTAATGCCAATTATATATAGGAATACCACAGCGGGATTATGATAGAATTTGGAGGCAGAAGGAATATGAATGTTGCAACCTGTTTTGCCCATACCAAAGTAAAATACGCTTATTGGTACGTTTGCATACTTTACTATTCCTATTCATTAATTAAGCGATATCTTCGCCAGAAATTGCCATTTTACTTCTTCCGGAAATATGATCCTTCCATTTACTATACCTGATTAGGCAAAGTTAATAATCGTTTAATATGTTATGATGGTCCCTACAAAATCGGTGATTATTGATCATCATTGTCTTTGAAATGCTTACTTTGGATTTTACACAGCAATAATGTTGTAGTGCTGATAGCTCATGCTTTGATTGATATATTGGATGGATAATTTCGTATAATATGATAAATGCTCAGTAACAGTCAGGTTGTAGGTAATCTACTCGTAAACAAGACTGTAAACCCAAAGGCATAGTGTTGGAAATATCGCCTCAGTGAATAAATCTAATTCCAATAGCGTCCCAAGCAAGCTAACAATGCCAGCATGTAATTTACCTAAAGATACAACAACTATAATATGGGGCGATGGATGAATTTGGGCAGCATCCCACGTTAGGGGCCCGGTGATTACACGTAACATACTTGGAGTGGCCATCAGGCAGGTTGCAGATATAGCGAGTTCAAGCGTTTATCGACGAATCGGTGCTTAAGATTATTCATCAAAGAGACAAATTTAGTCAATATATTGCAGTTTATGTATGCTAGGCAGATACTTATTTGTAGGTGGATGGAACCTATGCCTAATGCTCATGACACAACTTTCAAATCACTAACTAATGCGTTGTTCGGACGAAAATATGTTGCGATTAACAGTGCTATTACTTGCTCGTATGTTTTGTATCATAACAAATCGCTTAAAACATATCAGAGCCTTCTCTTTGACACAACTTAACACAAATGGTCCATTTGTTGTGAACCTATGGCCGAACTAAAAAGTCCTTGAAGCCATTAATCGGTTTATAGTATTACACAACCGTATCACGTATTTCAATCCCATAAACAATGTTCTTCGTTTCAGCTTGTAAAACGATAGGTAATCTTCTTTTTGATGTATGTGCGAGGACCAATTTCCAATCGTTCAGCGATTCGTTTCTAGGTTAATCGAGAACGCAGTGCAAACCCAAATAACACTGTCAAGGTGTTCTTGACCAATCACATTGCAATGTGCAAAGATGTCACGCAGGCAAACATATACATAATAAATAATGATGTGGAGTCAATCAGCGCATCAACCATGTTTACCTGTGAATCAAAAACGTCTTGTTCCACGCTAATTTGGTATGAACTAGATAGAAGCCTTGTACAATATTTCAGGCATTAAAACTGATTCGCGTGAACCATAATAACTTTTAACCCTGTAACCTATTCCGTGATGCAACCGAACAGGTGCATATGCAGTTCCTTTAGTATAATCCTATAATGGATTATACATGTAATGAGTTAAACATATCATTAATACACATATCAAGCAAATTATATACTGACGCTCACTCTACTGCTGAGTCCAACTGGCATCCCTGATGCAAAAGCATCTCTGAATTCAAAGACTACGTTCACCATGAAATCTTGTCCTATGGTGTTCTGCCCATTGTGTCACACTATGCACTGGTTGTGTATGTTGATGTTTCATAGCCACCCGTCTCACACTGAATGTAGGTCTCCTCTCAAAGGCGCAGCTATATTAGCTTACTTTGCCCTTTAAGCGCATTGAGTTTACAACACGAGGCTAAGCCAAACTCTAGAGGGGGATTGCCGCTGTCTAACAAGATTACTGACCGTAATATAAGCAGAACATGGGTATGTAGAATATGTCCTCGACGAAAAATTCAACACGCCGCAATTAATCATCTACTTAGTGGATCAGACAAAAGGCTGTGCATGGATGTGTACACTGGGCAATCAACCACGTGAGAACAAATACGTATCAATATATTCTACGCCGCCGAGGATTTCCTTTGCAAGCATTTAAACTAGGCATCTGGCCATCTGGCCGAAAACATACTCTTCTTAAGGACGCTATTCAGCCTGATAATGTCATTGAAATATGCATTTTAAGCGGCAATATCTCACAAGCATTACTGTTGATTAAAGCATACTAATATTATACTTACTTTACTTTAACCCAGTTTTCATGAGAAAGAATGATGTACTTGCCGACGTCCCATTTCAAATGTTGCTTCGCTATGTGACATACAAAATGCGATCAGATTTGCAGGCACATGGACAAATGCTATTATCACATGTCACCTCTGGCTATTTGAATGAAGTTATCCACTGTCTTATCTCATAGTTAATTATGTGCTCAGCAATATTATGTGCGTGCTTGTAGGTAACCGCAATAGGTGGTCGTGGTGTTGTCCTGCGCTTTGTTGGTGAAAGGCTGTAACATGGTAGATGGGATAACCTAACCCGTCAGCTAGCAAGCATGCCTGCACTAGTCCAGTGAATCACGATAAGAACCAATATCTGCTCCTATGGAAATCCAATCATTGAGACTGTGTGTGCCTTATAATGACATTATATGTCGATGTAGAACGGATGGCGACCCACAATGCTCGGCATTAGCGTAACATAATTACATCATCTAATCTCCTCCATATCTCCCTTAAATTAAGAATGTGAGACTATTCCGGTCGAAAGAGCGATGGTTATAGGCCACGTTACATGTACCATGCAATACATGACGTTCACAATTAGTGTAAATTAACGACCAGCATATGCATGTCGTAAGACGCAGTGCATCACGCACTCAATGGTCAATAGCCATCCATAGACAGACCAATGTGTAAGTGACATCATGCTTTCATAAGATTAAAAGGACATTTGACAATTGTTGATTAGACTTTAAATAAACCGGTCAGTTATCTTTATTCGTAGAAATATTTTAAACAAATATGCGATGGTGTTGTGATCACTTACTACCGCTGTTTCCTAACAATTGGCTAAATACTGCCCCAGCACACATCATCGTGATTATTTTGCAAGCGACTTAGCGATGTTATTTGGCGATATGTTCGCTGGATTTCCTGGTCTGCATAGTGTATGCCGAGGCTGCCACTCAAGCCCCAAATAAAGATCTCTTGTGTCCCTTACCTTGTGAGCCGTTAACACAATTTATAACTGTTACTTATAGAGCCCCCCAGCGGGGCATCAACTATCAATCATGTTCAAGATGTACTGTTGCGCAGACATATCGCTTCGGTGACATTGGCACGTACACCAGAACCCTTACAGAATATACCGCTTTTGGAAGGTATTACAGTTGCTTATGTGATTCCATTTAGCGTAAAATCATATGAAAGGTTGGTTTACACAGTGATGCAACCGGAAGTTTTACGGAATTCCTTTTGGGTGTATAGTCGCCTACGCTATGCATAATCGTTCTTTATCTCGGAGAGAGTGTTTAGCTCGAATCGCTCTGATGGTTTGTGTTTTCGTAGACATACTCCATACATAGCTCATCAAGTTACACATAACATATTTCCGCATTCGATATGTTGATATGTTAAAGTAAGCAGATATTTGTTAACGTTAACAGGTCGGTTTTTTTAATTCTCAGTGCACAACTCATACCATTAAATAATGTGAAACCAGCGTGTAGGTCACCACACACACGTATGTTATCAAAGCGTTACGTTGAAAACGTTTTAATTTAATGAAAAAATAAACGACCATATGTTTCAAGATCGATTCACGCGATAAATGGCTTACTTGTCAGCAATTATTTAGCAATGTTTTGATGCTTAATAGCTTACAAATGGTGAATATATTTTATTGTGCTTATGTCCCTGTCTGGGTGTAACATTTGTTATTCTATCGAACGTTGTGGAAATCTACTCGAACGTAAACATCTGCGGCTAGAGTGATGAACTTATTGCTGTAAACGACATGCAGATTATTAGTTTACTTCCAACTGGTAGGCTGTAACATAATACAACAAACAGGAATGATGATAAACTGTTTCCATCTAGCCGCCCAATCAAATATTCCACATCGTAAGGTACGCACGTAGCTTTAACTGCAACATTGCTGAAGACACGGGTGATTCGGCTCTTCTAATCAAGCATAATGTTTTGAATCCGTGTCTCATCTCCTGGAAACAAGATTTCAATGAGTCCTTTGTTCCAGGAAGTAAAACAGTTCATATGAATACATCAAGCAACACAACAAATGTGCACACTCAACTAATGATCGTGAGAATCGGTTGTGAAAGCGATTGTTTTACATGATAATACAACAACACGCTAAAGCATTGTTACTTTATGACTTTTCCTCCCTATGCGATATAATAGTACATTGCTATACAAACACAGAACCTAGAGTCTAGTAGACTTTGTTGTGCACCATGGTCGGCAGTGAAGCATCAGCTAATGATCATTTATGTTTACTAGGGTGATGCAAAAATGTCACATCTTCAGGTACTTACCGAACTGTACGCAGTAGGCAACACATTCATAATATCAGTACCCCGATAACAGTTATGATTGCTTGGAAGACACTTTGAAGGTAGTGTCGAGGTGGGTGGGGGGTGATGTTTCCAAATACAATGTCAATTTCACACATTCAGCATGTTGTGTAAATATGTGCGAACCCATTGCGATTCATTGCCATTAATTGCTTTTGCTATAAAGTAAAAAAACCACAAACAGCGAATTGACATTGCCTGTTACTCTACCTTATAAGTGCTCATACTCATATGATACACCAACTACAAATATAGCATATAATTAGAGAATATCACGTCAATCCCGTTAGTTTCCACCGAACGCGCCTATATATGAATCACTTGGTACCATTTAACATGATAATGTACCAGTCCCTTTTCGTTTGCTACTTATTACACCATGTGGTGCTTACTGATTTTATAGCTAATGATAATGTTATTCCCTTGGGTATCGACACAAGCAGCAGAAGCTGTGTGCATACCTTTAGATAGACAGGATTGCATGATTTTCGAAGACCATAGGATATTACAACCCCATAGACTAGACCCTAAAGCCACACAGAGGCATAATAATCCGTCATGGCTATAGATCGGCTGACTTTAATTAGCTATTTGCGGAGGTGGGTGCGACGCTTAGGTGACTGCAAAAAAGTAGTTGCCTCTGAAAACAGCTGAGCTATGTGAGAAAGATAATTTGCCTTTTTATTCTGTCTGGGAAGAAAGTTTAACTTAAATATGCAAATCCAGCGAAAATCGTTTTGGTGTTTTCTTCAGAGAGCGTTTATCGCACGGAGTTAATAGCCGAAAAATGTTTGACTGATAGAAATCTTGACAATCACGTCCGACTTAAGTAGTGTTTGTTCCCTTGGTTAGCACAATGCAGCGTATGATGATATATTGTTCACATGAATAATGCTAAGTGATTTGGGTCTCCATCTTTCTAATTCGTTGTTATAACATGAGCGTACGGAAATATACCATGGCATACTCGTCAGCCAAGTGAAACAAGTGCAACGCAAAATCTTCTCTACTGCATCGTCGCACAGAAATAAGAGAGAACCCCATGCATTGCACTTCTTGCATACGATGGATAACTTGCGCATATATATGTAACACGTCAATTGATATCTTACAATATGTTGATAAGTTCGCTCTTAGTCGATGCTAGATGCCATTGCGCCTTATTTGGTAATACAATTTAAATGTTATGTTACAATATATCACAACTTAATAATTGACAAAGCCTCAAAAATAGCCAATGGGATATGCAAACCAACAACACTCAGTAATCGGAGTCAGCTAATAAACCAACTTTTAGCATTGATGCGCTGGACTCTTAGTTGCTGCATTAAACGTAGTAATGTATTAACAAAATAATTCCCGATTGCTTTATATGGCGTTGAAATAACTCACTCAATTCATTTGGTATGCAGTATTTAGCTCTGGTCGCAGTGTACCATTATGTGATTTGCGGTTAATATGCTGCTGCCAAGATAAAGATACGATAAAAAGCTGATGAATGCTCGTACTAGATATGTAGTCATTGATTGATGAATAATTTTTTAAAAGACCGAATCCATCATGATCAATTAAGATTGGTCAGATGCGTAAGATATTTAATGTGCCACACACATGAGTAATGGATCGCTGAATGATCTGCATATTGCCGCGTTTCCTGTAAGTCCTAGTCACAAACGACATGGATAGCCAACTTGATAAATAGTCTTACAGTGAGCACAGAAATATCCTACCTGCAACTAATCAGGGTTTGAATGAGTTGATCTGTTTTGCAAACCTTCTCTAAAGTTCGGCATCTTTTGCACGATAGGACTAAATGAAGCCAGCAATACAAGACATAAATACTTGCTATGCAGTTATACACAGTTATATCATTGCAGGCAATACACTGTTATGTGGCCAGATGAAAAAGCCCTGTGTCTAATGTTCCCATGTACTAATGAAAATGTGTGAATGAAAGATATCGGCCATACTTGCGAAAGAGCATTTGGTTATGCATTAACAAGCTAAGGCCGCTCTTCTGCTTAAAATATAATTGTATCTTCTGAGCATAATTGTTTTGTCACGATAGCCCACGTTAGCACCAGCACGTTTGTAGTTCAAATAGACAAATCGTGCCTTTATATATACTGCATTGCGCAAAGGAACTCGCTATTTTTTCACCTGGGCTATAAATGACAATACTACTATTTCCGACTTCAGTAGTGGCAATGTAATTGTCATTGTTTGCAAGGCATATTTAAGTTTTTTGGGTTTACAAAACCGGTGTTGATTACCGCCTATTCATGTATACGGGTGCGCTATTTGTAATGATCAGTAGTGCCACAGCAATCCTTAAAACGTCGATGCATTGACCATGTTCCTGACCTTGCACGGGATATTTAAATTGATCTACACAACCATGCCCTAGGCCTTGCTTCATTTGAGGTTTACGTCAAAACGTCGGTTTACGTCGATTCATGTTAGAATGTCTAGTAATCGCCGTCGCTGCACACAGGCCAAGAGCAATGGCATACCACGAACCCAATTGATTGCTTCGACAGTTGTTATTGGATTGCGCTGAATAATGCTATTTATGACATAATGCATCAATCCCGGATGATCGAATGTGACCATCTTTCCGGTGATAACAAACAATGGAAAGATGAAGTGCGGTTCAAAACTGCGCTTCACAAAATGACGTGACATACGATGGTGATGGCTAAAGGTAATCTGTTGCTTATGTGCTACCACATCTACTATTTTTGTTCAGAGACAATTGAAGAGATAATGATGATTGTTCTACTTTGCCTGTGAAGGTAAAAGCTATTTGGCGTCCGTTATAAAATAAAATGAGTGGCTTGCATGACAAGAGGCCGAACATAATTGCACATTACATTAACGTTCTGATGGATGTAAAAGGAGGGCAATTCATTACCATAGGGGTAAATTAATGATTTGCCATATGTTAAATTTACGCTCGTCATAAGAGTGTGCATGTTAAATTAGGGGCCCAATGAAACTGCTAAAATACTAACACTTGAGGCACCAAACTGCAATTGCCTGCTATCAAGAATATGATGTAATTCTATAGGGAATGCAGTGATTCTATATAATCATCGATGATCGATATTCTAACAAATAGGTTAAAGGGGTTATATTTTCCCAATGGAGTGAACGGAATTGATTATATTTGCTCACATGCATTAAGATTATCTCTCTATACATGGTGTAAGTGAACTAATCTGGTAGTTAGAATATCATTGTGATTCCTAGAGCCAGAGGTTCCATGCATTTGCTAGCAGTGGGAAATTGATCTGAGAACTATCTACATTGAGCCCATGATTGATTAGCACTTAATGCAAAGTACCAAGTGTAGGATAGTTTTATGATGCTTTCTGCTTTGTTTCAATCAACAATATGAGGCTTTCTAAGGATTGAAACATTTAATACTTTCATTAATCAATATTTCATCGTCAGTACCCTTTAGCTATTGACGTAGTATATAATTTGGAATCAGCAGAAATAATTTAACTGGTAACAATAACTGTTGCGGTACTGGATTGGTAGTTTTTACAGGTAAATACCCTTAAATGTGAACTGCATCATCAAGCAAGTGAAAAACACTTACCCATTTTATATAAACACAATGGTTGGAAGTCTTTTAGTGTGGTGATTATGCCCGTCTTGTGTAGCCTCGTCAAGACCAATCTATTGATTTATAATTAAACAAGAAAGCAAGCTGGACCTACAGCGGTGATTGTTGTGTATGTGAAGTCCACTTAGGCAGATGTTGCCATATTGTTTTTAGTTATGCATGATGGTAAATGTTTCCGCATTAAAATTAAATTGTTGAGAAAAAGTAAATACAAGTCTCGCAATATAAATGGTCATGTAACTAATAAATATATACTTGCTGTCAGGTCATTACATGGTCTACATCGAAATATAAAGTGCGCTGAGTGCTAACTAAATGTTTCACACACTGACTTGATGACATTTTAGTGGTCAGGGAACGATATGAATGACGCGATTTCCTAGTTCCATGAGGTCACTAGAAAACCATTTATATTCCATGTGGGGTACATAGAGACGTGGATAATATCTACCTAAATGAGACATCGACTGCCTCATTACATAGGCTGGTATTATGTGTGTGACCTAATGTTCTTGTATTATGCAAGTAATGACACAAGCTGCTTCGTTTTAGTTGACCTTTTGAAACAGCAATCGGACAATGTATCCTATGTGCAGCATAAATACTCTCCACGTATTATACATCTAATATAACGGAAAGGAGTGGACCTTTAATGGCCGCGGGTCGTTCGAAAGACTGCTCGTGCTTGTATGTGTAATTACACGGATTTTGCTTGTGATTTCGCCGTTTTTCTTACATCGGTGGATAGGTCTTCGAATGGAGCATCGGAACGATCATACAATTACCCATAAAAAGGTGACACATAAGTTTGTTCTTCAAAAAACTACCAGTTTGGTGACCAGTTAAAGACTTTAACCGCAATGGCGAGTGAGCAGATCGTGTTAGTGGACAATGTAACACTAAACCCTGTGCTCGTTTATGTCGCTTTCAGTCGCGACTCGTCGGCTCACGATTTGATCTGTAAAGTGTGCAAAGATTTTTACTCTCTTGAAGAGCTACAAAAGGCCAAGGAAGTTCTTTGGCAAGTAAGTGACAAGGAAGTCCTTCCTCCGTTTATTCGACGTCGCGACTCTGTAGCGAGGTCTGAAGTTGATGCCATACTTGATGACATATTGACAGCACTTCAAAAGCTTGAAGCTGCCGAGAAGATGCCCATTTTTGCAGTTGATCCGCAGGGCTTACATCGCATCCCCAGGGCCACCCCTGCGGAAACGTGCGCCATTAGCATATGTGAACGAGTCAATGACATAGAGGGCAAGCTCAAGATGCTCGACGAAGCAATGGTCAGCATCCAGCGCATAGAGAGCCGTCTATCTGCTCCAACGCCAACTCCAACGCCAAGTAACAGCCCGTCATATGCTGCCGTCACAGCCACAGCCACTGCAAAATCTGTTAGCAGTAAAACGATTACCGAGACTGGAACCGTTACACCGAATTTAGCAATCACCTCTCAAAAGGATGTACATGAAAACAAAGTCAGTGCCCCTACCGACCGAAGCAACGACGGTTACAAAACTGTAGAAAGACGCAAGAGAACACACGTCAAGAAGAAAGCCCATGTCAAGGGGATTGCTACCTCCAGTACTCTGCGGGGAGCACCAGAACCCAGCAGAGACTTGTTCGTATACAGAGTCTGTAAGGATACCGCTACAGATGAGCTATTACGGTACATGCAAGATAAAGGAGTGGAATGTCGAAAGGTAGAGAAGCTGTCAAATGACGCCGCCAAATTTGACAGTTTCCGCGTGGAAATAAAACTCTCTGATCTGGACAATCTTTTGAATGATTGTTTTTGGCCGGTTGGCATATGTGTTAGGAGATTTTATCGCAAACAGGAAAGCAATTAGGTTGTATTTGTCGCTGATTTTTAACTGTCAATGTGTCACAACTTAACGTTTTGTACATATAATAGTAGAGGCCATAGGGATGATACGATTTTGTACATTCAGAAATTAATGAACGAATGTGATGTTCTGTTTCTACAAGAGCATTGGTTACATGAAAACGAATTTGATGTTCTGGAAACTAAATTAGATGGTATAATTGTGGCTGGGGTGTCTGGTATGGATTCATCTCGGGTTCTCAAGGGGAGACCATATGGAGGCTGTGCATTTCTGCATAAGCGGGATTCGAAGTTTTCAATCCGTCTTGTGCAATGTAATAGTGTCAGGTGTATTGCTTGTGTGGTTACTGTAAATTGTGACGGTCGACCCGCTTCAATTTTAGTTATTAATTTGTACATGCCGTGCGATGTGTCATCTTCAACTCCATGTAACAATATGTATAATGAAATTCTTAATGATGTCCATTCTATCATCAACGCCAACTCTGATGTGGATTTCGTGGTTCTAGGGGGTGACCTTAACACTGATTTTAGACGCAATAGCTCACTAAATACAATTTCAATGAATGCATTCTGTGAGCAGCAAGGTTTGAGACCTTGCGAGTCGATTAGATCAGGTGTCATTGATTTCACCTACGAGAGCGACATGTCGAATGCAAGATCTGTTTTGGATCATTTCATAATATCTGAAAATATTTTGCCGTTAGTCTCAAGATATACATGTACTCATGATGGGGACAACTTATCTGACCATAGCCCTGTTTTCTGAGTTTGAATGTTAATGTTTCAAAGTCAGGTAAACCGAGGCGCAGCATATCCAGTAAAATTAAGTGGTCTGCTGCCGATGAAAACGGCATCAGCAGTTATAAACGCTACTTGAGCGTTTTTTTTTTGTCGAATGTCAGACTACCAACATCTGTTGCGACATGTACCATATCTGGTTGTAAAACGCATTATGAAATGATTGACAAATACTTCAATGATATAATTAATGCATGTGTACAAGCTGGAATCCACAGCTCGTTGGCAAAAGGTGGCCGAAAGCGAATTGCGGGTTGGGGCGAACATGTCGCTCTTGCTAAAGAAAGATCGATATTCTGGTCCCGTTTATGGGTTGAAAATGGAAGCCCTTGTGCTGGAATCCTTAAAGACATTAAATGCAAAGCTAAAAGGGATTACAAGCGGGTTTCCCGCAGCGTAATCCGCAAACAAGAACAATATATGGCAGGTCGCATGGCGAACGCTCTGATCAATAATCAAGAGCGGGATTTCTGGCAGGAGGTGAATAAGAAAACTCAAAAATCGGCAGTTGTGCCGTCTCTCATTGATAATGTTCAAGGGGACAAAGATATCTGCGCGTTGTTTAAGGACAAATATAAAGAATTATATAATAGCGTTTCTTACAACGAATCTGAACTGTCAGAAGTTCAGGAGCTGCTCTCAAAGGATATCAATTGCCAGTGCAACGTGGGCAATTGTACCGCTGCTCACTATGTTAATGTAGATCAAGTGAAAAGGGCAGTGAGTAGGCTAAAGAAGGGAAAATCGGATGCAATTAGCTCATTTTCATCTGATAATATCATAAATGGCTGCGATGAACTGTATATCCATTTGTCATTGTTATTTAGCGTTATGATGTCACATATGTATTCCCCCGAGGGCATGTTGCTGTCCACGCTCGTCCCTATCCCCAAGAATAGGAAGAAATCGATGAATGTTAGCGAAAACTACCGATCCATAGCCATCAGTAGCGTAGTAGGGAAATTACTAGATAATATTTTGATTGAATCTTATGCTGATATTCTTCAGACAAGTAACTTGCAATTCGGATTCAAACCATCTCATTCGACGGCGCAATGTACATTTGTTCTCAAAGAGATAATTGAATACTATGTTGGTCATGGCTCTCCATGTTATGTGATGTTATTAGATGCCTCTAAGGCTTTTGATCGTGTTGATTATATTAAACTGTTTATGCTGCTACGCAAGCGAGGCATGTGTCCTACCACAGCTAAGATGATGTTGAACATGTATACGCAGCAACAATTGCGCGTGCAATGGGATAATGAAATTTCGGACAGCTTTAGCTGTACAAACGGCGTAAAGCAGGGCGCAGTTCTGTCTCCGATTCTATTCTGTGTTTATATGGATGAACTACTCACCCGTCTGTCACACACTAAAGTTGGATGTCATATTGGTCATGAATTTGTTGGGGCACTTGGTTATGCTGATGATCTGTCGTTAATTGCACCCTCATTGACCGCCGCCAAGATAATGATTGAAACATGTGAGCAATTTGCGGCTGAGTATAGTGTCGTTTTCAACTCAGCGAAGAGCAATTTATTAGTTTTTAATGATAACCAGTGCACTGTAGATTTAAAGCTTAATAGATGCAGTATTCCTATCAGGGAAAATGCTTTGCATCTTGGTACCTATATCGGTAAGGACTGTAATAATAATAATATGAATGTAGCATGTTCTAATTTAGTGTCACAAACACATTTGTTGATGTCCAGGTTTGGGGCTTGCAATGTAGATGTGAGAAACAAGTTGTTCATTAGTTTCTGTACAAGCTTTTATTGTTCTCCCTTATGGAGTTTAGACCATCGACACTTAGAGGTATTTTGCCGAACCTGGCGAAAATGTATTAGGCGTGTCTGGAAGCTCCATCCACAAACGCGTTCCATATACTTACATCTTTTGACAGGTCAACAACCGATTATTAAACAATTAATGAAGCGCTATATCATGTTTCTATGTAAATGCATAAGCAGTGGTAACAATGTGTTGTCCTTTGTGAGCAGACTCTGCGCATCTAGTTATTCGACTGTGGCTTGCAATCTGAGAATTGTAATGTCCACCATTGGTGTCAGTACTAACGCTATTTTCTCGGCAGAAATCACGCCGAATGAGTACCTACTCCGGTTGAATGAGAATGTAATAGACATTAATGTGTTAAATACTATTTCTTTATTAAAAGAGCTCATTATGCAACGGGATGGGCGAGCAATTTCTATTCTTACCCCAGAGGAAATTGACGAGCTCCTGTCCACAATTTGCACGTTACGATGTTAATCTTCATTTCTTTTTTCACTGATTTTTTAATCAAATCTGTACGTGTATATGTACGAAATAAATGATATATATATCCAAGAGTATTCAACACAGGGGCCCATCATAGTTTACGGAGATAGTTGTATGAGTACCCACACCTATAGTGATTCTTTTCAGTTCTCATATTACAAAGGATGCTTCAGTAAAAAAAAGAGCGCTTATATATGAGCAATGGAAGACGCAATGGAAGCTGCGTTTAAACCCATTAGTCGCTTCATGGAAATCTCTACCGACGCAAAACTTAAGCTCTGCTTATCGAAGAAGTGCTAACAACTGACATCCAGGATACATAACGATGTTCCTTCTGAGCTAGATCATATACATTTATGTGCTTGAAGACCTATTTTCTCAGCATAGAATGCATTTTATTGCTTAGAAATGTATCACCTGCACAAAGTTGTTGTAATGAATTGAAAAATATTACACAGAACACTTTACTTTTTGTCATGCACAGTAGAACATTACGCATTATATGATGATATATATTTTTTTGCATTTAATTAACGCGAGATTACAATTAGATCTTTACAGAGTTCTTGAAGGGAATGAGGACACAGTGCCACTTCTTAATGTGCTAGCTTTAATCAGTGGTGGAAGTATTCAAGAATAACCCAAGGTACGTTCATTCAATGAATTTACCGAACTAGATCACGTAAACAAAATAATGAGTTGTGGTTCTTGACTGATCTGTATTACGTGAAACACCAGTCTTCGACGCTAGGTGACCGGATGAAAATAGTTTGGCTGGGGTTCGAACCCAAGACCCTCTGCTGATCGTGCACTTCGCTCCATCACTAAGCTTCTGAGACAGGTGTTCGATTCCAGCAGACATTGCATCTTTATAGTTAAAGGGCATGCAACATAAGTAATCTTTTTCAACTGCCTAACTCTACACCATCCCACAATACCCCTCTCATGCCATTTCGTTGGCGAAATATTGGAAGAATTACAAGTGGCAGATCTGCACCTTTTGGTACGGAGTTGCCGCAGGCCATGTCAAACAGCAATGGCCAGCAGTGGAGGAAAACAAGATATCATATCGAATAAAGATATTCGCTGTGTAGGTGACGTTTGACCCCACAAAAATCATATCGCGAGATGGCCCAGATATTCCAACAAAGAATTGTGCTTCAAAAATAGCCTATAAGGTGGAATACCAAACTGATTTGGAGTGATATTTGTTCAATTTGCAACCCGGTATGTATACTGCCACGTTGATGATCGGAAGAGTTTCAAAAAACTCTTCAAACGGTTTTATGTTCGCCCTCGCTATTGGTTTATACGATAAAATGAGGTTGCATAAAACTGGACGTGTTCAGTAGCTTTTGACTAACACTGTATATCCTGTTGTGTTGATTTGTTGGGTCGCCATTCATTTGGCTCGTTTCTGGTGTTATCATATTTTGTGCCATTTACAATTACGCAATATGTGTTCGCTACTGGGTTAATTCAGCTATTTGTCATGTCTTGAGACTTTTCTTTTAATCCAACACCTCCATATCTGAGCTTTTTAGATAGCGTTTCCATGCGATGTTCACAAACATTGGGCGTTTTCGTTAGTGAAGCAGTATTTACCTCTCATGTAATGACGGCCAAGTTATTAGCTGCAGAATGTCAAAGTGATATAAAGCTTCTAGTTAACCTGCTTGCTATGATTTGGTTGTTTATCAGCAAGATACAACATTCACATGCTCGCGATTGTGCCCCCAATTTTAGGGAGAACATGACAAACACCATCAATTGTCCTGTTTAAGAAACAGACATTGATGTCCAAGTGATTACATGAAGCTCATATAAAAAAGTTATATGCGACATGCCGCAAATGACATCAATGGCCGTACTTAGGTAGTGTTATATTTCTTAGTACAGTGTCAGGTATTCAAATGGGTTGATATTAATTCAGTCATTTATCGAACGTGACCTAGCACAAGTTAATATTGGCATATTTCTCAAAATATTACTCAGGAAGCATCATTCGCTCGCTGATTGCTGGCAGTTGTTCTGAAATGACCGATGGACTATGCTGCATTATCAAAGAGTCCTAGCAAACCGTTAGCGTTAAAGACAGCGCAGAGTTATCTTACCTCCCATATTTGCTGTGATAACCCCAAGCCTGTGAGTTAGCACTGCCGTGACAGTGATCATCGTCACTACGTGCTAAATGGAACATAATTATGTTGTTCATGTCAACACAGACAAACATTACTTTTTCTCATGCTACTGAAACATAAATAAATCCGTTTCAACGTGCAAAATACATCGGGTAGTATATGTATACTACCACAAGCCTGCGAGACACGCACACACACACACACACACACACACACACACACACACACACACACACACACACACACACACACACACACACACACACACACACACACACACACACACACACACACACACACACACATAGAACAGAGATACACACACACACACACACACACATATATATATATATATATATATATATATATATATATATATATATATATACATATATATATATATATATATATATATTTATATATTTAATTTGAAATCCCACACTCGATTTAATAACCTACATAATCATTAAAGTGTTAAATGACACCACTGGCAATAATTTGAAAAATGATTTCGCGGTCACCAGTCTACGACGACTACTTGATTGTTGAAATATACATAGCTTGTACTGTGTTTGAGCTAAGAGATCGGAATAAGTATACACCTGACATTTGGATGGAATAATTGACAATAAATGAAAAGGAATAATCAATCACCACCGCTACTTCTGACTACCTAACCATCAGGTAAAATTCCCACGGTACTGAAGGAATGTTGCAGTAATACGAGAGGCAAAGCAATCACTGGGCCAGCTACAATAACAAACCATCGGCGCTTAGTTCTACATAATATAATGCACTAAACTGTAGGCTGTCAGGCACAACGGTTTCACGGAGAGTAACGTAATGAGTACACGTCCGAAACATTCAGAGGTTTAATGATAAATGCTTTGACATACAACTAGTAAGCTAGTAATGCACTGTATTATTACGGCACTAGCATAATGATACCAAATTTATAAATTGATAAATTCTGTCAAAGTATTAACACAGCCACTATGTCAAATGCCACAGCCGGTCGTGTAATTTACATAACATCCCTAGGGTAATCGCCTCCTGGAACCAACCCTTGACACAATCAAATATACAAGGTCGCATTTAAGTTGATGAACATTGGGGTATGTATGAATTGAATATGACGCATTTTGAAGGCAGAAGTAAGTCCATGTGAATACAAAAAAATGCGAGGTAGTAGCATAACACTTTCTTTGTGGCATTTGTATGATATCTGGATTGTCGTGAAGGTCACGGCTTAAGGCAGTCAGACGGGCCCTATACACAACTATGTATAGTTGCATAGACAGGTGTTTCAATTATATATATCAAACAATTTAGGTTGAATTTGTCAAACACTTACAGTTTATCTGTCCTGATCACTTTCTTTCGTCAAATAAGTTTAAATCGGATATTAAATATGAATATCGAATTCTACTGAAACCTAAATTAAACATGATATATTCCTTCTAATGATATGCGATACCAGCGTCTTCGCCACGATAATAGGCGAGTTAATAACGCCATCTTTACATTCTTCATTGCCCACAGTCTTTGTATTTTTATGGTAGACGAACGTTTTGTATAATCCGACACTTAATTGGCAATTCCCCCGCACTGCAGTTTTGCAAATACCTACGTGCCAATTTTACGCCGGTGAAAACTGAGTTGTTTATGCAGTTGATCTTATATAGTTGAAAACAGCCTGACCTTCAAATAACAAATACCATCACGTACTTTAGACTGATCAGCTAGGCCACTTTGACAAATACATTTACTGATATATGAATCACTGTAGCTGACCAAATGTCGCCCGACCGTCTGGTATTTACCCAGGAAGCTACAGATTTAAAAGTTCAAAGCATATTTTATTCAAATAAGCCTAACTTTTGCGCAATCTTCCGCACCAGACGAACTGCATCAGAATTTCTCCGCAGCATCAAAATAACTTGACTAGTTGATTTCTCTTGCTAGTTAAACACCTCGGACACCATGCCACAGGTGACCAGGCATGTTGTATCACTTTCGAAGTTGATATTATCATAATGGTATTACACACGGTTTATCGTGTTTATCCTAACTCAAATATGCCTGAATCAAATTAGCCATTCGGTGAAGAAGAAACCTAACTCCCGTATACATAAGTTGATGTTCGCGATTACACTCTGGTTAGTCAAATGTTGGTTACAAAACTAAATAATAACAGCCCCAGGTTATCTGAATAGACGCTACGGCAATAGCAACTAATCACCAAATGTAACATCCCGTTTATCAACAATGTATGAATTTATGTGACTCATTTTATATCTCTAGCCTTGTGGTGTGAGTATGTTCCACAAACACACACGCACACACACACACACACACACACACACACATATATATATATATATATATATATATATATATATATATATATATATATATATATATATATATATATATATATATATATATATATATATATATATATAATATATATATATATATATATATATATATATATATATATATATATATATATATATATATATATATATATATATATATATATATATATATATATAATATGTATATTTATTTAGGCACTGAACCAAAGAAGAATGTTCACTATTTTGATTGAGGAAGTGCGGCGTCCACGTGTCGTCGCTTTCATACTAATTGTATGCAGACAGTGTGTCCAGCTACGTGCCTAATTTGCTTAATAAGCTGTTTTCTATGAAGCAGCTGATAAGAGCTTATTTGTTTGTACAAGCGCACAATAACTTGATTAACAATTAGTTATAGCACAATACTTCCTTAATCATTAGTTTTGGCATAATTACTTGATTAATCATTCGTTTGCAGAGAAAGGTGTGAATGACAATATTTCATATCCACTTGTGCCCGGTAGCATGTTACTAATATTCCATGCAGCGTACCTAAAGACGTGGATATTTTGTATATAAATGAGACATCGTCTACAACATTACAGAGGCTTGTAACATTACGTGATGTCATTCCTCTGTATTATGTACGTAATTATTTTTGAAATTTATTGCCCATCAGATGGAAATTGCTTGCTTCTACAACACAACTGTGTTCTTTGTTTTTACAATGTATCATGGATGAACCGCGAGCGATCCCGTGCATCACCTATCGGATGACATTTTGACTTACATAGTGTCATCACGATAATTTTAATATCAACTTTAAACATTAAAGCGGTCACACAATTCGCAGGGATAAATGGCTCATTATAATGTAATATTGGCTGTAGATTCCGCAATCAAATTTGCTGTCATATGAATCCTCGATATTCCTATGTGATATTAGCTGCTTTAGGTCTGTATCAACATTGACAGATTATTTGTGTAAAATAGGCAGCGAACCATAATTCTGGAATGTAACGGGAAACGGTTGCACATTGAATGATATTACGAACAATAAGTGTCCAAGACAGCTCAGAACTCTTCTAACTCATCACGACGGGCTCGCATATTGCCTCCGATTTACTTTAGTTTGCAAATTAGTTCTGCCGTGACAATGATCATCACTCTGTTCTGTTTATGTGGAATAAACATAATTGGTTCATGTCACCCGAGAATAACGCAATTTGCATCAATGTATAAATCTGGTCAAAAAGTGGATACAAATAACTACAAAACAGGCTAGAGATATTATGATAGGATTAGTTTCTATCATGGTATGTTAGCCTTATTCCATAGTCATCGACATTTTAGTACCATTACTTGCTAAGGATGCCAATTCACTATGATATACATCGGAATTTAAATAGTTTGAACATTTTGGTGATGTTTTGAAAAATACAAGTCTGCAATAAAGATTTCTTTGGTAAGTTGATCATTTGACCACGAGAGTTAAAGTTAACTGTACTCTCATCCTACTAATGCATGCGTTAATCCTAACACTCCTACACTGTTTATACAGATTGGTAATTGCTGTCATTGTGTCATCACTCTAAATACGATGCCACGTAGAGTGCCATCTTCTGCGCTTCAATAACAAGATAATAATCGATTAATCTTTTATAATATTCCCTGACATGATCAATCAATTAATGTCACTTTTCGATTTCCGCATGGAAGGTGGTGCATGTACGCTTGAATTAAAGCCGTTATCGTATAACGTCAATATCGCAATTGGTCATACTAATAGTAACAATTCAAGCTATGATTTTAAACCATTGGTTACATCATGTAAATATCCTAATTTAAAGTACAGACATATCTTAAATATGTAGTCCCGCATGATGCCTTGTTTGATCAGTCCGATGTCGTTCTCGCCCATCTGTCAATGAATGTGTTTACCCGTCTATGCCAACTCTTGCCTGCAATCGTCCAATTAATGACTGAATGTGGTTCGTTGGCATTTTGCGAAGGATGTTGTGGGTTATCATCCAGTCAATATAATGATATATTGGTGATGCATTACATCCCTAGCCAGCGCAGAATATGGATTGTTTAGGTTAAAAACCTTAGTCCATTTGAATCGATGATTGTCTGGTGCAGTAAACGTTCATTGCTGACATCCACGTGTACTCAACGCCGAGGAGCGCCATTCAGAAGGAACGAATGGTAACCTTACTGGGAAAGAGATGGATTATATCTGATAAAAATTATGTATATATTGTTCAATTAGGAGTTAATAATCCCTAATGCATTTGTTTTGATTATCTCTTGTCATAGAAATGTTGGCCTCTGTGTTCGAGTCAGGTTATCATATAACGTTCTAATTAACCACGTCCCTGCATGATGCGAATGGAAATCTCAGTATGTGAAGATTCAATTAGTTGCGCCTAATACGAACGGGCGAAGAACTTCCGACCCCTATCAGGTTACCTAATCTATTTTGGTAACTTTATACAATGCTATCATTGGCAATCATTCCGCTTCAAAATAGACAGGAATCAATTAGAAGTGTTCCGTTATTGGGCCAAGCTAACAAATCAACTATTTAGAAGTAACAGGCGTAACAGGTACGTATAACATTTTGCTGAGCAAATCATCATGCAAGTTCGTACCATATACGTTATTAATTGTCTCCTCCGCTGAATGGATGGATGTTCACAATCATAATTGGTAAGCCTTATTCTGCATATTATTACGTTCACCAGTCAGCTACAATTATCCACGATCAAACAAGAAATGCAATTTTTTGGGGGGATAATTGCAACCAATCAGCGTTATGTGGGGTGGAAGTGGGCGTTCGTGATTTTGTAATGGTTGTGCATAGAATCATGTACAAATTCAAATTCCGTTTTTTCAATAGAGATAAAGCGCAATGCGCAGTTCTACATACCTGTAGAAAACCCAAATAGTATCCGGCCTACTTCAGGTATAATGCATGCTTAAACACCATGTTTAGGGAAATCAGCGTGCTTTTTGGAAGGGACAAAGGGGATCTATGACTGCCTGCAGACGTCCGACGAATTACAACTGGCGGGTAGTGGGCAAATTAGCATACACACTAGCTACTGGTCGATGTTAAGTGACACTGTAGAGTATTTTAGCGAGGCCCATTGTTGACCTGTTATAATTGCTGAACGGGGTCGGGTAATAAATGATCATTCGCAACCACACTGGGGTGATACTGTTCGTTGAAACCGCTCATAAGCACATGTATCAGTTACGTTACACAGGCATTTCTACACATTGAAGCATATGGGAGTTAACAGCTTGCATACATTTTGCATACATTTCCGATATGTAGGTATATTTGTGAGTATATATTTAATGGTATGCTGTCACATGCATGTACGCTAATCTTATATACACAACCCAAATCATTCAGAAATCGGCACAAACCATAATACAATCTGAAGTAAGCTTAATACATATCCGATTAAATCGTGAAACCAATTATGAGATGGACATTACAGACTCTAATCCGCAATAGCATTGTTGCACTGTACTATATTTAGGTAACTAGACCATAGGCCATTTCGGATACTATCTTTAAACTGTGAGAGGGACGACTCAGTGGTGGCATTGCAACACAATTTGTTTCATATGCGGCAAAAGCTACGCAATGGAAGTCTGTCAGCAAAATGTGTTTTAGAGGGTGGTACATATAATAGTTAGGAATTTCGCGTTTCATTTTTGCATTTTATTTCATAGTTGTGATGAAAACAATATAGGCAACTGGTGGCTTTTGAACTCGTGCGTAGCCACGTGATATTCGTATGTTTAAATTTCCGTATTCAACAGCGCCTAAAGAGGGATCTGTGTGATTGTTATAGGTGTGTCATGCCTCGTAGTTACTTTAACCCTATTTTGTTCCAAGAAACTAATGGCATGTGAGTGAAATGCCATTAGCTAATCCTGTAAGGTTTCATATGTTTTTGTAGTTGTTGTAATAAAACTTTGGCATTTTGTATATGAAATGCCATTAGTTCATCATATAATAAATGTCAAGGTCTCAGCAGTTGAATGTATTCTACTTATAAACCTGCCTAGCTGTGATTCGGGTGTATATCAGCGGTATCAAACATGTATATGTACTTGATCCGGTATCCAAAAAGATAGATATTACTTTATCTATACATTTTTGGGATGTTATTTTTCAATAAGATGTATCGTTTTATGAAGACAAATGCTGCGCTAAGCGCATTTTGACACATACATACATGTATTTGTAAAGCGCATGTATCTAGAAAACAATCATGAAGCTGGCATTAATTGTTCTTCAAGTAATTATTCAAATTAGACATGAATATAGCAGTTATTGAAAGTTAGAGTTGAACGAATCCATTAAATCAATTAGCAGACGGCGATAGGTAAGTGATTCCACAACCTTGGGGCGGCAGTTTTGAAATTTAGGGCATTTTGACCATTGCAGGTTGATATTCAACAATCAGTTCCTCAGTGGCTTAGCGCGGTTCTATTAAAGATCAAAAACATGAATAGCAGAATTTTGTATATATTGAGCTTTTTCAAGGGAAAGCCAATATAGGCTGTCGTTGCAGCACTTTCTTTTAAAACTACATGCGCACTATTGCTACAAATTATATTATTGTGGCATTGATATTATCTAGATAGAAATTTACTACATAGCTCGGTGTCAGCTAATAATGTGGGTAGGTAATTCAGATTACTACCTCAACCATCTAGCCATTCATTAAATGTGGCAAGATTTAAAATAGGTCTTATCACAAGATTATTACTGGTCCCAGATCAGAGCTTCTCAGCTGTTGCTATAATATATTGCCAATTCACTTCCGAAATTAAATATACGAACATCAACATAGTAAAGAGATCTCTCTCTCTTGCTTGTCACTGACAGTATATTTAGAATATATATATATATATATGCTATATATATATATATATATATATATATATATATATATATATATATATATATATATATATATATATATATATATAATATATATATATATATATATATATATATATATATATATATATATATATATATATATATATATATATATATATACCCTTCGCTCCATTTTGGCTTTTCAATATATATATAATCAATCCACTAGCAGTCATCTACTTCCACCGACATTCTATCAATTACAAGGTGGCAAAAACATTAGCTGCTGCTAAGCAAATTAAATACTTTTTTCCGTGACAATCGTTTGCTACCAATGATAACATACAAATGTGCAATGAGCTAAAGATTTTCAAGCGATTGGTACTTGAATACAACCTAATATTATGGTCGGTGTTCGCCAAGTCGTTTATGTTAATTTCGATGGGAAATTTAAGTCATGCATATATGTGACACGTTGTATCTAAAAATATATTATGAAAACGGTGCGTATCAAAATCCATCACAATCTGCTGTAAAGAAATTACCGACTTATTCTCTATTACATTAGCAATGATGCCCATAAAGTGGAGTGAAATCGGTGGTCTCGGACAATTTAATTGAGTCCGATACTGTATTTTTCATCGACAGGGGTAAATAGACCAAATGTCGCAACTAGTAGTCACTATTAAGCACCCGAATGTGAATGCAGCGATAATGTTATAACATGAATTATCCGCGCATGCTTAGCTGCCATAACAAAAGTGGTCTTTTATGCGTAAGACAAATGCAGTCGGGAATGTCCAATAGGCAACACTATCCCCAACAACTTGATGAATAAATGGCTATGAGATGATGGACACAAACGTGGGATGGTGATTAATTCCACAGTACCACCAGCAAAAGCCGTCCATTAATAATCATTAAGCGTGTAGTATATATCTCCTAGATTCTTTTAACTGCTTACTTGAAGATCAACATCTACAGTGGTGGCATACCTTCGCTTCAGAAGGAAGGCAAGCTGAAATCTAAATTTAGACTTAGTTTCATGGTACGCCCAAATTTACAGGCGTAGACAATGCTATGATCGCCTCAGGGGTTAATAACAGTCAGACGGAGATACAATGCACAGTTTTAATACTCGATCTGTATGCATTCATACAAAATAAATTTGTTTCAATTGACGATGATCAGTATTGCTGAGGATTGGATTGCGATTCAAATTTGATGCATGTAACAGTTACATTTGAGTGGTTGAACTCGAGATATGTGATTGAACAAATCGCTACCGATAACACAAACGTTTTTCTAACGAGCGCTTTTGGCATAATTGATTCAAGTAATTAATACACTTTCGAAAGGAATGCTTTCGGGTGCGGCCACGTTGGTGCTCACAATTTGGTGCTACCCTTCTGCCAGACGGTTTGTTGTTTACACCGCGATTGTGCGAACGAAGGAATTTGTTTTACTGATTGTTGCTTAGGAACATGGCGCGCTGCATTGCTTTTGGAAGTAACCAAAAAAAAAAAAAAATAGCATTTGAAGCTGGATATTTAGATGCGGGTAAAGAGAGCGGTCTCTGAGAAGATCATTCAAGATTGTTACAGACTATTTCAAGCTAAATGAAGAATAATTGTTGTACTTGAGAACTATATTTATTCTTAATTTTGTAGACATATTTGTGTCAATTAGATGTTTTCTATCTACTGGATGGTCAGCTTGTATATAGAATAAGAAAAATTAGCACAACCATATAAAATCCAAGACACACACTCGCTCTTCAAAGCTGCCTAGAGATCTCCCTGGATATTTCGTTTCTTGCCATAAGATCTGCCCCTAAACACATTAAATGAGACAGCTGGTGCGAAAAAATCTGTCTGTGTGGCTACAGTATTCAAGGTTGCGTGTATATCGCCTTGCACTGATTATCCCGAATTAACGCCATCATTTATCGTTATGCACAAGAACACCACTTTAAGGTTACAAGTCGTCGCCCATCCATTTCGATTTCTGTCCCGTCCAACGGCCCCTCTACGTCATTCCACGTCATTTTCGAACCAAACCACTTCTTCTTACCACGAAATATTCTTCAAACTCTTGCCGCTCGCTTAACGGGTTTTTGATCTACAACACACTACCTGCCAGTAAAAACGCGATCTCTTGCTGGCGCCAAGCCATGTACCAAGCGTTCGATAAACAACTCGAGGAAAACCATGTTCAATACATGAATCAAGTCCATGATATTATAATCTCGATCACTTGGCCGGAGCTTCACTTTAATCAGATATATAAATTTCATAGATTTAGTCGGGACTTTTTTGAGTCACCTGGTCGTGGAATGTACTCAAGCAAGAGCAATTTGTTATGCAAACCATGTTTGCCAAGGGGGTATTAAAACATCTGGCATTCCAGCAAACAATCTGCTGTAAACAATACACAACTTGAAGGCATGAAGTAATGTGGTGAATGTTACCCACATTCTAGGCTCAGTATTGACAATATTAGTTCTACGCAAATGGTTCATAAGCACGATTATAGAATCAAAATATAACTTAAATAAAGATGAGATGCAAACGAAGAGTGTTGCATTGTACGGTGTAAAAATCGACTTTAATAGATGTAGTTTAACATTTATATGAGTGCCATTAAATTTTCATTACGAGCAGCACAAAGACTTCTTGCCTTGATTTCTTGAAATTATACTTTTTGTGCCGTTACCAGTTCGCAATATACAACATCCTCAGTCCATCCTTATATTTAAACATTTATCGGCTACGAATAGTGGATTTATGGCACAATATCACTCCATGGTCGGTTCACACACAATACTGGTATTATGTTTTTGATACCTTTATCGAACCTATTCTTGTATGCTTAAGATTCATTGCCTACTATAATACTTATTTTATTGGAATGTTATTTAAAGTATGATAATTTATTGATGTATCTTTTGACATTTATGACAATAAGGTACGTTGTAAAGAGATGACTGTTAGGATGAGCACCATCCGTCTGCAATGTCATTAAATAATTCTTGGAAACGAAACTTTCATTGAGGAAGATGCGTTGTAGAATCATTTATCATGAGCATAACATACTATCTACCAGGCCATAATATAATTCTTTTATTATATAATAACTGTAATGCATTATAATAGGATTTCTCTTGTAGAAAATAATGATGTTGTACTCATCTACAGATGATTAACAGATGCAAACAACACTCTTCATTCTGTTAAGTGCTAGAACGCCATCTGCATTTGGTGTTATGTTGATGGCAGTCGCATTAACGATCGCATAAAGACAATTAGCCGATGAACACACCCGTTTTATCTATCTAAACGCATTACTGATTGCAAAACCGGGAACCACGCTTGCTGCGCTAAATCTAATTATTCTGTGCAGGTTGTTGTTTCGCGCTAATTTGCGCAGTGGTATATTATTGCCTCGTCTGCAGCATCCATATTCGAATTTTTCTTCTTTTACCCAGCATCGTAGTTGGTATTCTATGGCTGCGTTTCTCAACTATTGCTTTGACTTCCAGGCTTTGTCATGCCGAAGAATTGATATGGTTTATCCATTCATTACACATAGACAAGAAGCCTATTGCGCAATTGATATTCAACTAGTGGTTTTGGTAAAGGTCAAGTAATCCCTCACTCTCCGATGAGTCAGCGACTGGTGATTCAATTAAATTCTCGCTTTTGTAAGCTTCAAAGCAAGAAATTCGTTTAATCTGCGGGTAAAGAGAGCGGTCACTATCTCAAGGCTAAGGGAAAGTGGAGTAGATGCTGTCTACGTGGCTTAGGTTGCAAAATAATTTGCACGAGCAAGAGTGCTTAGCTCACCTGAAAATCCCTATCGTTTCAAATTCCGCGTATGGCCCCAAGTAAAGTTATATACACCTCATAATAAGATGCATGGCTAATTAGTTAAACTGCATTGCGTTTAAATCATAGCACAAACAGCAATGGTAAGATTATGGCTTACATGACTAGTACTGATATCGAAATCAGCATATCGTCTAATGATTAGTTTATTCGAGATGATCAGTGCAAGGCGATATACGCGCTACCTTGAATGCGTGTACCCATGCACACAGTTTTCCGCGCATCAGCCGTCTCTTTTACTATGTTTAGGGGCATATCTTGTGGCAAGAAACGAAATATCTAGGGAGATCTCTATGCACCTTTGTCGAGCGAGTATGTATCGTGGATTTGATATGGTTGTGCCAATTTTTCTTATTTAATATATAATCTGACCACCATGTAGATACAAAACATCTAAGTATCAGAACTATATCTTGACTTATTAGATGTAGTAAGTTACCAATATTGTTGATGGTTAGTCATTCTTGCCCTTGGATAACATAATTCAGATGCCAATTAATAGGCTGCTTCTCTTAAAACATTTAGCAATGTTCATATAACTGTGAAGCGTTTCGGAGGGTAATATTCAAAATACATTTGATGTCTGACTTGATAGAGATAATGATAAAAATGATTTCCGAGGAAAATATTATTGAATTACGAGGATAATTCTGGTCACATTGTAATGAATTAATAATTCTTTCGGGCGAGAGCTCACGACTTCTGTAACCACTTTAAAAAAATCTAGCATAGTTATTGTTAGCATGGCATAAAACCCAAGAGATTACTGTTGACGAAAATCGCACGCCTTAGCATCTTCGATACATTATTCTGCTTTCTATGTCATTATAAGCCCACATTTCCTGCAGCAGCGAGTATTGTAATTCTACATGCATTAAAACATTTCAAGTAGACTAACAAGATGAAATTGGCCCTTGAGTAAAGACTAATACATATTTAGCTTATCCGCACGTCCAATATACAATTAAATTGACCAAGACACTCTACAGGGTTTTGAATATCAGTGAAACCGATGAGTTCATTGTGTAGTTTGGTTCAATAAGAAACACAATACCATACAATATATGATTGCCGATAAGAAAATGAGTGCATTTGTGAAAATGGTACCTTCATCTGCTTAACTTAAAGATGTTCCAAGAGTGCTCTGCCAAATAAGTTGAAGCAAAGTCAGCTTTAATCACTAGAATGTGAGAAAACGTACCACAAATAAAAGCATATTCGTAGCATTGCATTCTATCGGATTCATTATGCACAAGTAAATCACTGTTTTGCAGATGTCTCAGGTATGTCATTGTAATATATCTTAACTAATATCGATAAACAATAGAAGCATAGTTTTTAGGGTTTTATCTGTGCACCCAATGAGTTTTTTCTCCGACATTGCATTGGCACAATTGGAGCTGGTTTACACGTAGAGTATTGCGTATAACGACTAGATTTGTGAAATATTCTAATGCAGTATCTGATTTACATAAATATAAGACTCGTATAGTCGTAGTCACATCAACCAAAAATGATATGCTGGTATTTAAAAGCCTGTTTTGTCAGACGTTAAGGGATCTGTTATTTATGCGTATCTGGCATACATATTGACATCTGGATAGTACGTAAATTGGAAGCGGCCTCGCTTCTTACAGTAGATTTGTTATCTACAATAAGCTGGTTTGATATTGCAGCGCCGATAACCTGAGTAGTTTGTGTTTTGCCTAGTTGAGGCCACTGTTCTGACATTTGGGTCTGGTTGCAGCCTTAAACCGGAGCAGTTATGTGTTTAAGTCAATGCCAGTTCTACTTTTGCTCGGTTCCTTAAAAATAAAGAGCTCGTCTGTTTCGTAGCCAATCACAACAACTGAGGAAGTGGAATTTGTCAGAGGAAATATCGCCGAATGCTTGGACTATGGTAAATAGATGCTAACATGCTCAGAATAATAGATATCTCGTAATTGGGCATTAACGACAAAACATTTCAAGTGCATTTAAATTAAGCAGTAGGAGCAGCAAAATAATAATTGTTCTTAGTTAGGATATTGCATTTCGAGTACCGTTCTTTATATTCACAGTGTTCACCGCAATGTAAGCTACCACTTTCGGCCGCATAATATAAGGTTTTTGTTGTGAAGTTAGCGGTCAGAAATGCCATAGTATCCCACAAAAGTGATGTAACGGTCAATATACTTGGGTTCGAATTTATTGCGTCTCAAATATTGGATGCTGGGTTTGCTACGAAGTCTGTTTGATTTGACGTAGGGGACTATCTGACTAAAGTCATAACATAATAGTTTACCCGGCCTTATCACCTACATAAATTAGTCTCAATTGAATATGTTGTGTGTGATTCTGTTGTGCCATAATTGTTCTAACCACTCTCATAAATTTGTATATAGCCGGTAGCAAAACGCGGAAGTGAGATATGCAATCGCATAGTGCAAACGCTATTTGAATTTATTGATTCGTACGTAATAAGAAAGCCCATAGCCAGACAGTAAAAATTTTAACACCGTATTTCCCCGGATATCATTGATTAATCTAAGGATAGATGATTTGAGTAACATTTATGAACGCTACAGCAACTTAAACCGCGATGTTTCCGACATATTTGATTTAGGAAAAGCGGCATATTGTAATGCGATTATATTTCTTGAAAACTCAGAATACATATTTAACGGAGCATGGCAGCAAGATCGAAACTAGCGCTATTTGTGTGAGTGTGCACAGCGTGGGACAAATTCTCAGCAGCAAGATTAGTATAATCCTGTGCTTACCAATAGCTAGGACAATGTTTCGGTAGAGTGATGATGGATAGCATTTAATCCGGAAGCACTTAAATCGGTACACCACACACAAGTTTAGCAACAACTGATTAACATTGCATATTCCTTTCCATGTAATCTATGGAAAGTAGTATCACAAACACTACGCTACGATTTATATTTTCAAAGAGCTACTGCGGCACATAGTAGCAATCCGAAATAGTACTTACCTGTATAACACTTTTTGGCACATCAGATGATTAATCGACAGGCGTTTGCCACCATGGAAATCTGTTTCAGCGTATCTGATCATTTTTATGCGTAAACTGACCATTTTACGTGTACACGTCATATGTAAAGTGGGAACTGTACACGTGAACAAGCAATCGGTATTTATATGCATAGCAGTTAAAGGGTAAACCGTGAGCCGAGGAGTCGTATAACCCTGAAGGGCATCAATGATCGCTCTTTCATTACAACAGATTGGGACTTTTGCCTTTGTTCTCATGTACTTTTGAACATATTATTGTTGGAACGCCAATGTACCATAAGGAAATGCAGAAAATGATACTCATAATAGCGCCAGAGAACCAAAGGGAAATGCAGCGCTGGAGGCTCTAATAAAACTTATCCATGTTAATGATACTGCACAGACGCAAACGATATAAAGCAAGTGGTTGTTGCATATAGCACGTAGAAATGTACACAATGCTTGTCCAGCAGGCTTTGGTATGTCATTAACGATGTACGGTTTGAAGACAACCAAAAAATTGCATCTCATATCATTCAAAGGCAAAAATGTGATTTATCTTAGCTGATTTCAATATATGACATACTTATCGATATTCCGGTTCATCATATACAATGGTGGAACTGATTTGATGAATGAAGAAATTAGGGACGGCTAACTCTCACAAGTGCTTGATTCACGTAACATTAATTGTGATTATGATTATGAAGTGGTTTTTTTTTGCAAATACAATAAATAAAATAGCAGTGCTACTAACTTCTCAAGAACAATGTTTCTTATATGCGGGGACTTCCTCACAAGAAGACAACTCTATGCATACGGTGAATGCTCATTAATTGCGATATACCGTCGTTACGTAACACTTGACTTGCCCCTCCCGCTTCCTCGTATTAGACATCCTCCGAACATGAAAACAACCAGTGTTCACTATTTCGTTTAGCGTAAGTGTTGTTACCATCCTTTGACAGACCACATTTAATAAGAACCCACCTTGATTATATAGTGGTTAATTGCTATGATAATTTACTGGCATCTCCCGTTCGTCCGTATATTTACCCATTATTGGTTCAGATGAGTTTCGAAAAAACTGAACCCTGCTGTAGCTGTTTTCCCAGACAGCCGATCAGTTTCGCTCGTGGAATGACATAACATCGCTCTTTTGTTGTTATTCATTTTCATTCTGCTTTCCTGCTCATCTAGACTCAACTAACCCATCCAAATACAAGATATTTACATGTTACGATCCCAACTTTGGTCGTCGTGTATACATAATACCCATTGATGATAGTAAAATGGCAAACAAATTCAATGACTTGTCGGATATAAACGACTAAGTACAGCGAATACGCGAGGAATGTTGCCAAGGTTTCTGACATATCCGGTTGCTGGAGATTGCCGTTTGCTGAACAGCATTAGTTATTCTCGCAACTGACGCAGTCGTACCAGTTCGTGGCATTCAATTACAATCCCAGATTTAAGTATCATTTGCCGGGAAATTTATAAACTGTTTAAATCTGTGATTATATCATCGATCCAGGTAATTTGTCCTTTGCACAATTCTTGCAGAGAGAAAATTATGTAAGATGCATGCTGTCTGAATATTGAATAAAGTAAATATCTTGTTATGCACACTTATCATATCAGAATATATCTTGCCAGTTGTGTAAATATGAAAATACGCTGTAAGAAACATTTTGCACAAAAAAATTGTGATATCTTTTCATTGTTGCAATTGCAAAATTATGTTTGCATCAATTCATTCATCGCTGAAAGAAAGAAATTATATTCCTCCCACATTGCACTAAATCAGAGCCATCCGTGATGAGTTGCGGTAGTTCTGCACCGTCGCTGACGCTTACAACTTGACGGATGCAGTTGACTCATGTATTTGCAAAATACAATCACAAAACGCCAGGGCTTATGCATGATATTCGACCTGAGTTAGCGACGAATTGACTTGAATAATGTGCCTAGACGTCATGGACCCATATACACAGTGTGTTGGTCTGTGTAAAGTGATAAGCGAGAGTAAGAGGCTTTCTGTGTACAGTGTGCCAGAAAACTATTTGTCATTATTCGCATTTGCACTATGCATGGTACCAACTGCTTAGAATCGCTAATTGATTTCGGAACATGATTGTTCTTCTGACAAAAACGAAGTTACACGCTTAATGATGAAAGTATTTAATCTGAATTACCTGCTCACATGTTAACCTAAAACTTAAGTTCGATGTGCATACCTACTACAATTGTGTCTTTGTGACAATTCATTGGCGATCATGATTTAGTAACTCGAGAATCTTTGTCTATGCTTAGATCGGCACATCTGACTGTAACCGAGTCGTGTGCATTTAGTAATGTTTATCATGCTCTACCTAAATTCGGACACAAAATTGAGTAAACGAGGTTTATGGATCCCACTGATACACAAACAATACACAAACCTGCACGTTCGTATCTCTTAATCATTGGCGCATACTCTTACAAGTGAAAAATATGCTGACAGCTTGTGATTCTTTGCGTTAAAAGCTTTTTGACTAGAACATTTTGTGCAATACAGAGCCAAATACTGCAAAGATTGGTGATTGCCAAGCAGCTGTGAAAATTAGTACGAACATTATGAAAACGGAAGCATGAGATTTGAAAGGAGAAGCATGTGCAGTTATAATCACCCCATAACAAAGATTGATCGCGTAACTAGGAATTGCATGTTTTCATAACGCCAGAGCCAAGAAATACGGTGCCTGGTTGATACATAAAATGTGTGATTGTGACGAACATATCTTACTCAACCAACTTATACTTAGTCACACTATCTATAATCCGATCATGTAACAGTAGAATGTGTTTGTGTAAGGGTTATTAATTCAGGTAATGGCAATAAATGCATGAACATATGTTACAAATGCTACATTGCTCAAAGCTGTCAAATAAGCATTGACATTGTGTATAGTCTGAATTAAGAATTCCAGAATAATAGTGTCGTTTTGCGCATAAAGTGGCCCACAGTAACTTATATATAACTAATAAAACCTCAGCAACTTTCTGATCATAGCCAATCGGTGGTTACTGCTCGTTATATATTCAGTGATACTGGTATTGCAGTTCAACACTATGTTACTTGGTGGATATTAAGAAGCAACTAGGATATCTCAGATTCCACAAACCATTTCCAATCTAAACGTTGATAACTGCCAATAGAGTAGTCTTTCCTGCGAATGCGTGTTTGTTTGTGTGACTGAACCTCCGCGTAAAGCCTAGCAAAATGTTTTCGTAGTTTTTATTGAAATGCAGTTGCCGATGAGACAATAAACGCAAACATCTAACACTCAGCATACCAAATGGGGTTTGTCTGTTATTTCCCTTCTGTATTGCACGGAGTAGTAAGCACTTTCAGCTCCGTCATTTCGCTATGTTTATGCACCAGGTATTGTATAATATATGGTGCAACTTGAAGCTCCATAATATTATATGTTGAGTCGCAACCGAAATAAGCGATCACCCCTTTTTACAGATATCTATTTATTCTGCAAGAATCCAGCGGTGTAATAAATTTTATTACAACACATGATAAGGTGTGTTTTGGAGATAACAGCAAAACAGCAAATATATACATAGTTAACATAATATACGTGTTATTTCGCATTTTGATTTCATTTTCGTAGGTGGCAATCTAAAATGAAACAACTGGAGTCATTACATACATAATATACTGAAATAAAATCACGTATATGATACAAGCTAGGGTGATAATGTTGCTGATATCTCTTATAGGATCATAATATCCAGGTCGCTACGTACGAGTCCGGGAAAATGAAAGCCCTTCTAGTGACCAAATGAGGTTGCAACTGGTGCCATTGGCATACATTCATCCCAAATCGTTTGTTTGATTACAGATAATCATTCATGGTGGTGCGGAATTGTGGTTTTGCATACGCATAGTAAGCTAATGACCGAACGCAAGCCATGGTGCCTTCCTCTATTAATTCAGTGACATTAGACATTCGTAAACGAGGTTATGTGTATTGTAAGAACCTGCACGATGCCGTGTTCAGGTTATGCATCACGTGTAGGCGTTACCGTATGACTTGTTAACGAGTGAGTGTCGATGTTTTCATTTTCTCTATGGGGGGTTTTAGGTTAATCCCGAGCCGACTTCACATTGACGTTTCGATTGATGTTATGAGAGCATCTACACTTTGTATAACATACCTGACGGCTATTTTTATCATATAACACAATACCAAGTGTCATCGAAGGTTACTGTTATACAAAATAAAAAGACTGTTTTGGTTTCAGGTGTTATATAGCACCCATTATCAAAGAGGCAAAATATAGACAAAACTGTTTTTATCACACAGTGTTCTATTTTATGACAGCCCCGGAAAAGATCTCTGAACGGAGGAATAATTGCATTGTCAGTATGCTGTAATATCCGCGCTAGTTGCTCAAATGGTTCCCTACTCAGTGCCAACATGATAACGACACGTGATTATCCACGAAGCCATGTGCACAGGCTGTGTGCAGTCAGAATAAAGATGTAGGCTGGTAAGGAAACATATCTATATTCTGGTACGTTTACTAGTAGGGGAACATATTCGATAAGGTGCCCATACAATGAAATATAGTTATACGCCCAATTATAAGAAAGAAAATGTTTAATATGATTATATTTCGCACGAACATTTTGTATATTTTATGTGTCTGACTTGATGCATCATTATCATTTTATAACCATGAATGCATCAAGGTAGCTATTCAGCATAAGCCAAAAATAAGTCGCACGGGGACAGTATTCTACACAATGTGAATTCCCCATATGATATAAAATATTAGTGAAGGCACATAGATAAACAATAAGGTGTACACGGTTTGTTTCAAAGTTAAGTAGACCATGTAACTTGTTAATTGCATGTATCCCTTTAAATCTAATACTCATGCTATGCTCTGCACAAAACGGATTTTCCTGCTTGAACTTCTCGTACTCATTCGTGTTGTCACCTTTATCATGAATGGAGTTGTACGTTGGTAACAAAGCTAGTGTGAAAAGTTACCCTGCGTTCTGCAAATAACTCACTACGGGATAAGCAGGCGATTCATAGCCACAGTTAGAGGGAGGGGAAGGTTTTACACAATACCCTCCATCAATAATCACTAATGCCATTTCACATCACTAAGGCTGCGCGTTCTGTTCCGTTTGTTAGGTTAAATCACTTTGTAAATGATTATAGCGCTTTTGCTTGCTGCTAAATTGACTCACTGATCGGGAGAATGATCATTCGTTGTTAACATTTCCATGTGCCTACAATGTGGTCAACTCTACATGAGTTACATTTACGAAACACATCTGCATGTTAATGGGTTTCTGCTCGGCGAAAATAAACCATATAGAAATGACTAAAACAAGCCGTGTTAAAGGAAAATAATGATGTTTTTTGTTATATCGTAATTATCAGAATACCCTTGACGATGACGGATAAAATATGTCCCTTGTGTTTACACTTTTTTGTGTGCGTATGCCGTTACATACAGGATGAAATACAGGAGTGGTACCAAGTTACATAGTTTTTTATTCGTTACCTACAGATTAACAGATTTATTGAAAAAGTTGCCAATGTTGTAATTCTTATCAAGTAAAATAATTGCTGCTTTAAATGACGATATACTGAGACTTGTAAAGCAAATCGCCGTACGAAATGAATTGATCTGCACGGAATGCCTTGGCAATACTAGTCACCGCCACTAGCTAAGACTGGCCCGCATGCGTGCAGAAGGATCTTTATTTTAAATCATGCGTCGCATAAAACATCTGGCTCTGCTTATACTCTTAAGTATACAGATACGTTTCGTTGCCTTCAAAGTTATACCTTATACATGTTATGTCACCTTGGAGTAGGCACGTCAACACTGCACATGAAGATTTAGGGATATACATTGCTGTGAGTTTAGTTCTTATAAATGGACGCTTATGGCAGAAGACTTTGCAAAGCAAGTGTTATTCAGAGCCGTCAAAATTCACACGTAGTATACGTCTGAGATAAGCATTTTGTTCAGAATTTTAGTTGAAATGCAAATGTTCACAGTTACTTCCTAAGCCAAATTCACATATGTAAACAGAGCCCCTATGGTAATTACAAATCTCGCATCCAATTGTTAGAAGCAGGCGCATTGGCTCATTTCTTAATTGAGAGAAAGAAAGAGTGATCTCTATAATTACTATCGAACGCAAAGTGCGCTTTTAATATCAAACTGTAATGAGGCCACAAGGCCTTGATTATATCTTTTCCATTAGGTCTGATAATTAGTTCGTACGAAACGTTTCAATTTGTGAGCCTACGATGGACATTAATTAATTGCTTAAGTCAGACTAACAGAGGTGTTCAACGACGGACGATGTTATTTGTTCCGGCGATTTCATGCACGGAAGTGCGCCATAATAATTAATTACTTAAGTCCGACTTACAGAGGTGTTCAACGACGGACGATGATATTTGTTCCGGCGATTTCATGCACGAAAGTGCGCCATAATAATTCATCTCGCAGAATTTATGCATCAACGATTATCACTCGCAAATGTTGTATTAGCGAAAACCATAGCACCACAAAATTACTTTCTATCGTAACGCGATTCATCGTTTTATTCATTATTACTTGAATTATCGTGTAACCTAGAAACATGGCAGGTGGAACAGGGTCAAATTAAGAAACATCGGTCAATGATGCAGTTGGATGATATGTTCCTCTCAAGGCCACTACAAGACCCCATATCGTCCGTAATAAAGTACTGAAAGGATGCATTTGAGCACAAAAACAATTGCCAAATAGCTTCACATAGCGGCCATATTCACAAGTATCACAACCAATAAGTTTATCTATCTAATTGCTCCTCTCTTGCATGTGCCAGTGATTCTGACTTGAAGGGCGTTTACTAGATATTAGACATAAACTTCTCAATAATGCAACATATTCAATTAACGCAAAGCAAACACAGTATAAATGCATGATTCCTTTTAGCCTTGACGCACAATGCAATAGGGAAAGAAATGTTTTAGCTAAATCAATGGGAGACTGTCAACGACAACAATAAAAGTGCCCTTTTGTTAATATTATATTCAGCTTAATTATGCACTTTAACTTGGTCCACTTAGTGAGAAGGCACCTCATCTATAGCATTTAGTTGTAAGGCGACCATCCATTCTCATTAAGCATTTGCAGCCATCAATTTTCTCCGCGGGGATTCGAGATAGTAAAAGTGATAGCAACATTTATAGTTTTTCATTGTTTGAAATACTGTGCAAACAAGCGGCATGCTATGTGTATGTTTAAGCATGTACAGTTAATTTAGCAATTCGCCTCTGTGCTTCAAGAATTAGAGTTATTTGGTAGATGAGGTGTAATCAGTTCCTGTTCCTGTTCGCCAGCGAGACTGATTGGCGGGGTTAATCACAATTAATAGGTGCGAAAAAATCAATTGCAGTGCCGGAACAGGAAATGGATAATGCTAAACCTGGTGGCGCTTATGACTGATATCTGCCCCAAACCTGCAAACAATATGATAACCAACACGCCTAAGCAATACAGGGAATATCCGCAAGACGGCCAGGTTAAATATAAATGGTTACTGATTCAATTCATATATGGCCACCACACACTATACAAACCATTGGCACGCACGCAACTAAGTATAAAACCACCTACACCCGTACATAGTTATGACGTTACAAGCATATTTACTGGTTTTTTTTTATAATGGGTATTGTGCAAGGACAGATGGCTTGCTGGAATTACAAATTTGATGGTATGCGTAATAAATTTTTGCGGTCGTTGAAATATTTGCCACCGTTTTCTTTGCAATAAAAGGAGCATCTTCCTTTCAGTAAACTTGACCTATATTAACAATTTATGTAACTGATGAAATTTGTCCTGTTAACGATGATGGGTACATAACTATTGAACCAGCATCATCCCTCGCATTAATCATCAGCAGTGCACCGGTTCCTGGACGCCGTAGCATTGATGCGTTTTCAACAGGCCAGCGCATTGTTCAGCATCAAGTATATATGAAATTGTCCTGTTCGCTAGCAATTCGATGAAATTGAAACCCAGTAGAATATCTTTGTTCACATTGATACAAACAAAACCATATTTCGCAGAATGGGTTAAAGACCTCCACTAAATTGTTCCTTTTTAAAAGCTATATTCAGCTACGTTTGATCGCTTATACTAAAATGGACATATTTAACAGTTATATCTATTGTCAGGCCAATTACGTTTTGTATTCGTCGTGGCTATTGAGGCAACAGGCTCTTGTATGCTGCTGTCTCTGCATAGAGAGCTCAATATACGGCAAAATTGGCGGCCTGTCCTCATTTGCCACTAGATTCAAGCGACCATCCATTCTAATTAAGCGGCTGCAGCTAGACATGTTTGCTACAGAGGTATGGGTTGGCGATAACGTACGCCCATATATATGTCTAAAGGAGATGCAGCAGGCGGGACCAGGCTATATTGGAATATGGGCCTGGGTTAGCTTTTTAAGCACTGTGATCAGGCAATTGTCTTAGCAAGACTTTCCGAAGATTGCTCCATCAGTGAAGTAATTTCGCTTCTTAGCGAGCAAATGACATCTTTGTGTACTAACCGAGCGGCATTGGTGGTTTGTAACGGACCCTAAAAGCACTGTATGTGTTTTGAATAAGAATACCAAAGACGCAAAAAATACCGACTCATCGGCGACTTACGCGTTCTGTTTATGGCAAAACCTGCAGAATGGAATTGTTTGTAAAACTGCAAGGTATAATGAAAAATATCTAGAATGGGTGCCGATAAGAAATTGAAATCATGCCATATAACTTATCAAGCCAGCCGAGCTACCACATTAATAGATTGTGATAACGATAGCCTGTTGTTATCAGAGATATTTGAGAGCTTTGAATGGCTGAATGACTTGGTAAATGTATGCTGACATGAATGACATCTTTGGGATGAAGCATGGGTGAGAGGGATAACGCTTAACACATCAGTTATGATTCCTATATACCTCAAACGCTCAAGCACATACAACAAACATTATGCGTTAAATGCTAAATTTAGTAGTAAAATAATATAACATTCGAAACACCAGCAGATTTGGACAAAAATACTGCGGCACAAGATGTGCAACCACAATAGCACATCTAATAGAAAGAGACTTTTAATAAAATGGGCAATGCAGATATTGTCACAGCTATGCAAACCCGATTATATTATTACTTTTTGATAATTCGTTGATATATCAAATACGAATACCCGACGACGGGAGCTAAACTAAGTTACAAATTCAGTTACAAATTGTACGATCACGTTCTTGTAACGCGGGAATGCTGTCGAATATGGGGTGTTACGATACTAAGCTCTGGAGAGACAATTGTAGAGTTGCTTTGGTGAATATAATATAGTTATCATGATTAGAGTGATTCTTTCACCGAGAAGCATATGTTTCACCCGCCAGATAAGACCAAATCACATATTCACTCTATACAGTATGCTGAGGAGACCATCGCTGGGGTGAGAATTCCATCAGTGTGCAATGACATCTGTTATGTGTGGTTCTATTTTTGCCATGAAGTATTTATACAACACGTTCTTGGGGCGCATATATCCGATTTATAACATTTGCAATGTTCAGGTTTTACCAAAGTGTCAAAAGCATCTATTGTGATATGATTTGATTACTGTCTCTACGTACGGCCAGGGCTGTATCATCGTGATTCTGTTATTATGTTTCGCGAGCGTTCGTTAATGAAACAAATTGCACATGAGCGTCGATGGGCATTGTGGTATAACGCATAATCAGTTGCAATTTTTCGAACACAATTTGGCGCGAGATGGCTGTCCCATAACTTGTGGGGTATATTACCGTGCCTTAAAAGGACGGCTGTTGTGCTGCCTAAGATGAGCTTCTATATTTACGTTGCATGTTATAATCAATTCGAAGATGGAAATAATGTCTAGTAGAGCCCTCTCACACTCATGTGTCAATGGTCTTTATCGGCTGCAGTCACCCGTGTATGTATATAAAAATATTGTGGGTTTGAACATACTCAATGTCAAAACGATAGCGACCGAATTATGCCACATGGGGACAACACAAGAAGATAGATGCATGACAATAAAGATTTGTTGTGGGACTAATTATCGTCATATTCACTGGCAACACTCGTTTCTTTCGCGTGCAACCATTTGCAAACAACCATTTGCAAACACCGTTTACTGATATGATGTTCTCTGACCACGTGTGGTCAGTCGAAGCATTTACACGACTTGGAATGTAGCCTCTCACACCCAGCAATCATTTACACTTGGTAGGGAAACGTTTCCACTATTATCCCATATTACATATGTACCAGACATCTTAAAATCTGCGATGTTGATTGCGATGGTATGCATTGATTATTGCATTTATATATGTCATCAGAAAACATCTTTGATAATGGACAAGATTTTATGATAGGTTGTGAGTGTTTGTTGTTATGCATAGTCAAACACGTTAAAACATGAATTAGTACAATATATTGTTACCTATCTGGAGTGTTGTAACGCAGCACCCAGGGCCATACCTAAATTATGATTTTTTGTATGTATGTGTTCTGATACATAAGCCAGGGCTTACGGACAGATCGTGATGTATAACGATTAGTGTTCAAGTAATTATACCGACGTGTACTCGTAACATGAGCATTAACTCTTTTGACGCCTAATAAAGAGATAATGTTGTGTGTCAGAATCGCATTGATATCAAGGATGTAACTTCCGATATGATTTATAAACCAGTGCAGCGGCTTTATCAGAGGAGTATGATATGCCAAATGAACCGTTTCAAGATATTTCGATGATGTTCTTAACTTTTGTAGAATATGTTTGTTAAATACCACAGCTAGTAACTACGTAGCTAATGAATGTTGCAAGCAAACTAATCATCCTCTCGCCACCTTGTATAAATATCCCGAATTATTTTATATCATGAATAGTTCCATATGATATCCGTATGTAAACCCAGCAACGATGAAAACATATGAAAATGTCCGGGTTTTAGAAGACGTCACGCGAATCGACTAATTATCACTTTTGGTGAGTCAGCTGTAATAGGTTGCTTTCTGGCTAACTTATAATTCGAGTGGTTTTCTTTCTTATATCTATTGTTGTAGTTGCTATTATAGTAATCATTATAGTTAATATTATAGCTATTTCGCAAAAAAATAGATACACAACCTCTCTCAAGTCATGTTTATCTTTTTGTCCAAGTTTCAAATGACTAATTTGCTACGTTCTAGAAGGCTAGAAGTACATCTGCTATGCCTGCTAGCTAATTCAGCGCTGAATCCACACGCATAATAATTTCCGGGGCCACGGTGTTAAGCGTTCTTTGGGGACATCCTGGCTGACTTATAGAAATCCAAAATCCTTAGACGATTCTTAATTGGCCGTCTTGTTTGGTGATTCAAATAAGTTTTGCATCTGTATAATGATCTAACATAAACCCTCATATCCTCAGTGCACGCCATCTAGCACATACACATATATTGCAGCTCATATAATGCAGATAGATTGAGTTTCTGCAAAAGGTCCCAAACATATTTGTTATCTACTATAGTCCATAGCAAGTGAGCGACTACTTTTATCCGTTGTAGCTCAGATACGCAAGTTTTTACCCGCCCCAAAACATTATTCAAGACTATACTTTATACACGCATTATAATAAGGATGAAAACAATATCCAAATAATGATTTTATGCTGCTTTCTATGCATTCATGTTGTACCATACATCGTGCATATTACAATGAGTGCCAGAACACCTGGTGTAGGCCTCTGGGTATTCTCATTTATATGGTTCCCGTCGGTTTTTTATACACAAAATGGTGTGATGATTATAAGGCTGTTAGATATAAAATAGTATAATCTATAGATGCCGTACAGTATGGTGTTTTTTTACGATAGTAATATCATGTTTGTCTTTGTTTATTGTTTTATATTTTCCTAACTGTTACATCGTGGACAAACTAAGATAGGATTATTGTTGACATAGATTAGCTGCTTTATACGCCGTTAAACGTCGTTTATTACTTACCAGGCAGTGTTGACATCAAATGCTTGATAAACGCCCGCTTAAATTCTCAGAACAACCATATAAGACATTCTGTTCTAGCATCATGACTGACATTTGGAAGCGGTTTTGTCAACAATTTACCAATATAAAATCCGTTATATGATGATAATTGTGTGAATTGTGCGCTCCGCCACTTACAACGTATCAGGCACTTGCAATAAGCATTGGTTAGTCGATCTCATTTATTTTCCTAGAGTATAGGGAGCGATAGATCTTGGGTGTGCTTTGCTCCAATCTTATTTACGGATTTGTAAACAAGAACTAGAATCATAAATTTATATTAACTGTACCACTGGTAGTCAGAGAAAGGAGAAGAGCAGAAATCTATTTTTGATGTTATAAATTCATGCTTTACTTACTATATATCCAATATATATATATATATATATATATATATATATATATATATATATATATATATATATATATATATATATATATATATATATATATATATATATATATATATATATATATATATATATATATATATATATATGTATATATATATGCACATATATATATATATATACGACGAAATATATATTATATAAAGATATTTATATATATCTCCCATATCTGTATATATATATATATATATATATATATATATATATATATATCTATATCTATATATATATATATATATATATATATATCTCTCTCTATATATATATATATATATATATATATATATATATATATATATATATATATAAATATATACAGAATTTGTAGACATTACAAACAATATTGATATGGGCGGCCAACAACCATAAGCTTTAGAACGGAGCATATACATAGATATACGAAATCATATACACATCCATTAATTTTAAATTACGCAGTGCATTAGATGGTGCAATGAGGATTCGATAACCGCAGGGTAGTGACAGCTATCTTTGCACAGCATTGTAGTGTTTGGCTGTTGATTAACTGAATAGTTCATATGAGTCTGCGTCTAGTGTTCTGCCGAATATCATGCCATTATGTGCTTTTCCCTCTATACATACCATTCAATACCCATATAGACTGATCCCATAGCCTGATAAAATTACATTGGTAATATTGAATTCATCCTCTCAACAAAACCATCACATAGTCACTAAATGATACAACTGATGCATCACAAAGTGCTTGTCATTGAACATCGTCAAGCTATGCGCAGTTGGCAAAAGTTTAGTAATGTACAAAACAGGTTCGACTTGGGTTACATCTTACATCGAGCGCATGTTTGGTCAGATATAGTTCTCTCCTACTGTGGACATATAGTGTACCATTCAATTTGCACGAGAAGTAGTATATTTGATAAATTTGAGATGTGGTCTATTACCCAGACATGTCTATCATATGGCTTCGACTGTGCAAGCCTTGGTTGCCATGTTAGTCGGGGTCTGTTGTAAAACGCAACTATGTATCAATGTTTATTTCCCGAGTATGTACAGAGGTGGCACGATAGTGATCGCCTCCTTAACACTGTCAGCAGGTATTGCCCACTGAGCAATACTTCTCGTTGTTCGGAGGAAGAAAACATTATACATTATAAATATAGCTACTAGCTGAATGAGCACACGAGTATGCAGATTATGGCTTAAAACAAGTAAGAGCAACCCTTTATATTATATTCTCTTCAGCCTAACGAATATCATCGCTTCTGTGAAACCGGATAGATAGTTATTGAATTTGTGACATAACCGAAATTATTACTAATTTGTGATGTAGCCACCCTGCTTTTCTGACACGAGTATTGTGTCATTAATAATCTAGAACTTACAGGATTACATGCAAATTGTTAATCAGTTGGGATCCAAGAACGTAACCCGAGGTAGAACAAATACAATTTAATCTTTGCAGAATAGAACATTATACACCGATTGAGTAGATCGATCGGGATAATTGACTGTCGTTATATACACAGAAGAGATTTCTAGCCTCATAAACATTTCAGTGCTTGTTAACCACGCCAAATTAGTGATTATACCAGTTTTTTTCTCCTGCACGTAATGATATTACGTCGTTTATCTACATAGATACGTCATTTGTCTACATATGATATCACTTTCAAGCTAAACCCATTGCACTCGACGAGTGATATCAAATACACTATTTCTTGGGCCCCCTATAACTGAAGCTAAATGGATGGCTGATACCATGGTTATTGCTGTCACCCTTACCCTAGACCTAATGATACATTCGGTTTAGAATGCGACTGACGATAACAAAGTAGTGCTGCTGCGAAAGATTTTACATATGCCACAAAATTCACCCAACGCGATCATAATCTTAACTGGCGTTGAGTATGGACCGAAATATCTCAATAGACTAACTACTCGCATAGATAATGATACTTGTAAACTCATTCCCCTCTCAGCGTGAAGAAACATCCATACATACGTTAGGGCACTTATTTATTAAGACATAATCTATATCAATATGTAAACGAAGCCAACGTTGAACTGATTTTTTAAATGTAAGGTTTTACAGAGGCATTTGTAGATATAGTGAGGAAAGCATATTGAATGACTATATGTTTAATTAAGGAATCGTATTTGATTCAAGTTATATGAAAATGCGTCTTATGTTGTTGTTTTATTGTAAGATTCCATTTAAAGCATATGGTGAAATTTATGCACGTCTTGCTCCTTACCCTTGTTTTAAATATTTACTTTTTTACACTCCCCGGGGCCGGACGTACCTATGCATAATTATATCTATCCAGTTATTCATGTGCCTAGAACACAAAACCTTGCCAATGCCTGCCAACAAATAAAGAGCTGAATCAGCCCTCTTGATAATTTGTAACATTTGTTCGGACATCATGGCTGGCATATGGGAATGTCATGTGAACATCTAGCCTAAATCCAGGGTGACTGGCAAAACAGCGTAAATTATTCATGAAGACTAATATATGACTAGCATTCATTCCCATAAAAACCGTCCTATGATGCACATTACTCGTTTTGTGGCGTTTGAATAGACACCGGGGTACCTGCACAATGACAATACACATTGTCAGCAGGGGAAGTAAAAACAACATCCCAAATAACGTACACATTTGTCACTCAGCATCCTTACATGAGTAATCGTACGTATTCAGAGTCAAACATTTAAATCAATGTAACTTTAACAATACAATTTCGGTATTACTCTGTGTATGAAACGACACAACTGTGTGCCCATTCTGCTCGGTAAAGCTCTTCCGCTGCTCCTCATTAGTCTTAGCCGCTTGCTTTTTGGTTATCTTATGTATGATTATATATATAATGAATGGGCCTATACGATGGTTATAAAAAGCAGCTGTTTAACGGCATTCTTGCTTCCTGCAAAAACATACCTGCGGGATATGCAAGAAATACGTAGCCTCTTGGTTTGGAAGCATTTACTAAATGTGCAGTTAGATGTTTCGTTGAATGCCCTGTGTCGAAACTATTCTCATATAAATGCTACATCAAATCACAAGAATGCAGTTTCTTGCTCAAGTTGAATTACTCAGTGTAAGATTATATCTTAGACAGTCCATGAACGATCAATTCATTATATGAGTCAAATAATTGATGTTTACAAATTCATATGCTAATGATCAAGTCTGTTTCTTAATGGGATTTGACTTGGCGATATGTACCAATGTGCAAATGACTATATAGTAAGACGCGGCTTAAAAGGTATTATGTACCTGTAGTAATTATGACGCTGAGACTGTGTATCTGACAAATATGAATACTTCTTGACGATCCTAGCAACTCGGCGCCACGACAGATTAATCAGAATGTTATGTGACATTTTTCAAAGACAAAGATGCCACGTACAGCATGCCTATCACCCAATGCAATCTGCATAAGGATATGTAATAACGCCTTCCTCGTAACGTAAATGGCTTATATGAGATTCTCATATCTGAGATTATTGCAACATCGTTAGTGCGCAATGATAACAGTGCCATCGGAGATGAACTGTGATGACCTCCTGTGGAAGTGAAATACAATGTAAGCGAGACTGATAATAACAGTCTGGGCGGCTGAAAGAATTTACACACAAGACATATTATCCCATGATAAGATAGAAAAACGTAAACCGGAATATGGAAAAGATAAAGCTCAACAAACTGGAAGCATTGTCCCAAATTCTCAACCAACACGATGCAAAGACTAGCACCAGGATAAACAAGATGCTAAATGAAATGCAGCACCCACGTATTTCTCCTGGGGTGCAACAAAACATTTTATCACATTTTCTTTGTAGGAATAGCGTTTGTCTTGATCGTCGGGTGACCGATATGATGTGGAGTTTAGTATATCACATGTTCTGCAGAAGGATATGTAATGAGATATATAATTCCGTTTATAACATTGGTATTATGTAGGCATTACCACAGAGATGAGATCTTCCGCGGTGATTTGCTTTAAGGAAACGGGTATTTCTGATATTACTGATATGGCCGCGATTGTGTCATCTCGATTTTGTTATTGCTTTTCATGAACGCGCAAGGATCACGCAAAAGGGACACCGGGTGCCAAGTCATATAAAGCATGCATATGGCACAATAAATAGATGCCAGAGCATACAGAAGGTATCCTACTGCTTCAAGTGTTCGGCGCCGAATATGGCGATGGGGCTTTGGAAGTCATCAAAGAAAATATGGCAACTAAGTTGAACTACTTACGTTTTTTCAATCGAATTATTTATAAATCTGCATTATGATGCCATAAATATATTCGTTCTGCCTTAGGTATTGTACACAAATGCCAATGACAGAGCCCATGTAATGCAACTTATCCTCAATGTCCCGGCTCTTCTTTGGATGTTAAATCTACATTGTTTCGCAGCATCACTGCTGATCCAGCGTTGCAAAATCTATGTAACTGATAACAGAGAGCACCCAACTCGCGAATGATGATATGTGACGCATTATCCACTCTAGCAATTGTTCCATAATAATTTGTAGGTATACGAATTAGCTCATGTTAATCCATGTTGGCTCATTCTCTCCTGTAGATCGTGAGATCTGGGAGGGAGGCCACATCCAGCTATTGAACGGACGTAATGACATGAAGCAATCACCTTGTTAACCATTCATGACCCTAAATTTATACGACACCATTCATAAAAAGATGATTATTTTGTGTTACTCCACTGTTAATTAAAAGACGATGCAGTGTTTATCAGTTAGTCATCTTATCTATTAGAAATAGAATATGACTGAAGATAGTGAAACATGTGCGACTTTTAGGCGTGTCTCAAGGAAGTCATATGATTGACAATTTACGTTGCCCATATAGAGAACGTACGTAAAGACAGCTAGTTATAAGACGTAGCCCGCTGAGCATGTACTACCAAGGCTACTAAATTTCATTCCACTTGCTTACCGACTCGAGTTGTGCAATGCCCTAAAACCACTGCAGCATAGCAATTAAGTTTATGCGATATGGCAAATTGAACCTATGTAGGATAGAACAGCATGAATTATATTACCGCCACTAGGTAGTATCTCAAATATAAGTTACATTAATCTGGCAGCTTTTGTACGTCATACATCTGTGGAATTGTGTTCATGTATGTATGTGTGTGTGTGTGTGTGTGTGTGTGTGTGTGTGTGTGTGTGTGTGTGTGTGTGTGTGTGTGTGTGTGCGTGGTTTGTGCGTGCGTATATATATATATATATATATATATATATATATATATATATATATATATATATATATATATATATATATATATATATATATATATATATATGCATGTGTGTGTGCGTGCACAACATTACCATCTTAACCGTCTGATATTTGATTTAACAGATTGATGAATGATTCACATGCGCATGACATAATATACTGCTATGTTAACGATGATTCCATATACATATCTATCCACTATGCATGACTTTCATCAACAATAACGAGGCTGATACACTCAGCAGGTCAAATCAGATTTGCCCCATCAATCATATCATTTTAACAAACCCAAACAGTATTACAAAGCATTCTATTTAATGCACATTTGCATCAATTTATGAATCATTGCAAGTATATACAATAATAATAACACCTGTGTTATGTGTAGCAAACCATTGTGTGGTAAGAATAAAGGTTCATCGCAGTTAACCAAGAGACACTATGCAATATATGACAACGTTGCTTGCAGTTTTATGTCTGCCGTATAGATTAGGCCGTGATCAAACACCATGTTAATCGTCGCTTTGTTCTCTCTTAGCGAGCAAACACACGATTCAATTTGAGTTTTGATTGGGCTAGATAGCTATTAGCAGCAATTCTTGTTCACCAATCATTACTTTAAATTTTCAGAGGTTGATGTGAATATAGACAACAAAGATGTAAATAACGTTGTATACCAATGTCCCATAGTTACTAGCACGCAGTACACTGTACAACGACCATCACGACTGTTAGGCGAACGAATTGGTAAGTTTGTTTGGGTATCGTGACTGACATATGAGAGCAGTAAATCGAACATCTAACCCAGATGCAGGCTAATTGTCTATACAATGCAAACTATTCATGAAGCTTACTATGTGACTAGCATTAATCCTTATCGAAACCGTCCCACGATAATTTGAGTTGTACATTATCTAGGGGTTTTTTTTGCATCGGGAGAGAGGCCAGGAATCCTGTGCTATGGCAACATACAATGTCAACAGGGGAAGCAAATATAACATAATACGAACCCAAAACATTTATTCTAAGCAACCTTAGCACACGCATTGTAGGCAAACCTATTATCTTTGAGCATATATCGACATTCTGGTAGTTAATTGCTATCAAACATTGTCAAAGACATTTGGTGTGTGCTAAATTTATCCATGAGGACGTATAATTTGACCTTGGATTGAAGCAACAAACCCCACTCAGATGGCACGGGCCTAAATAATGTTCAATTGCTGAACCACAGAAGAATAAAAAATGCTAATCAACGATAAACTACTTGGATGCAGGCAACATTCCACCACAGATAAACAATGATCCTTTAGGTGATGCTCAATCTTGTTCATTAATAAACGTTAGCAATAATACCGTGGTATATACTTTGTTTGAAAATAGCTAGTGTTTGGCAACATATGCTAAGCTAAGTTATTGCGGAAATGCGAGGCGTGTTTAATATTGCTAATAGTCCGTCTGTGTTAGTTTAGCTCTACAAAGAGCGAACCGAGAAATGCTACATTTCACTAAACTCGTCATTAGTCTTAGCCGTTTGCGCTTCATGTATCCTTTGCCCATATAAATCATGGTTGAGTTTGTACATTGGTAATAGGAAGCAGATGTTTTCTGTGAAAAACTTCTTGGGGGTTTCAAGAAGGTAAATAGTCGCTTTCTTTGACGGTGCTTGAATAAACCTGTACTTACAAAAGAAGATAATTTTTGTTTTGCTCGAAATGTCTAGTAGAGCCCTCTCACACTCATGTGTCAATGGTCTTTATCGGCTGCAGTCACCCGTGTATGTATATAAAATATTGTGGGTTTGAACATACTCAATGTCAAAACGATAGCGACCGAATTATACCACATGGGGACAACACAATAAGATATGACAATAAAGATTTGCTGTGGGACTAATTATCGTCATATTCACTGCAACACTCGTTCTTTCGCATAGCGTGCAACCATTTGCAAACACCGTTTACTGATATGATGTTCTCTGACCACGTGTGGTCAGTCGAAGGATTTACACGACTTGGAATGTAGCCTCTCACACCCAGCAATCATTTACACTTGGTAGGGAAACGTTTCCATTATTATCCCATATTACATACGTACCAGACATCTTGAAATCTGCGATGTTAATTGCGATGGTACGCATTGATTACTGCATTTATATATGTCATCAGAAAACATCTTTGATAATGGACAAGATTTTATGATAGGTTGTGAGTGTTTGTTGTTATGCATAGTCAAACACGTTAAAACATGAATTAGTACAATATATTGTTACCTATCTGGAGTGTTGTAACGCAGCACCCAGGGCCATACCTAAATTATGATTTGTTGTATGTATGTGTTCTGATACATAAGCCAGGGCTTACGGACAGATCGTGATGTATAACGATTAGTGTTCAAGTAATTATACCGACGTGTACTCGTAACATGAGCATTAACTCTTTTGACGCCTAATAAAGAGATAATGGTGTGTGTCAGAATCGCATTGATATCAAGGATGTAACTTCCGATATGATTTATAAACCAGTGCAGCGGCTTTATCAGAGGAGTATGATATGCCAAATGAACCGTTTCAAGATATTTCGATGATGTTCTTAACTTTTGTAGAATATGTTTGTTAAATACCACAGCTAGTAACTACGTAGCTAATGAATGTTGCAAGCAAACTAATCATCCTCTCGCCACCTTGTATATAAATATCCCGAATTATTTTATATCATGAATAGTTCCATATGATATCCGTATGTAAACCCAGCAACGATGAAAACATATGAAAATGTCCGGGTTTTAGAAGACTAATTATCACTTTTGGTGAGTCAGCTGTAATAGGTTGCTTTCTGGCTAATTTATAATTCGAGTGGTTTTCTTTCTTATATCTATTGTTGTAGTTGCTATTATAGTAATCATTATAGTTAATATTATAGCTATTTCGCAAAAAAATAGATACACAACCTCTCTCAAGTCATGTTTAGCTTTTTGTCCAAGTTTCAAATGACTAATTTGCTACGTTCTAGAAGGCTAGAAGTACATCTGCTATGCCTGCTAGCTAATTCAGCGCTGAATCCACACGCATAATAATTTCCGGGGCCACGGTGTTAAGCGTTCTTTGGGGACATCCTGGCTGACTTATAGAAATCCAAAATCCTTAGACGATTCTTAATTGGCGTCTTGTTTGGTGATTCAAATAAGTTTTGCATCTATATAATGATCTAACATAAACCCTCATATCCTCAGCGCACGCCATCTAGCACATACTCATATATTGCAGCTCATATAATGCAGATAGATTGAGTTTCTGCAAAAGGTCCCAAACATATTTGTTATCTACTATGGTCCATAGCAAGTGAGCGACTACTTTTATCCGTTGTAGCTCAGATACGCAAGTTTTTACCCGCCCCAAAACATTATTCAAGACTATACTTTATACACGCATTATAATAAGGATGAAAACAATATCCAAATAATGATTTTATGCTGCTTTCTATGCATTCATGTTGTACCATACATCGTGCATATTACAATGAGTGCCAGAACACCTGGTGTAGCCCTCTGGGTATTCTCATTTATATGGTTCCCGTCGGTTTTATACACAAAATGGTGTGATGATTATAAGGCTGTTAGATATAAAATAGTATAATCTATAGATGCCGTACAGTATGGTGTTTTTTTTACGATAGTAATATCATGTTTGTCTTTGTTTATTGTTTTATATTTTCCTAACTGTTACATCGTGGACAAACTAAGATAGGATTATTGTTGACATAGATTAGCTGCTTTATACGCCGTTAAACGTCGTTTATTACTTACCAGGCAGTGTTGACATCAAATGCTTGATAAACGCCCGCTTAAATTCTCAGAACAACCATATAAGACATTCTGTTCTAGCATCATGACTGACATTTGGAAGCGGTTTTGTCAACAATTTACCAATATAAAATCCGTTATATGATGATAATTGTGTGAATTGTGCGCTCCGCCACTTACAACGTATCAGGCACTTGCAATAAGCATTGGTTAGTCGATCTCATTTATTTTCCTAGAGTATAGGGAGCGATAGATCTTGGGTGTGCTTTGCTCCAATCTTATTTACGGATTTGTAAACAAGAACTAGAATCATAAATTTTATTAACTGTACCACTGGTAGTCAGAGAAAGGAGAAGAGCAGAAATCTATTTTTGATGTTATAAATTCATGCTTTACTTGCTCCAATATATATATATATATATATATATATATATATATATATATATATATATATATATATATATATATATATATATATATATATATATATATATATATATATATATATATATATATATATATATATATATATGTATATATATATGCACATATATATATATATATATACGAAATATATATTTATATAGATATTATATATAAAGATATTTATATATATAAATCATATATATATATATATAAATATATATACACCATATATATATATATATATATATATATATATATATATATATATATATATATCTCTCTCTATATATATATATATATATCTCTATATATATATCTATATCTATATATATATAAATATATACAGAATTTGTAGGCATTACAAACAATATTGATATGGGCGGCCAACAACCATAAGCTTTAGAGCGGAGCATATACATAGATATACGAAATCATATACACATCCATTAATTTTAAATTACGCAGTGCGCTAGATGGCGCAATGAGGATTCGATAACCGCAGGGTAGTGACAGCTATCTTTGCACAGCATTGTAGTGTTTGGCTGTTGATTAACTGAATAATTCATATGAGTCTGCTTCTAGTGTTCTGCCGAATATCATGCCATTATGTGCTTTTCCCTCTATACATACCATTCAATACCCATATAGACTGATCCCATAGCCTGATAAAATTACATTGGTAATATTGAATTCATCCTCTCAACAAAACCATCACATAGTCACTAAATGATACAACTGATACATCACAAAGTTCTTGTCATTGAACATCGTCAAGCTATGCGCAGTTGGCAAAAGTTTAGTAATGTACAAAACAGGTTCGACTTGGGTTACATCTTACATCGAGCGCATGTTTGGTCAGATATAGTTCTCTCCTATTGTGGACATATAGTGTACCATTCAATTTGCACGAGAAGTAGTATATTTGATAAATTTGAGATGTGGTCTATTACCAAGACATGTCTATCATATGGCTTCGACTGTGCAAGCCTTGGTTGCCATGTTAGTCGGGCTCTGTTGTAAAACGCAACTATGTATCAATGTTTATTTCCCGTGTATGTACAGAGGTGGCGCGATAGTGATCGCCTCCTTAACACTGTCAGCAGGTATTGCCCACTGAACAATACTTCTCGTTGTTCGGAGGAAGAAAATATTATACATTATAAGTATAGCTACTACCTGAATTGGTACACGAGTATGCAGATTATGGCTTAAAACAAGTAAGAGCAACCCTTTATATTATATTCTCTTCAGCCTAACGAATATCATCGCTTCTGTGAAACCGGATAGATAGTTATTGAATTTGTGACATAACCGAAATTATTACTAATTTGTGATGTAGCCACCCTGCTTTTCTGACAGGAGTATTGTGTCATTAATAATCTACAACTAACAGGATTACATGCAAATTGTTAATCAGTTGGGATCCAAGAACGTAACCCGAGGTAGAACAAATACAATTTAATCTTTGCAGAATAGAACATTATACACCGATTGAGTAGATCGATCGGGATAATTGACTGTCGTTATATACACAAAAGAGATTTCTAGCCTCATTAACATTTCAGTGCTTGTTAACGACGCCAAATTAGTGATTATATCAGCTTCTCCTGCGCGTAATGATATTACGTCGTTTATCTACATAGATACGTCATTTGTCTACATATGATATCACTTTCAAGCTAAACCCATTGCACTCGACGAGTGATATCAAATACACTATTTCTTGGGCCCCTATAACTGAAGGTAAATGGATGTCTGATACCATGGTTATTGCTGTCACCCTTACACTAGACCTAATGATACATTCGGTTTAGTTTGCGACTGACGATAATAAAGTAGTGCTGCTGCGAAAGATTTTACATATGCCACAAAATTCACCAAACGCGATCATAATCTTAACTGGCGTTGAGTATGGACCGAAATATCTCAATAGACTAACTACTCGCATAGATAATGATACTTATAAACTCATTCCCCTCTCAGCGTGAAGAAACATCCATACATACGTTAGGGCACTTATTTATTAAGACATAATCTATATCAATATGTAAACGAAGCCAACGTTGAACTGATTTTTTAAATGTAAGGTTTTGCAGAGGCATTTGAAGATGTAGTGAGGAAAGCATATTGAATGACTATATGTTTAATTAAGGAATCGTATTTGATTCAAGTTATATGAAAATGCGTCTTATGTTGTTGTTTTATTGTAAGATTCCATTTAAAGCATATGGTGAAATTTATGCACGTCTTGCTCCTTACCCTTGTTTTAAATATTTACTTTGTTACACTCCCCGGGGCCGGACGTACCTATGCATAATTATATCTATCCAGTTATTCATGTGCCTAGAACACAAAACCTTGCCAATGCCTGCCAACAAATAAAGAGCTGAATCAGCCCTCTTGATAATTTGTAACATTTGTTCGGACATCATGGCTGGCATATGGGATTGTCATGTGAACATCTAGCCTAGAAATCCAGGGTGACTGGCAAAACAGCGTAAATTATTCATGAAGACTAATATGTGACTAGCATTCATTCCCATAAAAACCGTCCTATGATGCACATTACTCGTTTTGTGGCGTTTGAATAGACACCGGGGTACCTGCACAATGACAATACACATTGTCAGCAGGGGAAGTAAAAACAACATCCCAAATAACGTACACATTTGTCACTCAGCATCCCTACATGAGTAACCGTCAAACATTTAAATCAATGTAACTTTAACAATACAATTTCGGTATTACTCTGTGTATGAAACGACACAACTGTGTGCCCATTCTGCTCGGTAAAGCTCTTCCGCTGCTCCTCATTAGTCTTAGCCGCTTGCTTTTTTGTTATCTTATGTATGGTTATATATATAATGGATGGGCCTATACGGTGGTTATAAAAAACAGCTGTTTAACGGCATTCTTGCTTCCTGCAAAAACATACCTGCGGGATATGCAAGAAATACGTAGCCTCTTGGTTTGGAAGCATTTACTAAATGTGGAGTTAGATGTTTCGTTGAATGCCCTGTGTCGAAACTATTCTCATATAAATGCTACATTAAATCACAAGAATGCAGTTTCTTGCTCAAGTTGAATTACTCAGTGTAAGATTATATCTTAGACAGTCCATGAACGATCGATTCATTATATGAGTCAAATAATTGATGTTTACAAATTCATATGCTAATGATCAAGTCTGTTTCTTAATGGGATTTGACTTGGCGATATGTACCAATGTGCAAATGACTATATAGTAAGACGCGGCTTAAAAGGTATTATGTACCTGTAGTAATTATGACGCTGAGACTGTGTATCTGACAAATATGAATACTTCTTGACGATCCTAGCAACTCGGCGCCACGACAGATTAATCAGAATGTTATGTGACATTTATCAAAGACAAAGATGCCACGTACAGCATGCCTATCACCCAATGCAATCTGCATAAGGATATGTAATAAAGCCTTCCTCATAACGTAAATGGCTTATATGAGATTCTCATATCTGAGATTATTGCAACATCGTCAGTGCGCAATGATAACAGTGCCATCGGAGATGAACTATGATGACCTCCTGTGGAAGTGAAATACAATGTAAGCGAGACTGATAATAACAGTCTGTGCGGCTGAAAGAATTTACACACAAGACATTATCCCATGATAAGATAGAAAAACGCAAACCGGAATATGGAAAAGATAAAGCTCAACAAACTGGAAGCATTGTCCCAAATTCTCAACCAACACGATGCAAACACTAGCACCAGGATAAACAAGATGCTAAATGAAATGCGGCACCCACGTATTTCTCCTGGGGTGCAACAAAACATTTTATCACATTTTCTTTGTAGGAATAGCGTTTGTCTTGATCGTCGGGTGACCGATATGATGTGGAGTTTAGTATATCACATGTTCTGCAGAAGGATATGTAATGAGATATATAATTCCGTTTATAACATTGGTATTATGTAGGCATTACCACAGAGATGAGATCTTCCGCGGTGATTTGCTTTAAGGAAACGGGTATTTCTGATATTACTGATATGGCCGCGATTGTGTCATCTCGATTTTGTTATTGCTTTTCATGAACGCGCAAGGATCACGCAAAAGGGACACCGGGTGCCAAGTCATATAAAGCATGCATATGGCACAATAAATAGATGCCAGAGCATACAGAAGGTATCCTACTGCTTCAAGTGTTCGGCGCCGAATATGGCGATGGGGCTTTGGAAGTCATCAAAGAAAATATGGCAACTAAGTTGAACTACTTACGTTTTATCAATCGAATTATTTATAAATCTGCATTATGATGCCATAAATATATTCGTTCTGCCTTAGGTATTGTACACAAATGCCAATGACAGAGCCCATGTAATGCAACTTATCCTCAATGTCCCGGCTCTTCTTTGGATGTTAAATCTACATTGTTTCGCAGCATCACTGCTGATCCAGCGTTGCAAAATCTATGTAACTGATAACAGAGAGCACCCAACTCGCGAATGATGATATGTGACGCATTATCCACTCTAGCAATTGTTCCATAATAATTTGTAGGTATACGAATTAGCTCATGTTAATCCATGTTGGCTCATTCTCTCCTGTAGATCGTGAGATCTGGGAGGGAGGCCACATCCAGCTATTGAACGGACGTAATGACATGAAGCAATCACATTGTTAACCATTCATGACCCTAAATTTATACGACACCATTCATAAAAAGATGATTATTTTGTGTTACTCCACTGTTAATTAAAAGACGATGCAGTGTTTATCAGTTAGTCATCTTATCTATTAGAAATAGAATATGACTGAAGATAGTGAAACATGTGCGACTTTTAGGCGTGTCTCAAGGAAGTCATATGATTGACAATTTACGTTGCCCATATAGAGAACGTACGTAAAGACAGCTAGTTATAAGACGTAGCCCGCTGAGCATGTACTACCAAGGCTACTAAATTTCATTCCACTTGCTTACCGACTCGAGTTGTGCAATGCCCTAAAACCACTGCAGCATAGCAATTAAGTTTATGCGATATGGCAAATTGAACCTATGTAGGATAGAACAGCATGAATTATATTACCGCCACTAGGTAGTATCTCAAATATAAGTTACATTAATCTGGCAGCTTTTGTACGTCATACATCTGTGGAATTGTGTTCATCATGTATGTATGTGTGTGTGTGTGTGTGTGTGTGTGTGTGTGTGGGTGTGTGTGTGTGTGTGTGTGTGTGTGTGTGTGTGTGTGTGTGTGTGTGTGGTTGTGTGCGTGCGTATATATATATATATATATATATATATATATATATATATATATATATATATATATATATATATATATATATATATATATATATATATATATATATATGCATGTGTGTGTGCGTGCACAACATTACCATCTTAACCGTCTGATATTTGATTTAACAGATTGATGAATGATTCACATGCGCATGACATAATATACTGCTATGTTAACGATGATTCCATATACATATCTATCCACTATGCATGACTTTCATCAACAATAACGAGGCTGATACACTCAGCAGGTCAAATCAGATTTGCCCCATCAATCATATCATTTTAACAAACCCAAACAGTATTACAAAGCATTCTATTTAATGCACATTTGCATCAATTTATGAATCATTGCAAGTATATACAATAATAATAACACCTGTGTTATGTGTAGCAAACCATTGTGTGGTAAGAATAAAGGTTCATCGCAGTTAACCAAGAGACACTATGCAATATATGACAACGTTGCTTGCAGTTTTATGTCTGCCGTATAGATTAGGCCGTGATCAAACACCATGTTAATCGTCGCTTTGTTCTCTCTTAGCGAGCAAACACACGATTCAATTTGAGTTTTGATTGGGCTAGATAGCTATTAGCAGCAATTCTTGTTCACCAATCATTACTTTAAATTTTCAGAGGTTGATGTGAATATAGACAACAAAGATGTAAATAACGTTGTATACCAATGTCCCATAGTTACTAGCACGCAGTACACTGTACAACGACCATCACGACTGTTAGGCGAACGAATTGGTAAGTTTGTTTGGGTATCGTGACTGACATATGAGAGCAGGAAATCGAACATCTAACCCAGATGCAGGCTAATTGTCTATACAATGCAAACTATTCATGAAGCTTACTATGTGACTAGCATTAATCCTTATCGAAACCGTCCCACGATAATTTGAGTTGTACATTATCTAGGGTTTTTTTTGCATCGGGAGAGAGGCCAGGAATCCTGTGCTATGGCAACATACAATGTCAACAGGGGAAGCAAATATAACATAATACGAACCCAAAACATTTATTCTAAGCAACCTTAGCACACGCATTGTAGGCAAACCTATTATCTTTGAGCATATATCGACATTCTGGTAGTTAATTGCTATCAAACATTGTCAAAGACATTTGGTGTGTGCTAAATTTATCCATGAGGACGTATAATTTGACCTTGGATTGAAGCAACAAACCCCACTCAGATGGCACGGGCCTAAATAATGTTCAATTGCTGAACCACAGAAGAATAAAAAATGCTAATCAACGATAAACTACTTGGATGCAGGCAACATTCCACCACAGATAAACAATGATCCTTTAGGTGATGCTCAATCTTGTTCATTAATAAACGTTAGCAATAATACCGTGGTATATACTTTGTTTGAAAATAGCTAGTGTTTGGCAACATATGCTAAGCTAAGTTATTGCAGAAATGCGAGGCGTGTTTAATATTGCTAATAGTCCGTCTGTGTTAGTTTAGCTCTACAAAGAGCGAACCGAGAAATGCTACATTTCACTAAACTCGTCATTAGTCTTAGCCGTTTGCGCTTCATGTATCCTTTGCCCATATAAATCATGGTTGAGTTTGTACATTGGTAATAGGAAGCAGATGTTTTCTTTGTGAAAAACTTCTTGGGGGTTTCAAGAAGGTAAATAGTCGCTTTCTTTGACGGTGCTTGAATAAACCTGTACTTACAAAAGAAGATAATTTTTGTTTTGCTCGAAGCTATTGTGATAAATAAATCACAACGGTGCATTATAAGGTATAGTATTATTATTTCGCACGCATGGTACTTACATTTTATGTGGATTAGAGCACAGTGTGATCGAAACGAATCAACGTGTGAGGTGAAATCATAATATGCAAATAAAAGTTAGATAGAACAACAATATACCTATTGAGTGAAATTGGGTAAATCATCACATTTACGGTCCTGACAAAGCTCGTGTGAGCAATATCAAGTATTCAAAGCCTCTTTATCGATGTTCTGTAGACTGCGCTTACTAGCAATCTTATCAACGTAAATACTTTGATATATCATGGTAGTATTACGATAGACAATCCTCATTACTTGCCTTATATATACGGCGACATAAGAATTACCAAAAACACAGAATTGACTGACCGCTGATGCATCGTAACCAAATGATCTTGTACCAAGAAGGAGGTTCCAGCTATGGTGGATACATTAGCGCATGTTCAACGCAAGCTTGTTAAGGATTTGTTCGATGACTTCCATAATGGGGATTTATTAAAACTTCAACATTAGTGTGTTACAAAGATTATCACAACAGTAACCAAATCGTGACAGCAACACATCAGTTGTTGACACACGATCATCACACTCAGCATCCTTATTGAAATTTTACTGATTTCTTTCCACTGCAGGACAGCATGTTCAAATACATTTAGTTTAGCGCCATTCAATTGTTAATTAACAACGTGTATTTGACAATTTATGCACCAAAAGTGTTTAATGTAACACTGTATTTTTCTGCAAGCTATTCGCACGTTTCAAGCTTAGCATGGGCGGCTGCAAACGAAGGATGACCAACATGGCAACCGATTCTCTTTTTAGATTGGTAACAATAGTTCGTTGGTTGATAGACAGCCCCTTGATTGACTCCATCTGTACAATTGCAATTGTCATGGAAACTATTGCTCCACTCTTATCGTTTGCTACGTTTACATGTTTTGTAGGAGTTTAGCAGTCATAACACATATGCCACGCTTTTTTAATGAAACAAACACTTGTATAAAATCAACTCGATCACCTGCTTTTGAAGCGTCCAATAACATGACATAACATGGCAAACCTTGACTGACATATTTCTCTATGATTTCCTCTAATATAAACGTGCTATCTGTTGTGAAAGGGGACTTTTGACATCACTTTGATATTCAATACTTACATTATCCAACAGTTTCTCTACGATGCTACTAAGAGCTATAGACTGATTGTATCATTGTTATGGAAAGAGTTTGGATTAGCATACAGCTCATTACAACCATGTGATCAGAAACAATCTCACACAACCCGTCCGTTTGATCTCGTTTTAGCTTACAAGCTGCCTACTGGACTTGTGATATATCGATAGCATGCAATTGTACATCACGAACCAAGGATTCATTTAGCGCACCAATTGCAGAATTACTGTTAAACATAATTACTGTATATTTTTCCCTATTTATTGACATATTATATCTTATTATCGCCGCTACCGCCATCCATCGGTTGACTTTGATTTGCATTGCTTCTCACTTATTAGGTTGTTTTTTAGCTGGTTCACCTGCTTCTAAAATACAACAGTCACTTTTATGCACGAGGAATTAAATGACATCAAAGAATAATTTAAGATGATTATTAGCAACTAATTATGTTTTCCCCATTTTACAACCAAGTATTTGCCCATATCAAAAACCGTTAGCAGTCAATGATGAATAGATAACTGATATCATATACTTTTTAGTCAAGAATCTGTTGTCCACAGTATATTAAACTACGACGTAACAACTATAAACGTATATATCTCATTAATGATAAAAATACATCAGTACTTAGTTTAAAATGGTTTGGTTGGTTATTGCATGTACATTCTCTGCGCACCGATTATGTCTTGGTATTTAACAAACTTGCGATTATTGGACCATATGACCGCACAAGGGTTAATGTCGTTGGTTGCATCTGTTTAAAGGTCAACTACAAAGATTTTTTTATTCCATTTTTCCAAAGTTCTATGTTTTAAAAGGGTATCGTGACCAAAATAAGGTGACTGCGCGCTTTTTTTCTTTTAGAAAAATGATTTTTAAATGTATATTTCCCACGTCGAATCTGACAAGATACCGCTCGGTAAAATTCGTGAATCTCCGTACAGTGACGTCATTCGGGATGTTTGCGAATATTCATCGCCATCTTTAGCCTTCCCGATTAGTTGACAGCGTGTGACTAACTCGTCTTTCGTCGCGGTGTGGTGCGTTTCTTGGTGTGGATAATGCCTTATTGTTGTGCGTTTGGTTTCTAAAAGACATATGCACCGCATATGGGTGTCGAAAGTCAAGCGTAAACACTGGAGTCCTACCCTTATAGTTAGTTATACGACAGTTCTATGTTCTGATCATTTCGAGAAAAGTGCTTATGAGACTGACCCAGAGCTGCTCAAAAGTCTAGGATTTCGTAAGAAACCTAGGCTCCGAAATGGTATTGGCAGCTGAGCAGATAGATAAATCAAGTGACAGTGGTAAATCACAGACTGAGGTGTCACACTCAAGTACTGCCGACCTAGGCTAGGCGACGAAACTTCGTCTGTCAGCGTCCGCGCTGTTTGCTACACCAGGGGCGAGTGCCTTGCCGTCTGCCGACCATGAAGCTTGCTCTCACTTGACATTAGGGGTGCAGGCAAATGTTTTGGTGAGTGTCACAAGGCAACTGCATTATTATATATGATGAAATGCATTGGCAGGAATAACTTCTGTTGTATGTATCCATGTGTCTTTTCAGAGTCAATTTGTTAACATTTACATCCTCAAAGGCTATGATGAATGAAATTGTAGCATACTTATTGTACTGATATCATAGATGGCTGACAAGTCTCTACAGACACAGAGTTCTATCTTTCCTGGGATAAAGAAAAATTCAAGAGGTACCCAAGTTGGTCCATCTCACCAAAAGTGTCACCAGGGGCACCCAATATGAGCCCCAGGAGGAATCTGTTGGACTGGTGGACAGCGATGATGAGATGGAAACTGACCCTGACTATGACTTCACTGACGAAGTGATGATGCCGAGATGGATACTGATGATGACATGGCGTATGAAGAACTGTTAGGTAAATATTGTTTTGTTTGTAGTGTAATCACAGGGTTTTATTTGATGGAAGAAAAATGTAGCTCACAGAATGCTTATGTACAGTGGTGTTAATCTGGAGGATGGCCCTAGTCAGAATCCAAGATACCGGGGGAGTTTTGCTTGTTTTGAACAAATCGGCGTGAATGGACACCGTAAGATGTGGGATTGCCAACCTTTTACATGAGCTATGCCCGCAGGGAATTTGTTTATGGCTTCAGGTATGGGAAAATCCCAAGCCTGTCAAAGTACCAATTTCTTTTGGTGTGAGCATGGATTAATCTAAAATGAAACACGTTATTTTGACATTTATTACCGAAACCTGAATAAGTTTCATTTGCACAAACATTGTTACCCAATTAAAAATTGGCATATAATATAACTTACTTATTATATGACTATCATAAAATATGAATATCATTGATTTGCTTCAGACTATGTACATCAGGTGCTTGATCTAAGGCAAAAATACCCAAGCTACAGACTTGCTGAGGTCCTTGCAGATGACAGGACTGTTCCACCACCTATTGCCTCCCAGTACGAGAAACCTGAAAAGGATCTTCTCGTAGGTGCTCACAGGTGTCGATTCAACCTGACCAAGAAATCTTCCGCTCCATTGTAGATATTTGTTGCCTGGGTCAGGGAAGGATTTTCTAACAGCTGTTACCACATAGGCTGCCAGCTCTTTCCTGTTTCTTTTGCCCAGTCTGTGCCATATCCAGAGTGTAAACTGGCGGTAGGCTAGATACCTGAATAATCTGAAGCAATATGTCAATTAGTTGTCTATGGTTTTAAAATAAATTGTATAGTTAAAAAAACAATTGTCATTTGTCAACCATTCCCTCACTTCATAATTTTATTGTAAGCTCTGCCTCTGGATTTCATGTAACTGGCATTATTTTTTCTTGGCTATGTGAAATATATTGTAGTTCATCAATATGAACACTGAATATTTTACACAGTGGAATTAGTGTTCCCTTTGTAATAAATAGATTGTTCAACCTCAAACCAACCTTTTTGGTAGCAATAATGGCTAACTTACTCATTGTAGAGAACGCATCTCCAACAGGTCTGTCCATTTGAATAGATTCAAATTTGGACACTTCCAGCACATTTTTATTCATGCAGCTAGCCAGGAATCTGGGATGCTTGGTGATGCATGTCCATTCCTCCGTTAGAGCCATCACTCTCTCCAAACTTCTGTAGCACTCTCTGGCTGTGTCCATTGGGATGCAGTAATGACATCTACACCTAAGTTGGAGAAATAATTAAAGAGTCATTGTAAATTTATATTTGTGGTACAATGAATAAATATAAAAGGAAAATACTTTATAAACTGCATGCAAACATCTGTCCACAATATTCAATGTGCTCAGGGTACAATGACAAAGCTACATTCACTAGCCAAGTACTATTTGTTGTAGTAGTTAGGTCTGTCAACATACCATCCTCAACTTACAGAATGTGTAAATTTATTGGGTAAATGAAAATAACGATTTTTTACCAGTTAATATAGTTCAATAAAGCTTGGGAAGGGTATTTATAAAACTTACCATTCATCGAAATCTTTTGTTGATTCTTCATTCGAAGCGGACCCTTGAGTTAGACTTGTAGGTGTCATCGTAGTGTGACTTGGATTTTTCAACTCCCGTCCGTATTGGCTCAAATAAATAGTCATGGACATGATTTGCCCCAATGTTATGCTATGGGGACTCGTAAACTTCATCAGAAGACGACATGGCTTGTCAAAACGGTGTAATTTTAAAATCCAAACAATCGTTTTTCGCTTCGCTCGCTCGCTCACAGTCAAATTCTCTTGGAGTCAGCGCAGCGGGAATGATGTCACGCAACGTGCACCTAGCGGCCAACTGAGGCAAAATGGCATCGAGAAGATGGCTTCGCATTTTCTTCTGAATGAAACCTTATCGGTGGATTTTTAGTACTTATGCATGCCGTTGCAATGAATTATAGGTCCCCGTTGGTTTATTAGTTATTAATCTTCAATTTGAAACACATTATAAAGAAATGATGAAAATCGTTGTAGTTGACCTTTAACATGTAATGGGGTTTGGGTTGGAAATAATGTTTTTACCACTTGTGGCCATGTTTGTTAAGCAGCGAGTGGAAGCAAAAAGCACAGTTAACATCAGGTGTCTTATTTATCGACGAACTCGTCTTAAAGCGTAAAGCATGAAAATCGTTCTAACATATGATATTGATAATTCAGTGTGGGTACAGAATGGCGGCGCAAACCTTGTTTTTGTTAATTGTTAAAATATACAATACTGACTAGCACCAGCAAAACAAGCATATTGTACTAGAAAGAGAGATGGTACATTTCTATATTATATGACTTAAGAGAGCATTTTATGCTACTTTTTACGATGACTGCTTTTTTATTTGGTGGAGCTCTTTCTTTGGACCCCACCTGTTTCACCCACAAACCTCGTGTAATTATTAGATTACAGACGGTAAATAACACAAATGCTTTGCAGTGTGGTTGTTTTCCTGATGGCAATTTTATTTTTCACTTTTGATACAACTTGATAATATGAAGAAAGTGAGCTAACTTAATTTTGCGGGGTTTTTTCCCAGTTAGCAGCAACACTCGTTCTAAACATACTGCCTGCGTAAAAATGTTGATTATAAGTTTAATCCAAATGTTTCCAAAAAATTCTAGCTAATGGTTTTTCAACATATTTCAAATGATGCATATTTATTATTTATTACCAATCATCAATGGAAATGTAATCATCCGGGACAGAACGGTTAAAATCTCGATGGCCATGATTTGGTAAGCTCATTGTTCCGAAAACATGTGATCATATACTTTATCAAAGCACATTCGGACAATGTATGCATATTTTACAAAACAAATGAAATGTATTTGATATTCATGCACACTTTTGGGTAATAGTATGGTTTTTGTGAAGGCTTCGATTTAACTTGATCGGATTCAATTTACATGTTGGCCTTCAGTTTATCATTGAATAAGAGCTTCCCAGAAATCATTATCACAATTAATTGAGCTAGTTTTACATTCCTATTTCAGTTGGCTCGTTGAAAAACTCATGTGATCCAAACACCTCTTTTTATGCCGTTATGTTATGGCTGACGCTAAGATAGAAACAATATTTGAACAGTTATACACCTTTACATGCTTAACCATACCCAGCAAACAAAGCTGTCCAAAAACGCACTGTAATTCAAAAACCCAACATGCTAAGCAATCTTTTTAGCCTTCAAGGGTTACATTTGAAAGCAGGCATGTTAACACTTAATCTAACTCCAGGGTGATTGTCTGTACAGCGCATGTTACTCCGCCATTCATATTATTGTGTCCAGCATTAATCCCCATTAAATCCGCTCTTAGTTGATTTAAGGGAGCACATTTCTTCATTATAGAGTGTGAGAGGAAACTGGTTGTCCGGCGCGAATGCAATGCACAGCATTAGCAAGGAATGCAAAGTGAACGCCCCTGGTGCATTTCACAGCCTACGGACCTGAAACACAGGGTTGAAATATGGGAATGGTCTGGTTTGAAAACAGCCGTAGTTATTTTCTGGATTAAAAACCTACTCGACAGTGCGGGATCGGATTTATTAGCTATAACTATACATTCACTCAAGTCATTTATATGATAGATAATTAGACATGTCATCATGGAGGGTTCTCATGCATTAAAAGACAAAATATGGAAGTGGAAAGTCCATTCTACAGTTCCAGGTAATGAGCGAACCGAATCTTCACCACTGTTGTAACGGACAGAGAGTCAACGTTCCATGTTTAAGTTTCAATGTATGCAGTGGGTGGTGCTCACAATGGACGACTTATACCTAGCGATCTGCATTGCAAGGCATATAATGAACTAGTGCTATCAGGCACACGGTGAAAAAATTAAGTAGTATTTTGCCATCGGGAACATGATAGGTGCTACCTTGCAGGCATCTTAGCGATATGTATATTAAAAAAGGCCTACCATATCTATATTAAATATATACACCATTCAGGATTAAAAAATTTGTCTGTGCCTATTTAAGACTGATATATGAGAAGCAAAATGGATGCTCGAGACATTAATAATCGTATCGCCCTCCTTCGATTGCATTATGATGCATGCAATATGATGCATGCTTATTCCGTGTCTGATGTCTATAGCTAAGCAATTGTAATAATGACTACCGGTTCTAGAATATAAGAAGTTACAACAAATCGCACTAAGAATAGTTTTGGTATATTTCGGAACTGATTCGTCTCCTGGGAATTCATCGACCAGACCCTTATGAACGAGTAAGACTTTCCTGGACTATTATTTAGGGGACCCATCATTATAGCAAATCCACTTTAAATCAGCACGTGACATCCTACAAAATGCTCTTACAGCGCTGGTAGTTTCAGTAGACACAAGAATCGCTTTATTCCAATTTCATGAAATGACCACATTCATTCTCATTTTATCACTTGCGAGGCCAACAAATGTAGAAATAGATGGCAATATAATATAACATTGTAATGCCCTTCTTCTGTCGACAATTTAGTTGTTCAACAAAAATATGAAGCTAAAGAAGAGCCGATGCTAATGTATTTGCAGCGGCAATGGCAACGATTCGGAAAAACAAGTGTAATTAAGGTTGGTAATGTGATCTAATATAGTGATAATCACAACCACGTTATAAAGGTTTCTGCTCATCATGATACTTAAATTTGTTACAGTCTAAATGTTCTGTGTATACGAATGAAACAAGCCCATATGTGACAGTTAAGTACACGACCAGTTGAAATAAAAAAACGGTTTAATAGTCACGAGGCTTTGATTATACAAAATGGTCGATATAATGATTTGAGATACTTTGGTATTGTAGCAGTAAGGTTTTTTTTTTATTTCATTCATTTGTTTTTGTGTAGTTGCTAAAATGACATATATATAATTCTAACATGCTACATGGAATGCCAAATCATCGGTCATTTATCGATATAGGCGCATTAGAAGCAGTCTTGGAACCAGAATTTGTGAATGAATAGCAGTCTGGACTAGTAGTTACGCATGATTAATGTCCATTCGTATTCAGGTTCGGATATATTGCAGCGTCTGCCGTGACCATATTTGGGTTATAATTAAATTCCCGTCAAAAATAAGAAATCGGATTTTTAAATAGTTATATGAATGGCCGGGGCTTGCGATGTTTATTCCTGTTTGTCGGTTCGTGCCGAAGCACTGCTTTAATACATCATTTGATCAAAGCCCCCTTTTTTGGCGTAATTTTGCAGATGACTCTACGATTGGAATTCCGCAGACGTTCCTCTTCACTTACCAGATAATGTTTGCAAGCAAATTTAATCTCAGAGGCACCACGTTGAGCAATCAGGTCAGGCATCATGGCTGACGTTTTTGAACAGGCGTGTCAACACTTATCTAAGATCCAGGGTGATCGGCGCTATTTATTCCTGAAACCTTTAATATGACTGGCATTTATCCCTTATCTATATATAAAGCTTGGAAGTGGAAGCTGGCCGTCCAGCGAAAATGCAAGGTAAACAATAAATAAAGGCAGCAAATCAAGTAAATGTGCCAGCTACATTTCATAGCCGCAAACATAATGTAGACTTAACACACGGGCCTCATTTGCTAGCTTTATCAGGCTCAAAAGTAAATGCCATTATAGTCTAATGATTTATTGTCCAAGGTTACAGAATGGAAAGCTTAATATGTTTATACTGTGTATTTACTCACGTTTGAGTGACTGCATATAAAAAATAATCCTAGCGATTTGGTATTTCAACATTGAGACACCTAATGGGAAAATGGACCAATTATGGAAGTTGAAGAATATCCTTCTGCCTATCTCAGTATATTATTCTAGTCGGCACCCATCCCACCACTTTAGTCAACAGACTTATTTAAGTAAACCATATTATGGTTGAAACGATCACAACACGATCAGAATTCTTAATAGGCAACGTTGGCGCTAATGGGATCTAGTAAGATCACCTCCCGTCAGATAATTATTAGTTACCTGAAATGCGTGACATGTACATAGAATATTCTGGCTTCTTTGTGAGTGAAATATAAATTCTGTCAGTAAACTTCCCATGCCAGACATAAATTGATGGCAATAGTGTTTTGCAGTCATTATAAAAATCCAGTCTATTTAGTATGACAGGTAATGTTGGACATATCGCAAATGGCATTGGATGCCCTATGATAATCCTACAAACTTTGAAGGTCAAATATCGCGATTTGTGTGTAGTTATGTGGTAGTAATGTATTGGTCAGAGGCCAAATCGACGTAAATGTCAATTATTTATCAGGAACAGTTGCAATTAGATAACATCTTCAACCTATTAGAGGTTAATCTGGACTTCGGTGACTAATTGCACATAAACACTTTTTGTTAAAGGCGCAATTCTTGCAGCATTGTAGCTCTATGCGCCATCCAGTAGCATATCACCTCTGCTCTTGCCTTTTTGTGCAATACATACTGCCCAGGTTTCTTACTGTGAACATGCAGTACGACTTTTACTGAAAAAGGATGAATCAATGCATTCCATATCCATACAATTTGGCGAATGCAGTTAACATAAAAACCTACACTTGCCACGTGATGCCATAATGAATTCATGTCGTGTCGAACCTTTAGTTTAGGCATCACAGCTTGTATGTGGGACCAGTGACAAGAAATCCAACTGCGTATTTATTCTAGGCCCAATATGTAAACCGCAAATATACAACACAACTGGTGGGTATAATTTTCTGACAGGCGTTACTCCTACGATTGTGTGCATGGAGTAGCCTATATCACACTAGCAAGTTAATGCAGTCATACTTTATTCTTTGCTTAAACATTGTGATATAAAGTAGTTCATTTGCAGACAGCAGCACTGCCTTCCCCGGACGTCTTTCTATGTTTGGTCTATGATCTCTCTGCCTGCTAAAAAATGACCATCTACAAAGGGAGGGAACAATTTGTACGCGTTCAACACGCACGCATAATGCTTGTCATAAGTTAGGGTGTAATAAGCATTTCAACTGATTTCGGTTGAACAGAGTGTGTTCAAATATGTGTGAGGAAAGCCATGTGCATTACTCAAAATGATGTATTCAGTACACGATGGATCAAGTCTGGTTATGTTGAAACTAATCAGGCTGAACGAGTGCAGTATCTTTCGAAATGTTTGGCGAAAAGTGTATATTTCGAAGAAATCACGTATAAAGAGGTGATATTTATTCATCAAATCGTCACAATAAACACAATCTTCGAAATGTGGTTGTTGGGTTTTCATAAATCACTGGTCGTATTAACTGCTTATGTCAAATAATTTGGGCAGCATGTCACAAGATAAGCAAACATCGGTTTGAGTGTTTACCATTTTGATCACATGAGACAAATATGACGGATCATGCAACCCAGGCGCTACTATTGTTATAAGTTTATCTTTTACCTCATTTGATCGAAGAGAGGAGTGCTCTTATGATGATGTCTGTGCACTATAGGCTGCATATGGATAAGATGACTCTAACGGTTGATGTCAAGTTTAAGTAAGCAAGAGTGACAACCCTTTTATCATAAAATATAAAACACGCTCCTGCCGAGACAATGACATACTCAATTAACGGATACAGTCATTAGTAATCTTTTTTCAAGGTCAGCGTTCATTCTCACGTCTAAGCTAATATAATGGAATAGCATCGGACCCATAACCATGCATTATGTACATAAATTTATCGACACTACTACACACACCAAAACAACCTCTGTACAAAGTACCTCAGCCATATGTATGCTTTACGTACATAATGAACACGAGGGAAATGCTTCCTTCGATAAAATTCCCCATTTGTCTCTTTTATACTTTTGTAGCAACTAACTGCGTGGTCATAAAAACCGCGAAAGCTGAAGATAATTAGCTCCAGTGGTCTAGTTGTTATCCTCATTTGTGCGAGCCTCATCTGCAGTATTGTGCTACTTTTTGTAAATATAAAACGCCAGTTATCAGAAGTATGCTCACTTGTTACATGCTCTATCATAAGCACTTTTTTTTTTTGGCGGGAAGAAATAAATGACATGGGTGACTGGCGTACATCATAAATATGGGGGAAACGCTTCCCTTGATGAAATTCAACATATGTCTCGGTTATACTTTTGTAACTACCAGGTGGCCATAAAGACCGCCAAAACTTAGGATAATTAGTTCCAGCGGTCCAGTTGTTATCCTCGTCTGTGCGAGCTTCATCTGCGATGTGGTGCTGTGTTTTGTTAATGTAAAACAGCAGTCATCAGAAGTGTGCCCACGTGTTACAAGTTTATCTGTCAGCTCTTTTTATTGCGAAAAAGACTAAATTGAAGTGCCCGTCGTTGCGCATGAAGATATCAGCACGCGAGCGGGAGATAACCAGATAGCTATGTCTTAAAAGGATGCACAATATAAGTCAGATGAGCAGTCGGTTGGGCGTTATTGGTGAAGTTATGGCGCGGTTTATTGCAGTCAAACAGCCAAGTTGCTTTTATCAATGTGTTTATGGTTGAGTAGATTATTGCAGCACGCACGTCTGTTGACTAGCGGACCATATATATTGGTAAATGTCTGGGAGACGCTCAGGACATACTATACGACCTCAATAAACGAAATGCCACATTACCTTAATTAGGCATATCATGACATCTAATTGCAAGACATACCATCATTTCACCCAAATTGATTAAATGGCCTTCAGGTAATAACCAAACATACACCTCTGTTGATTTTGTTTCGGTACGTGTGGTAAATGACCCTTGGGTACGTTCAAATGTCCATTTAATCTATTACCAGATATGTCTTACACCCTGTATATCTGTGTTTATATTAGTATTTCAATGGTATATCAATCTTTCCGAAGTTATGTGCACATTAAAGAATTGCAGCCGCCACGCAATGACCGTGCGTGGTATTTCATATGCAATGGGATGATATTAGTGCAGAACGTATTATTTAAACCCTGGAATTTCCTCTCGTTATTCTGCATGGGCTGTGCGGCAGTTATTTTACCCAACAAGCAAACTAAACCATTGATTACCTGTCTGGCGCACATCAACGCTTATTTTATTTGCTTCTTTATTGGTCCGATTATTCCAAAGTTAGCGCAAATATTATATTACAGCAGAGCAGGATCTACGACGCCTGGATAGGCTGCAGTTTTTGTTCAGCGTCCATAAGCATCATAAAGATAGAAAGCACCTTCCGAATATTATCGACGGGGGTAGTAGTATAGAGACTGGGGGTACGAGCACAGCAATATAATACAGCAACCCAGAAAACACACATATACAGGGTGACTCACATGAGCCAGCGAACCGCTCGCACCTCCCCCCCCCCTATACTATACCATATGAGCCCAGCCCTTCCAGCCCCTATGGCATAGGCCCACTAAAGAGGACGACAGCAATGTCAACCATCTACAACAGGAACCCTGAGGAATAAGCTCTTCTAAACGACTCACGCGCTCCAAAAGGTCCTCATACTTTGATTCCAAATCCCTCACCTCAATCTCAAGGTCCACCTTCTCCTCCCATATATGTTCCACATCTGCTTGCAGCTCGGCCACCCCTATATGTTCATCGGTGCTCATTCTATACCTCAGCCCTCATATGTTCAACATATCGACGCGTGCCCATAGGCCAGAGTGTCTACACCACCTAAAGCTATCCACCGCTTTGAGTCAAAGGGGGAGAGAGACACCTTGTTAACGTGGAGCCCATATATTTTATGGCAGTCACTCCTTAGCATGTTCATTCCGTGGCGAAACTGATTTTTGGGCGAACAGTGACTCCACGTACTGAGCGTGTCGTAGATGCTTCTTCACCACCACCTTCTTCACACCTTTTGCTTTTTTGATCTCATCCCGGCTCGACATCAAGATCGAGTACATCTTAGGGCGCAGACCAACATACTCCTTGATTGGCACGCCGGCACACTCATCCTTCATCTTCCCCAGAACCTTCTTGTTCACACTGCTGTAGAGACTATGGGAGGGATGAAAGTTGCTGGTGTCAAAGAGATGGGCATCTTCCTTCATGTCAGCATACACGTCAGGCGTGCGTATCTCCATAAGCAGCGAATCCGTATCTGTGTACAACAAGCCAAGGTTCTTGCCGTATCTGGGCTTCATGGTATTATAATAGAAGTCGTACATCAGGTGTTTGGAGAGGTCGAGTATACACATGCCCACATACACCGGGCGGTTCAGTACCAGGTGAGTCTTGTGCATGTGCAGAGTGGCCAGGTCATTATCAAACATCTGATGACGCGCGTAGGCGGGACTTGCAATAAGCCTACGCATTCTTTCTTCTTCCTTTGAGCGAACAATCTTGACATCGACCCACCTCCGGAGGTTCTCCATAGTCTTACCGAACACAGAGTTATTCATCAGCTTATAGAGGTCCTTCTCAAAGTCGCTGGTGGCCACCTTACGCAGATCCGTATTCATCCGAATGTAAGGCTCCATCCAGGGGCTCTGGTTAAAGACCAATGCTCGATGGATCTTGGTAAGTCTCATCCCCAAAGACAGATACAGCTTGAGGTTCCTGTAGTGCACCACATACTTCTCCTTATTCTGCAGGTTTAGCACCAGCTTTTCAACCTCGCCCAGGGTGCCACCCAACCCTCGTTCCCAGGATAGGCACCAGTCGTTCTCTCAGCTCCGGAGCCAGCGGGGTTGGTCCTGTATCTGTAGATCCGGCCGGCATCATCGAGTCACCCACTCAATACCCGCAGTTGGCAAAGGCTGACTCATAGCCCACCCATACAAATTGTTAGCATCAAGGTACTGGATAAGCTCGTTGGTTTATCCTGGTCAAAGTCATCCACGAGCGGGTTATTGGCCTTAGCGTGGCGGCGCAACACCATGCTTATACCGCCGCATAGAACTTTCTCAATGAACAGGTGCTTGTCATAGTCGGTGAGTAGCTCGAGTTCCACGCCTGTGCTCTTAAGCAAAGCATCCCATGACAAACCGGGGCTGGTATAGTAGTGGGCCGGATCCAACCCGTACTGCTTAAGACATGTCTTGCGGAACACCTCAAACACATCTGCCAGGAGCAGTACATCTGTCTGCAGGTACAGGTCATGGTAGTCACCCATGTTCTTACACCCGAACACGCTCCAGACCTTTTGTGCATTGGCATAGTCTACAGTAGATATACCCTCCTCAGAGAGCTTGCTGTAGAACTCCTGGATTGGCGGCAGAGGGAATCAAACTTATCCCAGCTGTCCATGAACTCATAGGGGAAGACTCCCTTACGCAACAGCAACCGCCGCTTCATCTGGTCTGGCTCATATTCCGCCGTCACAGCAAAGGCATCTGGGTTGTTAGCAGACACCAGCTTATCAAGCGAGGCCAGGAGAAACTGTGCACTGTCAATGAAGCGCAACTGTCCAAGCGACAGGGAGATATATTTCTCCATGTTGTTGGGGATACAGTTGATGTTCCCCTCCACTTTGCTTATACCCTGCATCAAGAGATGGGAGTCGTAGCCCCGCAGGTTATGGAACACCACAGGGATGGGTGTTGTCTTGGGACTCAGCCGAAGTTTCAGGTTACACACGTTATGGGCTGGCCCTCTGTACAAGCCTGTTATATGGCAGTGATCGCGAACAGCCCAGTTTTTTCTTGCACACATGACAGTGAGTTGCAGCCTTATTTGCCCTTCTATCCTCCCGAGTCATACGTATAGGGACAGGCTTGGACAGAACTGCTTTGATCTTTTGCTCCTCCTGCTGCAGTGCCTGTAAGAACTTCTCCACAGTATCGCTTCCTCGTAAACCACAGGGGGTTCGGTCTTACCGTCACAACGAACAACAACATAGCCGTAGCCGCATCCTTGGTGTTCCTGCATTCTCTGCGTGTTGCTCTTACCAGGATTAAGCGCAGGACCCGGAAGCTTCACTGTGAGCGCCTCAAAGTCAGCATAGATAACGTAGGGTGCAGCAAGCTGTTTCTGCCAGTTCTGGAAGGATAATATGTTCTTCCCTTCCTCAGGCATATCCACTCACACAGCAGTTTGCCCTATCCCCATACACTCAGGCTTATGCGCCAGGAGCAGACCCTCTGAGGTATATCCATGCAGACATAGCTCACAGAAGAACTTGCGCTCTTTATGTTTTGTCTGGTCATACAGCAAGCGAATCAGGTCTTTGATTTGCGTGTAATGAAACTTGCCGTCCTTCTCAATCAGCATGAGGTTTATACGGGTACCAGAGTGCTTAATGATGCGGTGTACGATAGTGGTCTTCCCATCCCAGCCAAAAACGTTCAAGGCTATGTTAGCATGCTTTTCTATCTTCTCAACATGCGACACCGGTGTAGGATATTCTACACCTGCAACCTCCAGCACATCTAAGAGCCACTGAATGTTATATTTTGATGGTCGCTGTGGGTTCTTGGCTACCGGGTGCAGAGCGGCTACAACAGCCCATAGAATGCAGGAGTCGTCCCAGTTCTTTACATTTATGATGGCCTGCTTAGCCGCCAGCTGAGCCGGAAGTCGCAGGTAGGAGCCACCCTTCAACGGTTTGTAGTTGGCAATATCAATCCACAGAGTTGTGACCGCCTCAAACTCCCAGCCAGAACCTTGGTTGGTCCACTTCTCTAACCGCTCTTGGATATTAACAACACTCTGGTCCAACGCAACATCCATGTCTTCTGAGGAGAGAACCACCTGCTGCTTATTACGCAACACAGGCTCAAAATACTCAGTGCTGTCATCATCTGCGTGCTTGGAGAGTCTTACCTTAAGGGCAAACTGACACTTGATTCCACCTAGCTCTTCCAGCTCACCAGTCAAAACTTTATGCATCTTCCGACGCATGCCGTTAAAGAACATCATAAGGTCCGAGCTAAGGGGGTGATACTCAGGAACGTTCATCACCCATCCACGCAAATAGTTTTTAACAGCCTACTTAGTCTTCTTGAAGGCAAGACGCGCTGTGGGGACTGGGGACTGGGTTGCGGGGATGCGTGGGGCAGGGACAGGTCTGCGTGGGGCAGGGACTGGTCTGCGTGGGCAGCAGTGGGGACAGGGGTGCGTGCCACCCCAGCCTTTAATCTAGCCAACATCTCCTTGTATGTACGGTCATATTCATTACGCACTTGGAGTGCTTTGAGTGCAACCTTAGAGAGTGGATAAGGAGGCTTAAAACCGTGAATTGAAACATAATCGTTTTGGGCTTCACGTGCTCGCTGATTATGAGTCATGTTTACTATACAGTTCATTAGTCTAAAAGGGAATTCGTTGATACACAAAAGGCAATGACAAAAGCGGATTTTGACCTACGCAGTAAAACCCTTCTCTGATAAGGTGCCACGCTTCGTCGCACATAGGCCTGACCGCCAAACCATGTTGTTGACAGCGCCAGATTTCTATTTTTTATACAGTGGGGAATCCCCGTTTGTCAGTGTCCCCAGCTATAGTCCGTTGTGAAGCAATTTATTTCTTTTGACGAAGACGATTAATGATCCTACCATTATTTTTTATAGCCTTCTGACAACCCGTACAAAGACGATAATGACACCATGTTTTATCTTATATCTGTGTAAATTACAAAACTCTTGCTCTTGCGTACAGGGCCTGTTACAGGGGTCTTTCTTCCCGAGTAATATCCATGGGCACTTATTGTCAAATCCTACCATTGTAATATATATAGATGTCTATTAGTCTAATTGGTAATACCGTCTGGCGGCAACTGGGTATCGGACGGCACCACAAGCAACTCCTCCTTTACAAAGCCACGGAGAGGTCCATCCAGCAAATAGTATAGTACAGGCTCGCCAGATTTAGTGACAGAGCTTCCAATCCGGTAAACATTGAGTGACCACACAGGGTCAGTGGCCCGCCGCCGGTGGTCTTGCTCTGCCTCACCAGGCTGGTAGAGGTAGCGAACGCCAACATCAGAGGGAAGCTTTTGCTTTTTGACCCCCAGAGAGCGCCCTTGTACGACTGCAGAGGGCTTTTGTGCAACTCGTTTTGCCTTTATAGCATCTTTAGGTTTTTTTCCAGTCAAGCGGGTCACCTCATTATTTATCGCAGAGACTACAGCCTGCAGTCGAGAAACCCACTCAGTCGATCGTTTTCCAGTATCCCTTAACTCTACGGCATACTGGTGACCAAAGAGTCACTCAGCAAGGGTTCGGTTAAATCGTTCCACTATACCCTGATCTCGATGGATATTCACACGGCCACGTCTGACTGATACTCCATGTTTTACTAACAGCTGATTCGTTGCACCCATAAACTCCCGTCCGGGGTCCACCTGAAGTAGTTTAGGCCACCCCAGGGGTCCTCGCTTGTATATCCTCTCAAGTGCACCTGCGACCTCCTTAGCCTCTTTTGTAGTCAATGGCTCAGCCGCTTTGTAGCGCGAGGCCACATCAACCAATGTTAGGGCATACTTGTAAGTGCGGCGCTTCACAACATCACGAGGAAGAAATAAGAGATCGGCTTGGTGCACCTCATTAGGGGCAGGGACATCAAACTTTGGCCTGGGAATGTGTTTTGGCACTGGCAGGTAGATTTGCCATATAGCTTGCTTTGTTAGCCACCCCCTTACAACTTCCTCAGAAACCCTCGCTTCTGTTGCAAGCTTCTTGATAGCTGTTATGCCTTTCCAGTAGCCCTTAGGACTATAGTAGATCTTTTGCATGCGACGATCCATATACAGTAAACGCTCGAGTCTCCAAATGACCTACTTAGCAAGCCTGTATGCAACCAGCCCAGTCGCAGCCATACCCAGTATAATGAACGCCACCTCACGCCCACTCTGTTCATCTGAAGGCTCGTAGAAGTCTGAAAGCTGCGGCTCAGAGCCGAACGGGTTGACGGTTTTATTCGTAATCAGGGAGTACTCACGCATAGCCTCGTCCGCATCCCTAAAAGTATTCTCGGCATGTCCCTGGTGGCGCAGTTGCTCATTGATGAAGTCTAAACGCTCAGTTCTCTTCTTGGCCCATGCTGTCTGAGCAGATTGAAGCTGCTCGATTGCCATATCATGACGTTTACGTTCCGCGTCCACTTGGCTGCCTCGTAATTTAGCGAATAAAAAGTTGCTCCCAGAGAATGCAAGGGCGTTAACAACAGCACCCCCAACAAGTAGCGAGAGTGTGGCCATTACTTCAGTATATCAACTGGTAAGATTCCTTGTTTAATTAGCATATCCTTTGTGGCAATAGCTAGTGATACATCGGCAACAGCCATAGCCAGGTCTCGTGGGGTGAAATCAAGACGTGGCAGCCCACCACCCAGAGCCATCTTAGCAAGCTTGGCATAACCTATTGAAATACCGGAAACGACTACACCGTGGTACAGAGCGTTGATGAGCATTTTTCCATCAGTAATTGGTGTTGTCATCTTATTCCATATAAAACGGATCCTTTAAATGAGCGTCCGGAGGCTTTTGTACCACAACCTGTTTAGGGTGTGCGGCTACCATCTTGTGCCTGTAGCAATACAATGCTAGTCCAAACACGCCAACACCGCCGACAACCAAAGGTGCAGCCCATGTTGGCCATGCGCACCTTTCCGGAGGTTTGCTCGTTGATATTGGCTCGACAGCTTCGTCTCTACCATCTGTAAGCGCTGCCTTAGCCTCTCGGAGCTCTCTCAGAAGCTTATTTTGATTGACTTTTCGAGCTGCAGCACCCTTTCGTCCTGCCGCAACCCTTTTAGCGTTTTTTGTCACTGACGTTATCTCCACCGGTGTTGTCTCCCCTTGATTCGTGTTTGTTTCTTCCATGTTAACTTACTAAATTTATTTTTCCAATTGACAGCTCTTATGCTTTAGCGGAGTTAAGCACATGCTATAGCAGAGTTAAACACATGCTATAGCAAGGAAGTGGTGTCTTCCTCTCCACCGGCCCCTGTTGTTTCGGTGCTTGTTTTTCCAAATTGACAGTGCTTAACTGTTGTTAAAGCCGCAGTTAAGGGAGCTAAAAACATACCATAGCGATGATATAGCTCACAAGTGGTAGTGCTTATCGCGTGTCCAACAAACGGGTCCGTCTCGAGGTCTGTAATTAGCCTTGGCTGGTGTTCTGGTGGGATTGGTAGAAACATACAAGCAATACCTGAGTATAGCTGTAGCAATGATTTACCTAGAGTGCGCGTCATGCTAGCGCCTAGCCGAGCCTCGTATCTCACATACAGCTTTATGATCTCTTCATCAGACATTGATTCAACCTGGTCAATTGTAATGCGCTCCAAACCAAGGTACTGACGGGCCTGACCGCCGGCTATGACGGCAGCAAGCCTATCTCTCTTAGAAGACATATCTACACCAGGGGTGCAACTAGGTTCCGCTCCCCCAGACCTTGTCTCCACTAAGCTAGTTGAGTCCTGTTCAAGGAGTTTATCAATAATGGTATCAGGATCCATGAATATACGTATATGCCTTCGAGCTTCAAAATACTGCACCGCTACCCAGATGAAGAAACCTAAATTGATTACTGAGGCAGCGGCTGCTATCAAGGCCAATATCACTTCAATCGACGGCATATGCAGTAGGCTGATCAGTCTTCAGCAGCAGTTTTGCGTGCTTGGTCTTTGCTAGTAGTTGGCGTACTGTGGCACGTTCCTTCTTTGTTGGAATTACATCATTTTCACGTAAGGCGTCTTCAAACGAGTCACGGTCCTTGGTGTGAAAGAGCACCATCCAGCAAGTCTGCTCACGTAAGTCCTTAAGCACAGAGTTGTACTTTTGGGTGAGGACCCAGACACTTTGCTGCGCATGGCGGCCGCTAAAGGCCAGTTCGGATAACATGTCTTTCTTCTTGGTTAGGGCCTTTGATGCGGAACAGTCATCAATAATGTACAGGGTTGGCTCGCCCTTAAAACAATGGTAGAAAGCCCTCAGATGGTCATGGAGCCGTTCCCCTGGATCAACCACGTACACCTCTGAATCATCCCACACCCATGACCGCGTCTGATAGGCCTCGTTGAAACGTATGGTAGGGCAGAGGATTACAATATGCTCGAAGGCACCGAAGAAGGGCCCTTCAAGTAGGTCGAGGATGAATGCGGTTTTTCCACATCCTGTCTGTCCACAAACAATTGCCGAACAGGGACCATCTGGAAATGTAAACTTAGTAGACTGCGCTGACGAACCTGCCATCTTTAATGTTAAGCTGTGCATCCATTACAATATACATATAAACGTTCAATGCGCCCGCCGCCTCTGCCTTTTTTGTGATCTGTATGGTGATGCCCTCAGACGCATTCTCCACAGCCCTGCCACTACCGTGCAGCTGGTCGTCATCACTCGTTCTTAAGTCGAGCCACAGAGCATACTTGGTGGTTAGGCACTCTCCTAGGGAAACGTCTGACAATGCCATGTCTTTTACAGCTATTGCTACACTGGGGTCTCGTTTACTCGTTGCTGCACAGGCCTTCTTCACCTCGTCCCACTGCTGGTAGCCACGCATGCCCTGGGCATAGAGCTGATTGGGGATGCCCTCAATGGTCACCTCGACCTTCGTTATCTTTGGGTTGTAGAACGACTCTGTTTTCCTAGCGAATGAGGCGTTGGTCGGGTCTTCAAAGAGCAGTAGGATGCCCTTCATGCTGCGAGCCGGCACGTTCAGGTTGATGTTCCACAGTGTATCTCTTTTATTGTATACAAGCTTCCTGTGACGAAGCACACGGTCATACATTATTGAGAGACGACCTGTGTACTGGGTGCGTATCATGCGGGCCAACTCTGTTTGGGTAACCATGTCATACTCCAGCGAGATGCCATCAATTTTGTAGCTTGCAGCGGTGTCGCCTGTTGCGTGAATCACGCGGTTGTAGTCGTTGAATGTGAGCTTGTATTCCAGTCTGTCACTAAGCACACTCTGGTAGAATGGCATGTGGCTCTCGAGGAGTTCAAAATCAAGCGGAACGTAGAACCTGTTACTATAAACATCGGCTGCCGCCTTGTCCTCTTCCTCGGTCTCAACCTTGTCTCCTGCCCCCACTCGTATCTTAGTTGCGTTTCTGTCATCTGATGTGTCAATGCCCTGATACAGGAGGCCCTGTCTCTCCTGTGCAGTCCGCCACAAGTCGTGGTAACAGTGGTACACATCGCTGTCATCAATAGACATGACCTCATTGCCAGAAATCTTGATTGTCATTTTCTTAACCACGGCGCGGCCCAGGTTTTGCACAACGCTGCGGTTAACATCAGTCGAGGTCAGCGTGATTGTAAAGGCCAGCCGTGCTGTCCCTGAAACAATGACGTCGTCTGCGCCTAGATTGGGGAAGCGAACCAGCAGTTGTTGGTTCTGGTCAATATTGCTTGGATTGTTTGTAACGACTACAGATTGTCGCACGCCCTTTACCCCGAGGGGTTCGCGTATCAAACGGTGTGGGTTTAGTTTGCGTCTGTAAGTACTCGTCATGTTGAATGTTTAATTACAATTATATCTTTAACACACATACATGGAGTTTGATAACCCAACATTTGACGATGCAGATGAGGAGGGGGCTATGGGAGGGGAGAGGAATGAGGATTTGCCTGTCCCAGAAATACAGGATGTGATTAACCTCATTGACGAAGCTTTAGATACGTCGAGTACGACTACTCCACCATGGACTATTACTGAAATGCCTGCAGGGTTAACAGAAGATCAGGCGGGATCTAAAGAAGAAACAGAAGTCTTAGTTACGAGGTGGGAGAAGGCAGTGTCTAAGCATGGGCTGCAGGCCACTCTGGAGTTTAGATCGTCTCAACAAGGTGACCTTTGGGTTAAGTGGGGCCGAGAATGGAAGCTTCTGACATGGAAGAACAATCCCAACAAATTCCTCTCTCCTAGGACTATCCTAGATTACGGTGGTACACAGCTTGCTCGGGCTCTTGGAGTGACCCCTGAACTATCCACAATGGCAGCAAAAGCCCTACAAGGCGTTGACCAAGCTGCTGCTAAAGCAGAAGCTGCACTTCCGAAGTTAGAAATGAGCAGCCTCGAAGCCATGAGAGAGCAAGGTGGTGTGGAAGAAACAAGCTTCATAGAGGGCGTTCATAACGCCATAGAAGACCTAGGTACACAAACAGACAACGAACTACCACTCAGAGAGCTTATGGGGCTTGATAAGGCTATGCAGACCCAGAGGGGTGAGCTGGTCAACAACCTAGCTAAGATAACTGAGATAGAAAGGAATATAAAACTTAAGGAAGCTAAAATGGCAAGCCTGGAGGAGGAAGGGAGGGGTGATAGTCGAGCATGGAGATTCCAAGCAAATGAGCTTGCAGAGCTGCAGGACTTGCGGCGTGTCCATGATGAGGCTGCCTCTGTAAACCGTGAACGTCTGCGAACCCAAATTTACCGCATCAGGGAAACGATCAACAGACTTCTTAACGAGGACACAACGCTAGCTGAGCGTGTACGCACTCTGTTCCGAGAGCAGGGTATAACAATCGCCTCCATACTCACTGCAAATGGATTGGCAATCTCGACCCTTGTAGTTGCTTTGATGGGCGGAGGGAGCACTAGTCCAACCCCGGCACCAACGCCGACGCCAGCTGATAAGCCCAGTGTAAAGGAATGGATTAAAAAACAGCTGAACTCCTTGGCAAACGTCCTGAAGGGCCTAGCCGGTAAGGCAGCAGCTGCCCTTCCAGGAATCATTGGCTCCATCGTATCATGGCTGCTTACGTCAGCTGCAAAGGTGGCTGGTTGGATGGCAGAACATGTATGGGCCGCAGCTGTGGCGGTGGGGGGAGTTATCCTCCTGATACTCCGTGACTTAATACGTAGCAAACCAAAGCACATATAGGCCTATAGCGATTCCGCCTATAATAAGAGCGGTTTTCTCATCCTCGTGCACCCCACGCAGACTGGTCTTGGCCATAGGGGCCGGCCCTGGAGAGGGGAGCTCCATATCTGTATCTGTATCTGGCGGAGGGTCAAAGCTTCCTCTATCCGGAACCACAGGAACCGAGTTGACATCAGCATTGCTGCCTATCTGCTGCTCCTATGTTGCAATGGTAATCAGATTGTTGTACCCAGCAACGTCTCCAATGGCGAGGCTCATATCAGACGGAGCCATGTACAGGCCCGTTCCAAACACATAATCAACCTTTGAAGAGGCATTCTGGAGGACGTTCTGATACCGTCGGATAGATGACGGAATATCCACTGGGGAGTTGATGGCATCCTCAACGTTGGCCTGAAATTGCTTTTGAGCATCAAAGGACGTTCCAACACCTAGTATCTCTGAGCGGGTCTGCGCCTGAGCCTCAAGAATGGCCCATACATAGGTCCTGATGCTGTCGTTAATTCGCTCAACGCCGGTTTGTGTAAAACCCTCAGACGTGTCCAGTATGAATGTACTCCATGCCTCGTCTGCTTCAGGTCCCTGTGCTAGATGTAGAACAGCACCCATTTTCTCCTGAAAGGATTGTAGGTTACTTGCGTGAGCAAAACCTGGCTTTGTATCTTTTTACGCCTCAAAGGCCATCCGTGTAGGGTCATAACGAACGTTTCGACCATCAACCTTGACGACACTCCCGTAACCATACGCATCATGTGCATATAAGATACCAAGACCACTATTAGCTACGGTTGCCTTCTGGCGCCAGTCTGTGTTTGGTTGAACACCAAAGTTAGTGCAGAGTCTCTCATATGCCCTCTTGTCATATGTATTGTTATAGGGGTCATAGGCATGATCCTGAGGTAGAGGCGCTTGCAGTTCTGCTAATAGGCGACGCACTGTGTAATAAAGGTGAAAGGTGTAGAGAGCTTTCTCGAGTGGAATCCCAGCCTCGAGGTGATCGTGGGATGACATGCCGCAGCCGGCTGTTGCACACCACACTGCAAAATTTAACTGGTTCTGCCAAAACTGCATTGGATTTGTCAACCAGTCTTTTACTACTTTGTCCGCTGTTACCGGCGGCACCTTATAGTTACTGAATAGATCAGGAAACTTTGCTGTGAATGTACCACCATTGTGAACAACTTGAATTGTTTGTCGGGTTAGTTTATCTCCCACAACATATGAGGCTGGATACACCCTGCCCGTTTCATATTGTAGCTTGTTTTCATAGTGCTATGTATCAAACTAAAGGCTGTGTTTATTTCATAGGGATCTATGTGTGGCCTAAGGTCACTCTGTCTACTGTGGGTTCAATCTAGCGACGAGAGCATTGCATGGCGGTGTTCCTGCTGCTTCATTAAAACCAGGCCTCTGGAGCTTCAGCCTTCTTCAAGAGCATATTACACCATTAGGTATCGGTTTGGAGGTTGATGCTGTAAATGGGGTTATTACCCTAACAGTTCCAGACAATGGGGGTGCGCACATAACAGGCGGAGTGTTAACAATGTTGGGTCTTGACGGCCTCAGTGGTTGGTGAATACCTTCAGGTACTTACATAGGTTCCTGACCCATCAACTTTAGTAACTTTAACACAATTTATGTTCACCTCAATCAAGTCAGCACCACGCACAACATGCTAGAAGGTGCGCCCACTACGCTTCTTGAAGTTGTTGGCTTAGAGGGTGGCTCTTTCGGTGATATTATAACCACGAACATCGCTAATCCTGTCTGTAAGCATGTCACTAGCGGAACAGTGCATGAGTTAAAGGTTCAGTTATGCGATAATAAAGGAAGGCTATTGGATAACCACGACTTACCTGTTAGCGTTGTTCTTGAATTTACAAGATGTCAATAAAAACGAGTATTTATGGACCTAGGCAAAAACCGGCAAGCACTGTTCAGGGTGCCGACCTCTCGGAATATGCCACAAAGACCTATGTAGACTCAAAAAAAATGGATAAAAGTGGCGGTACTATGACTGGAGACCTTGAAATGGGAGATAATAAAATCGTTCAGTTGGGAGACCCGATTTCACCGAAGGATGCTGTTCATAAAAAGTATATTGATGCTGAATATAGACAGCAGAACAGGTACCTGAGACGATACGTAAATGAAAAGACGAAACCACTCATTACTATATGGGCAGAAGCAAGTGGCCCCCTTCGCAGAGGATATGAGTGGTCGTTTGGCCATGGGGCTAGGGGTCGAGACTCACAAGACTCAAGCTGTGGATATACCATGTTATGTAATGGCAAGATCATTCGTATGGGGTTGTCTTTGGGTGTTGGTGCTGATACTGGTCCTATAGCAGTCGTTCCTGTTATTAATGGAACGAATCAATTGGTAGGAATAAGTAAGCCTGCTAACCAACGGGCTGTTGTAATAACTTTAGACCAGCCTTTACAGCTAGAACAAGGCAACGTTAATAACTTTTATACAACCACACAAAACAGAGGGGCGACTTGGTCTGTAGCTTCACTCCTAATTGAACTTGATATATAGACTTATGTATACAAAGACAGTATGAAACAAACAACCAACGACTGCACCGTTAAATCTGGAGCCTCCTCCATGGTCTGGGGCACTCCTATCGGCTGAATGAGATCAGTCTTAAGAAGCAATACCTTGAGAAAGAAATTGAAAAATATGGTGCTATGTACAAAAAATATAGGTGTGCAGTAAACTCAGTGGACGCTGTAGATACTGCTTTAGTTGCTGTGGGTATGTGTCTTGGCGCAAGTGGTGCAGGTGTAATGTCTACAGTAGTTGCCATTCCTATTGCCACAGTGTTGGGTGCTACTGGAGCCGCTTGTGGGCTACTTGTAATTGCTGGAAAATTCATCAGAAGGCGGCTGACCATTAAGGTGAAAAAGCATGACCAGATCCGCATTCTCGCTCAGAGCAAATTGAATACCATTGCTGACATTGTATCGGCGGCGCTTGAAGATGGGTATATCTCAGATGATGAGTTTAAGCTCGATTCGGTCGAGATCACGAAATATAGTCAAATGAAAAGTGACATTAAAGCAAAATGTTTGAAAGCGGCAGAATCGCCCCCTAGACCTGCTAAGGTATGACCCTGACAGTCCATTTGAAGAGTGGGGGTTGCTAGATATAATGGAGGCGGCGATAAAATCTTTCTGCAACGATCATACTAGAGTCAAACAAAATACGGACCAGTAGGAGACCACGAGGAAGGGCTGTGTTGGAGGAAGTGACTACTACTCCGCTATCATAGGGCAAAACTACTTCAGCAGCTATAGCAAGAAGCTGACAGAAAAAACTAGCAACGAGGGTGTTCGTTTTAGCGCACCCTGCCTCTGGGGTAGCTTTTTGAGGGTGATTCAGTATTGGAGAAGGTGTACGACACCAAGGTCTACGGAAATAATATATATGAAGCCTCGGATGGCTTTTGTGTGCTGCTGGAGTGGATGCTGTCAGTCTGAGGAGGTTGTACTGCTCGAGATAAAGTGCCCTTACACTCGGAGTCCTGGGAGGGTGATTCCGAATATATATAAGCCTCAGGTTCTACTGGGGCTGCACCACAGTCTGGTGGCGTCCATCGGCGTGTTTGTCGACTGCGTTTTCAGGTTGTGCTCCTTTGAGGACCTGGGGAGGGCTGAGGCGCATAACCAGGTGTATCACAAGGATCAGAAGAAGTATAAGGAGACGGTGGCTTGGGGGTGGGCGTCCATTGAGGGGCTTGAAGACGGCGACTATAGCGCGAACGGGAGGTTTAATAGGTGCCTGGGATTGAAACAGGAACATAACGATCCTTGGTTGGGAAGACCGAGTGGGACCACGGAGAGGCCGACGGGGGCTTTCTACTGTTGGAAGCTCTTTATGATGAGATTGATAACCGCTCGTCCTGATCCCGACTTTATCGAGAAGAACGACGCTAAGGTTGTCCAGTTTATACAGGACCTCAACCGCGTGAAAAATGGAACTTACAGCGACGGTCGCAGATATTTATCACTCAATGACCTCTATGGTGACTAACTACTGGTGTGGCCTATACCATAGGGGCTGGAAGGGCTGGGCTCATATGGTATAGTATAGGGGGGGGTGCGAGCGGTTTGCTGGCTCATGTGAGTCACCCTGTATATGTGTGTTTTCTGGGTTGCTGTATTTGATTGCTGTGCTCGTACCCCCAGTCTCTATACTACTGGGTGCGTACATCCCTTCCCAAGCTGCCTATCAAGCATAAATGCAATGCTTGTTATTATATACGTGAGTCTCCCATTATGATTCAGAAACTACATTTTGAAAGCGACAATTTCCCTTTATAAACAGTTACTCACATGTGTGAAGCTGAGGTGGCGTGAACAAAATACCCGGAACGCCAGACAACATGCTCAAATATGCTGCACTGATTTCCAACATGAACACGGTCGCATTGTCAATGTCTGGAACGTCGATTATATAAAGCAGTCATAACGACTTATGTGGCTACGTCAGGGCTGATGTCATGACTGAATCGTACATCGGACTCTCATAAATCTTATCAGTTGTAGTTTATAAAAAGTGGAATATCAGCTGGTGGAAGCATTAATCAGGTTAATCAGCAAACGAGCCCAATAGTAGAAAGCAAGGTTTGTTGATGATCTGACAGCGTGTTAGGTTGAGGGTTAGTGGAAACTTCGTTTGTGGAGCTGAAATTCAGCTGAACACAGAAATTATCATAATCACCTGCACTATTGTGTGTTTGTGATTCGTTTATTTATTGTTCACACAAATTTGATGCAAACACAGTACATTCTAACGATGTGTCATGCGCATACCATGGTTGTTAGATAACTGAACGTCAAAATTAAGGAAGAACCTCCATAAAATCGATACGACCTACGGAGTAACTTTTTTCTGGGTTCTTATCTCCTAAACCACTCCAATATTAGCTTGATGCCGTTTTACATCATGTCTGTATTCTGCGGTTTAAGAGAAGGTGTTTCTTTTTGCAAATATCCTCTTGAGTATTTTGTGAAATACTGAAATACACCTGGTGAGTTATTGAGTCATAACAACTGCAAACTTTTACGAAATCATTGGGTTAGCTAAAGGATTTTTGTACTATAGTTTACCACAGTTTGTTTCTGCTGTGCAATAGTAGACAATCTTGCTAGAATATATGTGTTCATAGGACACTTGTGCAATGCTGTTCTATACATCAATTACATATAATGCTACTCGGAATTATTAAGGATACATTGCAATAGAAATATTTTTGCTGTATATATCCATATATATTGTCAGTTTGGTAACATGGTAACAGGGCTGCCTTTTGTATACTGCTATATAAAACGTTTAAACGGTTCCCATGTTGCATGCAACAAAGAGCTATTCATTCATAATGTACGACATGAAGCTGTCAGTTAACAACCACAAAACCTCTTCATATAACTGAATTGATGCAACATTCAAGGCAGATATGGGGTGACGTGTGCATTTCCCTGTAGTAGAAGTAATGCAGGATTCCATTTGTCACGACTTTTTGAGCGGCAAAGAAACAATACTCATCACACCTCTAGGTCTTAACAGAGCCACTCCGCATGTTAATGAGTAATTTGGTGAAAATTGCAGATCCAGACTGCATCTCGTGTACCTTCATGAGTGCAAAATTAGCGTCCCGAGACTTTTGTATTAGCGTCAGCGAGACATGGCGATAACACGCTATCGGGAGCACTGCAAACACGCTGAGCGGCTCAATTTCGACAGTGTTGTGTTAAACATTTCGCAGATAGCAGTGAGAAAAAATAGCTGTTAACATCGCAGGGGCTCACACTTATTAATAGCTAATAGATGGTAGTACAATTGCTCTTGACTTGTTGAATAATCAGGTACATACATCTGTGTCATACTCACAATGTTAAATGGCGACTTATGCAGTATCGATGTTTACGTCCAGGAGATAAGTTAACCTAGTGTGTTTAAACACTGATATTATCTACTCCTTTGGCCGGAAGAAATAGCACCACGTATATTATGGGTTTATAGTCGGTTTAAAGATATGAGATGAGTGCCGAGAGAAAAAGCATACCGCATACTGTGAGGTTGTAATCGGCTAAGAGCGCACTAAAGTAGCTCTCATCATGTTCCTGATGACCAAATACTACTCTGTTATTCAGCGGTAGATCAACTCTTTTATGGTAAGCATGGTATTATTTCCGGCTGTTTACCAAAAGCAATCACATCTATAGTGGTTGTTTGTGCAACAGCATTTCGTGGAACTAATGCGAGAATTCCGAGAAAGTCAGGAGGTGCAACGGAAGCTCAGATAAGCACTTAATAGCAATGGGAACACATTTCCTCGTATTTACAATCACAAGCGTGTTGTGCTGAGTTTAAAACGCAATATATCTACATTCCCCGGTTCGCCCCTACTTCTTTCAATACATCAGACTGAAGCTTTTGTGTAAATATAGCTAGTCATTGTCAGTCTTTGGGATAGGAAACACTCTCCATGCGTCACTCAGCTTAGTTTTGTTGCGTTATGTTCCTTTGTTAGCTAACTACTGATTAGTGTTTACCTTTCTTAAAAAATAATGCACAATCAATAACGGTGAAGGAGATTGTTCAGCTTCTATCAACATCTTCTAGATAGCAGACAGTATCCAGGCTTCACCGAACAGAGTTGTTTCACTCCATAACGAGCCCAAATTTAGACTACAAATCGCTCGGTAAGAATGGTGCTTCGCGTGTATGCAAAGTATCATAAACATGTGCGATGTCTGGTTTATGTTATGAATTTATAATGACATATAAGTTGAAATTTTGTTCTAAAGGGAGCGGATGATATGTAGTTCGGAAACTTGACAGAGTCAACAGATCTATAAAGCATTGGTAATGATGATATGACTATAGTGATTTATCAGCAGGCAAAAGGAATAACGACACCAAAGATATTGAAATTCTTCATTTTTTGATGATTTGAAATGAGCTGATGAATTGATTTGAGTTTATATCACTGGCGTATTGGCGTCGGATCAATTTATACTGACGGTGAAGCACTGCATTACATTTTACTGAGTGCTTAAAAACCTTCCTATTCAGCTAAGTTAGGAGCCTTTTTGTGCACCAAGTTCGATTGATTAGACTATGGGATAGAACAATTGCAGGTGAATTCAAGGTATGCAAGAGGACGGCATACATCAAATAGCAGATTAACATTCCTATATGACAGAGCAATATATTCAGATTGCATCTTAATTGACGATGCGGAATGATTCCATGTTGAGGATCATGAGGATTGTGAACCACTACAACGAGTGTGGGTAAAGTTGTCGGCATGTGCATTGTGTAGACGATTTAACGCGATCAACAATAATCTGCCCACTGACAGGAATACTGTGAGAGGGCTAATTAAATGACTATTTTGTGATTCATGTGCGGATAAAATCCGACCCACTGCAGAAATTCGCACCTTAGTCAATATTGCAAAGTTATTTGAAGAGCATAGTGTTGCGCAGTTTTCTCTGTGTGACGGCCTAATAATCTATTCCACAAAATTGGTACAATTAACACCCTGACGTTAATCTCTTTACT
>CM067346.1:54801832-54904332 GCA_034190875.2 Urechis unicinctus | reverse complement strand
TTAGTATAAAGATGAGATATGCGCTTGGATCAATAGCACAATGTGAAACCATCACTCAGCGTTATCTAATGTAGCTCTTATTATGTTACTGGTGACTAAATGCTACTTCGTTTATCAGCAGTGCCTTGGCAGCGAATCCAATTATCCATTGTGAAGCATTTCACGGGGTGCAATAGAGCGCTACCCACCAGATAGCAGGTAGCGAATATATAACCCCATTTACATTGATCTTTATAAGCAAAATCAATAAACGTTCGTATTGCTGTCAAAAAGAGCAGAACTGTTGCTTGCTTCTCCGAAACCTTTTTGATGACATCAGACGAGCTATTTGTGTGAAAATTGTGACATATTGCAGTAGGAGGGAAGAATTGATGGCGATTTCGTTGATTAAGCATCATCAATCGATCGTCTTAACTAGGTTCTGCTATTGGTACCTTGATCATCGGGGATTCAACCTTTGCTGTATATTTGTATCGACTGGTCACACCAAATATCATGAGTTTGTCGATTGTGAGGCATGCTGCTTCTTTGCATTGCTTTTTTACTAGAAATGCGCATTCGCCAGGATAGATATGAAAGGGCAGACCTCGGTCACAAAATTCAGTTGTCACCATTTCTATTGCAAGGTCTGATAATAACATATGAATGACAAAGTGTTTTAATGACATGTTTAGCAAAGCACACGAATACACATGGCACATTGTTAGACCGCAACATCATTCGCAAGACCAAATTGAGGGCCTCACTAGATTGAAGCTAATACAGCAAATGATGAAATTAGTTTAAATAACTGGCAAATATACATGGAGTATTTTTCATATAACATATAATCGTTGTCGAGGCAGTATAAAATCTGAATAACACAAAATATATTTCGGTCAGTTGTGCAATGCATCAATAGGTGTACGTGCGCAATATTGAACAAAGACAGCAGACACATCACGTCAATAGTATCATACGTAATATATGGTTTTAGTCATATTCGACAAACATCTTTTTTGCATATTTATACCAGGAATCGCCACTGAGTGCTTGTTTGAAGGAATTTATTACATATATTGCAATTCGTAAATGACGAGAAAGCTATAAAGCGTGTCGTGCACGTCAATGGCAATGGTATAAGATAACACGAAAAAGCTGTAGGTTCTGTGAAATACAATTACGGTCTATTCTGATTAAGTTGGTGTTTGAAACCACTCCTAAGAATTCATACGTTCCATATAATGAAGCAAAAACATTATTAATTGCATCTGAGGATGGAAAGTAAAACACTGTACGTTTGGCGTCATAGGGTTAGGCCCCTTACGAATAGTGAATGCAGGCTGCAAACGGCTACAAACAGTTTTTCTGTGGCCGTTCATATGAATACTGTTCAACAAATATGTATCTGCATAGTCACTGAAGATAATTCATTATTCTTTTTACCAAACATTGAAGATTCAAAAAAAGTCATTGGCATTCATTGACTCCCTTGGGTGGAAGATGTTTTCCACCAATTATTTCCAGACGACCTTAACTTATTTAATCCGAAGTCTCAGGGATTATAAGTATATGGCACATGTATTTTTTTATGAAGAAATGGTATGGGATGTGTTTATCAATGGAAAGTCAGCATAAGGCCAATGAGTAGGCTTAAGCGCCTATTAAGCACCCTTATCATACAATACCACACACATCCGATAAATCTCAGTGTGTTTGCGAATCAAAAGCTTCAGTCAGCATTTATCAATTAATTTAACACTCGCCCAGTAGATGAGGACATGATTGAATCATTCCCTTCAAATTAGTGACGTTGATATATTTGGTTTGAATCAACAATGAAATAGTAATCACGTCACATTAAGTGCTGTATAGACATCTGTGTTCGAGAAAGCAGCCACGTTTTGGAGTGCTGTGAGTCTGGTTTACAATAGCCTTGTGTTCATAAATTGCTCATGTGACACGAAATTCGAAGTATGTACCTCTGCCTCGTCGAACATATATATTCTTACTGAATGTGGTATGCAATAGATCTGTTCCTAAGACCACATACGATGTACAAATATGCCAGCTATCATCCAATATAATTGTGTCCCTACTTTCTAAAGTTAAGATATCGATGTGCATGTAGAACTTTTGTAATGCTGTAGCTGTCCGAAGAAAGGGAAACCTTCGAGTATTTCGTTATTCGCTTTTTGCACATTGTGACTGCTATTTAGGTGGTGTCGACTTGCAACCAGAACGATAAATAACCAATATACTTTACCTTAATTGATTGTTTTTACAATAAATTCCGAAAAGCGCATATGCTTCATCACATAACCTGCCGGTTGAGAAGTCGTTCATCAATATAACATGACATTAAAATCACCAATGCACTGTGGTTATCATCATGTTGACAATGTGTGGTTCCCAATCGGTTTGGTATGAATACAGGCTATGCGAAATTTAAGGAAATAAACATCATTACCTTCACGCTATACATCAAATAACTATAACTCATTTCTCAAAAAAGTGAATTGAGCAGTGATGAAAAGTTCACCGAGCACTGCGCCTTTTCAATCTACCACGAACATAGATTGACCACACAATCACTAGCATCAGTAGTTGTTCAATCTTATGTACGCAATGCTCGGGACGCAAACCACATCCCCTTGTCATCGGTTGAAAATGTTGCACATCATGAAGTGTTCCTCATATCAGCCACTATTCTGCAGTGTAAGTCTCTTGCAATAGATGTTGGTCATGAAAACAGCTGATTGTGTGTCTCACAAATAAGCGTGCTACACCGACGACCAAACCTAAACTATTGCCACAATATGTTTTGTGGAACATATTATCACAATAAACAAATACCGCTGGTTGCTGTTTGGCTCATGTTTCCGTCAAGATGCTCATGTAAACAATAGTAGACACGATTCACATACAACTAACCGGGGTTTTGTCAGCATTCCAAATAGAGGGCGTTCAAATATTTACGAGAAAAGCCATGTGCATTCCTCAGTAATGCTGAACCTACACTATATGAGGTCTGGTGTTATTTTAACGAATCAAGCTGGAAGAGAAAAACATTACCAGGAATGTTTTCACTAATGGCATATTGTTAGTTGGAAACATTTGCTGACATTATGCTTCCTCGCTAATAATCCCCTACAAATTTCTCGGCAAGTAAGATCTCTGTCCTGTATGCGAACAATATCAAACATTAGCTATGACTGAGTTAAGTACCTATAAACCCTTTGGTTCGAATTTTGCGGCGACGCGAAGGTATAATAATCGACAAAATTCCCTTTGATTTTGCTGTAGGTAAATGCACGCTCTTTGATTGATCGAGGCTGCAGGCTTTTATTACCATCAGTATTGTAAAGAATATTGCTGGCATTTGCAATTGATACAATTGGTTAAACAATCCAGCGCAAAAAGAGTTAAGTGGGCATGGCATATTGAAAAATAGCCGGCACTATGAATTAATTCCTCTTTCTACGATGCTTATTTGATCATGCTACATCGAATATGCCAATGAGTGGTGCTAGAGAAATAGGCTTTGCATGACACGAAGTATAATCTGTCTCAAAAATTATGGTTCACAAAAATACCAATCGGTAAAGATGTAGCAGGCCCAACCAGCACAATAGAGAGTTGTGCTCTATTTGCTTATCTCGAGGAAAAAACTGTCATCCGTCAAATATTGACAATGCACATATAATAATAGTAGTATTCGTATCAGTATGTGTTGTAAATTCAATCAATGCAGCATGGGTTGTCATTACTATAATCAGTCCATATTCCCGTATCTCATATGTTATATTTATCCCGTATTCCGGATTATGCGTATTCCATGTGACTCATACTTAATTATACTGTCATTGACCGCCTAATTGCTTATTAGATACGTTCTGGACGTTTGTGCTGTTTTCTCGCGGTCACATGGCTTCGTCTCTGCATTATGTTTAGTGTTTTACTGTGCTAAGTATATGTTTTTTTAACCAATTACGTCAGACAAAGTTTATACATTGGAAACCAATACAGGACGGTTCTGTATAGAAACCCAAAGTGTATTAACTGTGTAGTGTTTAGGTATTGCTTAAAGAATGTACAACAAATAGAAGATTGATCGATGGCGAGTGTAAGATACGGCGGCCAGAGATGACTATACACATATTCAAACTAGCTTAGATGTGGGAAGGTGGCAATGCCAAATATATCCACGATTCCATGAAGGCTTTTTTCAACAAACGACTAGCTCGCATATCATATCAAAGTGTTAAAGTTAAGAGCCCAAATTATCTATCAGTGCTTACGTGTCAATAGAGAGGTTTCGAAAGCACGCGGTAAATCATAACGCGGCCGTATAAAAATTGGGAAACCCCGCAAATCGCGTTCCACGCTGTAAGAGGTTTCGAAACGACAATGGACACTTATACGCGGGAAATTGAAACGTAGCAACCAGTTAAAAATGGACCACGAAGACGGTATTATTATGGATTCTCTCGATAGTGATGATGAAAGTGAAGCAGTTTTGATGTACATAGATTTAGTAGAAGATGAGGCAGGACATAAAAGGTGGAAGAAATTTAACTTGGAGACTGTTACTGAGGAAGAGCGTATCACACAGTTTCGGTTCAGAAAAAATGATCTTCATACTTTGAAGAACACAACGGATATACCCCGCTCTTGGAAAGGTGGCAATGGTCTCCGCTGGTCGTCTATTGAAGGGCTGTGGATTTTGTTCCGACGTTTGGCTTACCCAAGTTGACTGTAAGATTTAGTTCCACTGTTCGGCCGGCCATCCACAGAGATCTCGTCCATATTCAACACGATGTTGAAGTATGTACATGAAACGTACAGCCATCCTTTAGCCAATCTGGATGAGCCATGGATGGACGAAGAGATGATTAGAAAGTAAATAATTGTCATTCATTCACTTTCCAAAACATGATATTGTCAAAAGAATCGATTTATTGATACAAGTTTAGTTGAATTTTGATGTTCTACATGGCAAATAATAAATGAATTTGGTATGTTTCTATGTAAAAATTCTGAAAAACCTTCACAAGCTATCATTTCTTCTCTATTAACACAGGTATGCTCAAGCAGTACATAAGGCTGGGGCACCACAACTAGACTGCTGGGGCTTTATTGATGACACAGTTGCGCCCATTCCCAGACCAACTCATTACCAGAGGGAAGTTTTCAATGGGCAAAAAAGAACTTATGCCATTGTGTTACCGAATGGCATAATTGTTAATATGTTTGGACCAGTTGAGGGTCGAAGACATGATGCTGCTCTGCTTGCTAAGAGTGGCATTATGAATAAAATCCAGACATGCCACACTCAGCAGAACACACCAATGTGTATCTATGGAGACCAAGCTTACCCACTGTCACCCTATCTTATGTGTCCATACAAAGGGGCATTTTTAAACCCAGACCAAGAAGCCTTTAACAGAGCCATGAGTGCTGCAAGAGAGTCAGTGGAATGGATGTTTGGTAAAATAGTTCAAAATTTCATTTGCTTTAAGAAAAATCAAAGACTCTTTCTTCAACCAGTAAGAATGTATCACCAAATGGCAACACTCCCGACTCACTTTCGCACTGTTTTTTTATGGTAATCAAGTGTCTTAAATTTGGTCTGGAACCAATTACACTAGAAATTATCTTAAGACCAGTTAGTTTAATGCAATGCAAGCCAAGAACCAGGACAGGAACAAAAAAAAAGTTTATTTTATTTGCAGCTGTAATAATTACTGTTGAACAGAAAAGTACTAACATGGCGCATATTCTCAAATATATTTGAAATGACATCATGTATACAGCATATGTGATAGACCCTGTCAACACAGAAGCTGATTTTGCAATGAATATCTTAAATATATTTAATTCAGATTACAAGTTGCAATAGAGCATAGACTCAGTCAAAAATACATCCAAAAATGATACAAAAAACAGAGCATGAATAAATGACAAATAAATCCCTTGTACGCTAACATTTAAAAAACGAATAAGCACATCTTTGCCACCGAATATCATTCGCTATCACAAATATAAGCAAAAACCAACCCAAGTACGCTAATTTACAACTAGCTATGATTTTTTGGTGATATTAGCAACTGTTCGTACAAGTTATAGCATTGCAACCCTTTCTTTCCTTTCTATGCTGATTCGGTCTCACTCTACAGCAAGTTTTTGTTCTCTCCCTTTTTCAAACCTAGCTTTTTTTAGTTCAAGCTCTGCTCTCTCTTAACTCCAACTAGTCCTTTGCTATCCTCTTGAAGTAGCACCTCCCTCTCTGCATACTCTTCATCAGTGCCTGAACTTGAGGAATAGACCGTAAATAATTAAATTATGCGGTTTATTGCAGAGCTACAAGACTCATTTCGTCATTAGTGGCAGTTATAGGAAACATCTGCATTCCCCAATTTTGTCGGCCGTGTCGTTGTTATTCTATCATCACGATTTATAATGATAGGCCATTTATTCATGGGGCCGGATTGATGTTGTCATGCAGTGGCTTGGAGAGGAACAACTTTGACCTGGATTATTCAACGTCATATATCATGCAGAGCGCAGCTGCATTATTCCAGCTATATTTCACCCAGGACAACATGTCAAGTTTCACAGTAACACGATCCATCATGCCATTTCAAGAAACACCATCAATTCGGCAACCGGCTGTGTGTGTGTACATGATCCTCAGTATGGACCTTGCGGTGACCGTTTTCTAGAGACAGAGTGTACAGAGCGATCAGCTGCAGGCTATGTACAACAAATGCGACATTGTATAAATAGCTACCATAAAGTTGATAACTGTGAGACAATTTTCAACCTATCACGCTTTTACCGTTGTCACCGCAACTTCCCCCTCCTGTGAAATCCCTGATACATCCACGACATTACGAACATTGAGATTAATGATCAAAGAAGAGAAAGCGAGCTTCGCCATATGCAATATAGTTAGCTTAAATTACTACTCAGGGCACTGACATATCTGTCAACAGAACAGGCAATAAAACATATTACTATCACGCAATCAACTGAACTTACACCTTAGCACGTACGCATAGAGCGACTTAAAGAGGAATTCTAACCCCATATTGTGAAAGAAATGGCATAGCAAGCTGCTTAATAACCACTCCTTTGAAACCACAAGTTCAATGTTTTAGGATTTATAGTCACTGCGCGGTGCCATACTCTCTGAAAATAGATTCATCGCCATTGTTGCTGCCGGACACTACCCTAGCATAGTCGTTGGTCTCATTTGTGTGAAATGTGGTCATGGATGCAAAGTTTGAACACGGTTATAATGATGCTATCCTAGACCCATCATTTCTGACCGGACTAACGGTGACCGGCCTGTATTAAAAGTTTCATTAACTTAGCAGTCGAGATGTGGCTGCGGAGAAGAGAAAGCAGAGTTTCTGTCAACTGAGGCGTGTGTGTGTAGCCCACAGCATTAATAAGAGGAGATTTGATTAAATCTACATAAGGTACCCTAAGCGAATGTGTACTCAGCAGTAGTGAGTTAGTTATTGGTTTGCGGAATGATTTACAGCCACCACTCAATCGGTTCATGGTTTAAGAGAGGTGCCGCGAATCGATTAACCATCACTTCTAAATGAAAGAGATATCTAATTGTAGTTCATGTGTACTTTAACTTCGTGATATTGGTGAAAATTGTTCAGCATAACGACATTATTTAGTTGCTGCGTTAAACGTAGTAATGTAGAAAGAAAACGATCCCTGAATACATAACATCGCGCGAGAACCTCTCAGCATAAGTGCGTGTTGATATATATTACGCTTTATTTGAACTTAAAACGGCAGCCACAGTTGTTTGAGCTTTGTGACGTCATCGCATTATTGAAATTTAATTATAAGCCGTCTATAATTGGTTGTCAAGGAGACAAATAAATCATACTTAACTTGAACTAGGCTCTTCATTCACACAGCTATTTGAGATATTTCAAATTTTACCATAGTCAGTCATAATTGTTTTGAATGACATATATCGCAGTTTTATATTTCTTTATCACAATATAGGTTGCTCAAAAATATTTCATTCAGAACATAGTGATTAAATTTGTTCGGCTGAAAACCACAAACCTTGGTAAGTATTGTTATCGACTTGTTTAACGCGCTTGAAGTAATATCCATGAGGATAGCCTGGTGTTTTAATTCACACCAACGCTATTAAAACATAATAAATTATATTCATGCTGAGTTGTTGAATCCGCATTATACTGACAACAAATAAATGGAGACTGTTCCAAATGATTGTATAGACCTATCCATGCTGAAGTGACGCCTGACCAGAAAACGGATGCTTTTACCTGATTAGACAATGTGCACCAGCGGGAACCGTTGGTCGAAAATACCAATGCGTTAACTGATGTTAGCATGGAAAAACCTGGTGACATTTTGTAGAGCAATCTGTCAATATCACCATGCTTCATATCTTGATCAACAATCCCATTCACTCCCGTCGCGGGCTCTTCTAAATGTACCTCAACTACAAATATGTCTTGTCGATGTTTAATCCGCCAGAGTTATGGACTGATGGTTGGATCGACTGAAACGATATTTGACGCTACTCGGTTCTATAAGAATGAAACCCATGCTAATTTTGTTGCCGGCTGCGTGGAAATAAGAATCATTTGCAATCTTGTATTGGATTCAGCATACCATGTGAGATATCTAACGTGATGCTCCAGTATTGACAGGATTCATCCACCCAGCGATAATTCACCTTGGTGCCAGTCTTCAGAATACTCATCGCGATGGGATACCAGCAATGATCAGGTGGCTGGAATTGTCATGTATCGTGATTATGTCAAGTTCAATTTGATATACCAGGTCATTCTCTCAATGTTCAAATAACGCAGGCCATGCACGTATTGTAGAATTGTCGCCACCATTGGATGCACCATACCATCCGTGCATATTTCCGCTCTGTTGGAGTAATCCAGGCAGCACACGTATAGTGGATATGTTAGCTTTAATTGGGTGTACCACGTCACATTTGATGATTCAATGATGGCACTCTTGATGCAAGCCGTCTTCATGGTGGATATTCTCACAAAGCAATACCCAGGTTAGTAGCGAATGTATGGTTCTTTTACGGGGCATCTCAACTGCCCCATTCGCCTTGGTTTATTATGTTTCAGTTCTATTTTGACCACTAACTTCCCATGTGCTTGTGTCTCTCATGTCAGGCAAGTTGGTTCAGTTTTCAATATATTGTGATATAGTATGTCATCACTGCGATACTTCCCAACTCATAGCCCCTGTTCTCAAGGTGACATCATTTGAGTCTCATATTGTGCCCAGCTTCCCATGGTTGTTCTTCGTCTTGAAGATGCTGGGCAATTCATAGGATATATCCCATTAGTACAGACGATTTGTTCTTTTTTATTCATATATTCAAAGTATCATCAGCAGATGAGTGGCATGTTTCATGTGTTAAATATCCCAAAAGCATAACACAGACGCATATCGGTGTGGTAATGAAATATGCTGCTTTTGTATAAAAGGAGCTTGGTATTTCTGTGTCGTGTGAACCCAAAACCAGGGAACGTGGGCTTTTTTAATCCCCTGGATGGCCGTTTGACACCTGTTTGAACATGGTTATACAAATCATTGTGTCGAAGCAAGACTTAACAAGTTATTATACAGCGCATATAAAACATTTTGAATAATATTCCTACTACTCACTTGTTATCATATATTCTGATTTATGAGTAGAAGCAAATTAAACGTATGAGAGCTTCAACGTTGCAATCAAGTGTCAGTGCTGGATATCTCAGGTGTGTAATTGCTCCTAACAAAGTCGCACAAAACCAACGCAATTGCAATAATGACCACCAATGAATATAATAGTTATATTGTGTGACTATACAGTGTTTGCAGAATATTAAATCTCCTGTGGTGTGAGAATGAAGACAGGTCATATAGCGCTACGGCAGCTCTTAAAGTCATAAAGGTTAATAACTGTAACCAACTGTATGCGATGACATCTTCTGTAGCGTACATGCAGTGCACTTCCCTGATTATCATTATCATGCTAGGCACATGTCGCGGGTGTCGATTTGTGACGAGATTGTTTTCCTTAAGCATCCTGCAGCACGCTCATATTTCGGTTATTGGAGATGATCAAAGAAATATATTATTTCCAATATAATGTTCAAACAATTCTTGATGATTGCGTCTTTATATAATATGCTGGTAATCATATGCTTATAGACAATAAGCTTCATGTTTGAGTATCGCGACTGACACGTATGTTGTCATGTAAACATTATAAAAAGGTACCTTGCAATATGGAACTGTTCATTCACAACGTGTCATTTATCAGCCCCTAAATCACTCGTTACTACTGAATTGGCCATCTCTTGTAAGACTTTGTGGATATAAACGCAAATGGATGCGAGAGCAGCAACAAAGGCAATGTATAATATATGTATCTTCCCAGAATTCAGAAATACGCTGCAAATAAGCAATCATATTATCATACATCAGCGCTTTCGTTATTTGTACTTGTTGTATACACGACCTCATCAGAGCAACCCACACCTCACTGTGGGAGATAATGCTTTTCACAAAGTAAACCTGCGATAAGCTCCAAGTGGCCAATCATTGTGGTCAATCATTCAATCATTGTTTGGCCAACCAATAATAATATTTTGAAAGAACTCATTTAAGACCTTCTTATCAACTATGATTGCAACTGCCAGAACATCAACCTTCTCATATTAATCTTTTGTAATGCTATACGTTACAAATAACTTGTGTGACTATAAAATGAAATGGCTAATGGTCACCTCTTACGTTGTCAATATCTTCGTTAAGTTTAAGCAATGTTTCGTGAGAATATCGAGTGCATAATTTACCATTGTGGGTAGCGAATTTTATAATTGATTTAGTTGGTGATTATTTCAGTGATTAATCTCTTTGATAACATTTTCACATCATTGAACTTCTCACTATGTGCTGCTATCTATTGAGGGTAATATCCTCGCCCCATCGTAAGTGTCAGCTTTCACAACTAGCCAGTATGCGATGTTCAAATCATTCTTCCATTGGTTTACTTTGTTGCATTAGAAATTAGCGAATTTAATGATCACAACGAGTATTGTCATTTTGCCATTAAGTTTTCGTTACCCTTTTGCACATGTATCAATCGAAATAATTCGTTCATGTGTGACGATGGTTCATCATTACCATCATTTAAGCTGTTGCCGTGGTTTATACGAAACTCATCAAAGTGGTTGGGTACTCAGATATACATTTGTGTGAATACGCATTATAAAACAGCTGCTGCGAGGTAGATAACAACCCTCAATTCTGTCAGAGAGTTGTTTTTGCGAAGAGTACCATCGCACTGGTGCGAATTTGAACACCTGCGGATGGAAAAGATGGTCCGGCGTTTGCATATTGCAGGTTGTTTCCGGTTGTATCATTTATTCCAGGTACCAAATGGGTAAGTGCAGTTTGGAGTGTACTTATGGAAATAATCAGAATTCAATGCTACCATGATTAATCGGCCGCCAAATGTTTGCCGGCCGGCAATGTATTGACTATTTGGATGTCGCGAAACACGATATTGTGTAGCTTCTAGAACAATTTAACTGATCTTGGCAAAGCTGACGTTGTGGTAACATATTTAGCATTATACAAATAGGTTCACAAAATTAGCTGAAGCATTTCCTGTTTGGTTTCAATATATTCTAGGTATACTTATGCACTTGTTTAGTTCATGAATAAGTGTGAATTAGCATGGAAATGTACTCGTGGCATATCGATACAGTACAGAATCGAATTTGCGAGCGTTTTGCTTACAATTTCATGAGGTATATGGTTGCCTTTCCAAAACAAATTACAAGCAATATCAATGATATACGGAGCAATTGTAAGGCTGTCCTCCTTCTTCTTAATAAACTGTATCTGGTCAGGTTAACACAGTGTTAATTTAATGGTAGTACAAGAGCCAGAACCGTGAGTCCTCAGGAAGCATAGCTTGTTCAGCTTGTATTAACATCTTCCACATAGCAACCATAATCTAGGTGGAGTATTTACATCCCTTGACAAGCCAAACACCAGGATACAAATCGCTTGGCTAGCATGATGTATGGGGCACAAAAAGATTCCATCACGCCCGTGGAGCACGGCAATGAGATTAAGAGGCCGAACTTCGACAGTGCGTGATGCATTCATAATCCAATCCCGTGGGCTCATGAATATCGCTGATGTTTAAACCGAATACAGAGGTACTCACCAACATTGGTGACGATTTTAAGTGGTGGTCACAGCGCTAATAATGATGCTTCTGCAATATAGTTTAGTGCACAAAAATAATCCTAAGCAATAATATGATAGCCAATGGAACGTGGAGAGGCATAAGGGCAATCCTGCGCATAGATTTCTTTCTATGCTCTGTTGTATATTTCATGTCTTGGCTTTTTGAATTAATCAGTTCTAGATAGTGGTGTCATACTCGTATCTTAGATAGTGGTGTCAGTATTTATGGCCACTAAAGAAACAATTTGTTGCAAAAACTGCACATATATTCGCGCTGATATAAGTTGTTACTTGGCTATATATATATATATATATATATATATATATATATATATATATATATATATATATATATATATATATATATATACTATATATATGGAGCAAATATGCTATATATATCGCGCTGATATAGCGAGTTGATACTTATATATATATATACATATATACATATATATTCATAAATATATATATATATATATATATATACCATATATGTGGCAATAACTGCATATATTCGCGCTGATATATAGAGAGTTGATACTTGGGTATATATATATATATATATATATATATATATATATATATATATATAGATATAGAGATATATATATATATATATATATATATATATATAGAGAGGAGGTTTTATAGATATATATATATATATATACACACAGAGATAGATATATAGATCTCTATATATATATAAATATATATATATATCTGTATATATATATATATATATATATCTCTATCTTCCTCTCTATCTTCTCTCTCTATAGATCCCTAGATATATATATATATATATAGAGATTATATATCTATAGATATATATCTCTATCTATATATCTATAGAGATATATATAGGATATAGAGATATAGAGAGAGATATATAGATCTCTCTCTCTCTCTCTCTCTCTCACGATATAGAGATATATATATATATATCCCTCTCCTCTCTATATATATATATATATATATATATCTATTCTGTATATATATATATTTATATATCTATATATATATATATATATCTCTATATATATATATCTCTCTATATATATATATATATATATATATCTATATCTATATATATATATATGCTCTTTACTCCTCCACATAATGACATTACGTCGTTTATCTACATAGATATGCAATTTATCTACATATTATATCACTTTCCAGCTACACCCATTGCACTCAACGAGTGATATCATAAACACTGTGCTGGTGGCACGCTGTTACTGAAGCTAAATGGATGTCTGATACCATGGTTACTGCTGTCACCCTTACCCTTGACGTTATAATACATTCGGTTTAGTCTGCGACTGACGATAATTAAGTAGTACTGCTTCGATATTAGAGTCGTGGAATAGATTTGGCAATGAGTATGGACCGGAATATCATAATAGATTAACTAGTCGCCCGAATAATGTTACTCATTCCCCTCGCAGCTTGTAGAACCATCCATGCATACATTAGGGCACTTATTTAATAAGACATAGTCTGTATCAATAGGTTAACGATGACACGTTAAACTGATGTTTAAAATGTAAGGTTTTACAGAGACATTAGTAGATGTAGTGAGTAATGTATTGTCAATGACTATATATCTAATTAAGGAATCATGTTGGATTGAAGCTATGTGAATATGCGTCTAATGTTGTTGTTTTATTGTAAGAGTCCGTTTAAAGCAGATGGTGAACCTTACGCACGTCTTGCTCCTAACCTTTGCTTGCAATATTTACTTTGTTAAACTCTCCGGGGCTGAAAGTACATATGCATAATTATATCTATCCAGTTGTCCATGCGCCACGAACACAAAACCTTCCCAATGCCTGCCATCAAATAAAGAGCTGAATCAGCCCTCTCGATAATTTTTAATATTTTGTTGTTCGGACACCATGGCTGGCATATGGGATTTGTGAACATCTAGCCTAGATCCAGGGTGATTGTCAAAACAGTGCAAATTATTCATGAAGCCTGATATATGACGACCATTAATTACCAAAGAAACCGTCATATGATGTAGATAACATGCTTTGTAGCGTATGAATAGACACCGTGCAACCTGCACAATGGCAATACACATTGCCAACAGGAGAAGTAAAAATGACATCCCAAATAACGAACACATTTGCCACTCGGCAACCTTACAAGAGTTATGTACGTATTTAGAGTAAAACATCCAAATCAGTGTGACTGTAACATAGGTATTTGGCACCGTGTACTTATAGCAGTCTACGAATCAATACAATTGTGCTATTATTCTATGTATTAAACGACACCACTGGGACAATAGAAAGATACGGATGTCGCTATGACACTTATAATGATTTATACGTACGAGCGAAATTCTAGTACATATACTGGTACACATAAAATATCCCTTTTGTGATGTTCCATCTTGTTTATGACAAAACATACTCAATAACATAATGGTATATGGCTGGTTTTCGAAAAATCATGAATTTTTAGTCATATGTCACTTAAATACAAGTCGTTCTCCTTCCTTAAATACTGCCAACAGCCCATTTTGCTAAGTAAAGCTTTTCCCCTGCTCCACAATAGTTTTAGACGCTTGCTTTGCGTTAATTATGTGTATGGCCATATATATCACAAATGGGGCAGTACGGTGGTTATAAAAAGCAGATGTTTAGCGGCAATCATGCTTCCTGCAAATAAATCTCGATGGGATATGCAGGAAATCCATAGCCAGTGTGGAAATGACTATATTGTAAGACGCGGCTGAAAATATATTATATCCCTGCAGCAACAATAATAGCTCGCAACGCATTATGACGCTGAGACTGTGTGTACCGGACAAATATGAATGCTTTTTGTCGATCCTAGCAACTCGCGTCACGGCAGACCTATCAGAATGTCATGTGACATTTATCAAAGACACAGATGTCACGTACAGCATTTACTTCTATCACCCCATGCAACCAATTTAAGGGTATGAAGCTAATACATTAAACTTTCCTAATAAAGGAAAATGCATTATATGAGATTCTCATATCTGCGATTATTGCAACAACGTTACCGCGCAATGATACCAATGGCGCCATACCAGATGGGAGATAAACTGTGATTAACTCCAGTGGAAGTGTCACTTTATTGGAATGTCATCTTAGAAGAAAAACTAATCTGCGGGACTGATAATGACAGTCTGTGCGACTGACAGAATTTCCACACAAGACATATTATCCCATGATAAGATACAAAAAGGCAAGCCGGAACATGGAAAGGATAAAGCTCAGCAAACTGGATGCATGGTCTCAATTCCTCAAACAACATGAGGCAAACACGAGCACCAGGACAAACAAGATGCTAAATGAAAAGCGGCACTAACGTATTTCTACTGGGGTGCAACAGAACCATATATTTATGACCTTTTATCACATTTGGTTCGCAGGAATAGAGAGATCCATACCTATGTGCTCAATAGCGTTTGTATGGATCGTCGGTTTGCCCATATGATGTGGAGATTAGTATATCACATGCTCTGCAGACGTATATGGAGATCTTCCGCAGTGATTAGCTTTAATGAAACGGATATTTCTGATATTACTGATATGGCCGCGATTGTGTCATTTCGATTTTGTTATTGCTTTTCATGAACATAAATTTTTAGCAAGGGTCTCATAATATTGACACACCAGGTGCCAAGGATGAATACAGATGGCACAATGTTTAAATGCCAGAGCATACCGATGATATCCTACTAATAGTTTGATCGATCGAATTATGTATAAATCTGCATTAAAATGCCATTAATTATATATTTGTCCTGCAAATTAGGTATTGTACACAAATGCCAATGACAGAGCCCATGTCATGCAACTTATCCGCAATGTCCCGGCTTTTCACTGGATGTTAAATATACATAGTTTCGAGATGTATCCACAATATTCACAATGCTAAATGCAACTTTTTGGACATCACGGCTGTGTTCCAGAGATGCATAATTATGTAACTGCCAGCAAAGAGCACCCTACTCGTGAATGATAATATGTGACGCATTATCCTCTATGGCAATTTTTCCCTTATGCTTTGCTGGTATACGTATAAGCTCACGTTTATCCACGTTGGCTAATTCTCTCCTCTAGTTTGACATTTTTCGTGAGATCTCTGAGGGAAGCCACACTCAGCTACTGAAGGGACTTAATGACATGAAGCAATCACATTTTTAACCATGCATGACCTTAACTTTTCTGCGACACTATTCATAAAGGGATCATTATTTGGTGTTGTTCAACTGTTAATTTCAAGGCGATGCAATGTTTATCAAGTAGTCCACATAGCCATTAGGAAATAATATGACTGAAGATAGTGAAAAATGTGCGACATTTAGGCTCGATTTGTGCAATGCCCTAAAACCACTGCAGCATAGAAATTAAGTTTAAGCGATATGGCAAATTGAACAAATGTACAAATACCAGCACGAATGATATTACCGCCACCTGGTAGTGTCTCAAATATTAGTTACATTTATGGTAAATTGTGTGTGTCTCTGTGTACGGTTTGCGCGCGCGCGCGTGTGTGTGTACATGTGTGTGTGTGTGTGTGTGTGTGTGTGTGTGTTTGTGCCTGTGTGTGTGTGTGTGTGTTTGTGTGTGTGTGTATGCATGTGTGTTATGCAGCATGACCATCTGAACAGTCGGATATTTAATTAACATATGAATGAATGATTTACACACCCTTGACATAATAATCTGCAATATTAACTATGATTCTATACATATATCTAACCACTATGTACGACATGTATTAACTATAACAATGCTGATACACTCGACAGGTCAAATTTGATTCGCCCTATCAACTATATTATCATTGTGTTGTCAGAATATAAGATCATCGCAAATCACCCCATGCAATATATGAAAACGATGCTTGCTAGAGCAATATTATATCTACAATATATATTAGGCCGTGATCAGACATAATGATAACCGGCGCTTAGAGAGCAATATGTGTTTCAATCGGGGTTGATAACTATTGGCAGCAGTTCTTGCTCCACAATCAATACATTTTCAGAGGCTGATGTGAAAATAGACAAAGATGTGAATAAAGTTATATACCATTGTCCGTAGTTACTTGCACACAGTACATGGTAAAACTATTAAGGAACGATTTATTGACAGCACATATGTGTGGATCATTACACAAATTTGCAAAGATTGGATAATGTAATATTCATCGTCTCGCTCTGAGGGTCTGCTTGCTGAAGCAAACATCCTATAGTTGATTTGTCTTATATCAAGAACAAGAACACTGTGTTCGAGGGGCGCGTGAAGATAATGCGTCATTTATTTATATAGCTTCATTGCTACAATACGGTACCTCTCGACAACTGATTGGATACCAAAGTGCAAGAAGGACAGAGACAAAGTTTTCACGAGCGTAGTGGACGCATTATTTCACAGTTAATATCTGACACATTTGATATATTCCCTAATGAACAATCGCAAAATATAAATATATATATATATATATATATATATATATATATATATATATATATATATATATATATATATATGATATTCCCTAATGATATATATATATATATTTATATATATATATATATATATGTATATAATGCGAATCAGTATACATATATATATGTGTATATATGTGTATATATATATATATATGTATATATATGTACATATATATATACGTATATAAATATATATATATACATATATATATATATATATATATATATATATATATATATATATATATATATATATATATATATCTATATCTATATATCTATATATATATATATATATATATATATATATATATATATATATATATATATATATATATATATATATATATATTCTAGTCTTTTAATGTCTTAACAGCCTACATAAACTATAGTTAATTTTGGTATGCATCTGGTCTGATTTTCGCCACGAAGTTTTTCGTTAGATAATGTAGGAAGTATGCTCGAAACCACTAACATCATGATGGTGATTGTGCGTAGCGTTGTTTTGCCTCATATCAGGTATCCTTATATTGTGTCAAATCGACGCAGCTAGATTGGGGTGAACTTTCATTACGGCATTATGAACGATGGATACGGTAGTGGTTTGCAATGTTAGTTATTCATCTTTTTTTCTGTACTATAGTTCATGAAATTTCTGCCCTTGATAAAAATGCCTGCATACAACAATCAATAATCGACTAAGAGTATCAGACACAAGGCTGTGCATAGATGCTTATACACATTACTCAAGTTAATGACGTTAATTGCATATGAAATAATCGTCGCTGCCTGTTAATGATTTACCAAGTCAAGTTGTGAAAATAAGATAAATATTGTTTTCATGCTGTGGCTATTTGAAATGATGCCTACTTTAGATGCACAAATATCACGACGCAAGCATTATAGATTATGCGATTTTGGGCCGTGAAATATCGCACAGTACCATCAACACATCCTACACTAGGGTTGGTAATAATAATGCTGAAAGATATAATATTACTTTTGTTGTTTTTCTTAGCAGTAATATTATGAGATGCAAAATGCGATTAACGGATACTTTCAAATGTAACTTAATCGCTCGGCTAGTGTAGTGACGCAACGTTTTATGAAGTCTTAGCAATTAATATCCATACTTGCCATTGATGTTACAACAATTATACAAAGCCTTCATCCAATTAATTTGAAGGCTAGATTGTGTTATCCTTTGTGTCTCTAACCTTGAGCAGACCACGTACACCAGGAATCAATATCATATGGGCACACACGCAAGCGGAACTTCGACTGTTGAGATACAATCATATCCTGCCGGAAAGTGTTGCAATTACTTCCCACCTGTTCTTTGCATTTGTGATGTCCTTCAATATAACACTTTTGCATTTGGCGCGTACAACAAGCCATTTTTAGTAGATCGGTTTTAATGATGATGAATTCAGGGATGACAGAGACCATATCAAGTGATTAATAACTGCATGTCTACTTTCGATGACGTGTACTGCAAATTAAAAAGGAAACTGCTTATTATATAATATTCTTGCTATGTTCAGCATAAAAAGAAGGCACCCTAATGAAATGATTCTGAATAATGAATGAACAGCCGGAACAAAATGGATTAAATGGGAATAGACTTCCAGTCGATTAGAAAATCAATAAATTCGGCACATGTCATTACCAAAGTAGGGTGAATTCGGTACATCACTGGCAATGTCACCACTGACATTTCTTTATTAATGGACATCTGATAACACTGCAGAGTCCTTGGAAACAAACGCCTTGGTGCCGTTGTGGAGTAGACTATGATTAAGCGTATTAACGTACATTGTGTGCTACTACATCAGTGTAATACTTCTTTCCTCGATATGACGCAACGCAAACGAGAGGTGGAATTACACATTTTGGTGTCTTGGAAATGATATGCTTGTTGCCTGTGATTGAGATCGATGTTTCATTTCCACGTGGAATACTTTTGTATCTCTCTCTGCGACTTTGCGTACTTTGCCTTGAAGTACCGACAAATCAGTGTCAGTTAAGGTAACAGCTAAGTTTTTTGAGAGACAGCATAAATGCAGAATTAAAAAGTGTTGAGCTCATTTCCCTGCGATTTGTCTAAACAGATTGGAGATTATCTTTATTGCAAAACTAAGTCAGTAAAGCTACGCATCCTTATAACTGATAAAGCACATGCAATTATTGCATCCTGAGCAGCTTTTGCGTGTTAGGTGTACTGCTGTTCAACTAAATATGCTGACAGTGTCAGTTTATATAATTATGGTTGGGTGATGAACTTAGGAGTCCACTCAGGTGATATCATTTGTTATGCATTATTTTTAATATTTTCTAAAACGTGCTCACATAAAAGAGAATTAGCCTTACACACATACACAAAGCAGGAAACAGTGATCTCGTGTAAGGTAGGTAACGGGACTTTGGGGGAAACAAACCTACATGCATACGGAAATGCAAACATACATACATACATACATACATACATACATACATACATACATACAGACATACATACATACATACATACAGACATACATACATACATACATACATACATACATACATACATACATACAGACATACATACATACATACATACATACATACATACATACATACATACATACATACATACAGACATACATACATACATACAGACATACATACATACATACATACATACATACATACATACATACATACATACATACATAGACATACATACAGACATACATACATACATACATACATACATACATACATACATACATACATACATACATACATACATACATACATACATACATACATACACATACATACATACATACATACATACATACATACATACATACATACATACACATACATACATACATACATACATACATACATACATACATACATACATACATACATACACACATACATACATACATACATACATACATACATACATACATACATACATACATACATACATACATACATACATACATACATACATACATACATACATACATACATACATACATACATACATACATCGATGTTTTTAATGATCAATGATTATTCCGTTGCAATTACGACCCATGATTGTAGACTGATTTCAAATACAATGCGCGTTTTGCAAGTAATCTATAGAATTTGAATGATACATGAACGTTTTACATCGATGTGTTTATATGATCAACGATTAATCGACTATATTACTTAGTTCCGTCCCCAGAACGTTGCAATTCCGGCCCATGATGGTAAAAGAAAAAACTGGGGCTATTTCATGAATTTCTGGATTTGAATCTCAGCGTCTGAATAACCGATCTGAATGAACGGTTTAGCGAGTCGCATAAACCATGCCGACTGTTAAGAAATTGGCTTATCGTTTTCAAGGAGGAAGTAAAGAGTAAAAAATTCCGGGGAAATCACAACCTTTTACTACATGCCGCATTGCACGCAGTACAAGTCACAAAACATCTGTGTTATTTCGCTTCAGGGAAACAACAAAATACCCCATTCAGTCTTCGTCTACGTTGTGTTTTACTCGGTATTACCCGCTGACACTTAAAATACGTCCTATGCCCCACAAAACACCCAAATACTTATCTGGGTCAGGAAATGAGAAGGGTCCTTTGTTGACCCATGCATTGGAGGTTGCTATGCTAAGAAGTATGGTGGTAATGTCGATATATGTCTACCATTCCATTATTATAGGGCTTTTTTACATGACTCCACATAATCGCCAAAACCCTTCCAAATTGCCCGCCAAACCAGTAATCGATGTTACGGGACACCATTATAAGCATAAAACTTGCAATTATATAAGAAGAGTTAGAGGTGAATGTCGCGTAATGATAATGATTACCAACTCATTACAAAGTCATATGTCGAACGATGAACAAGGACATGCCATGTGATGTAAGATAATGGCGATGCATTGACCCATATATAGTCGATCTTATGGCAAATCTATGTACATTGAGCTATATAGTAGATATATAATATAACAGAATAATTGACGGGGCATAAAGGTCGTTAAAACCTAGATATAATCGCCCTCCGCCATTTCTGTTATCTTCAGATTCAGGTTCTTAATTTCAGATGATCTCATTCTGCACCCTCAACTAGCCTCAGACCAGTTCAATTCCGGTACGAACTGATAGATAACGCACACACAGGATGTGAGTAGCATTTATTTGGCGTCTGCGTCAACAGATACAATACCACAAAATGATGTATTTTAGAAGCACAACAGTAAGTAAGGCGATGGCGGACGACTGGCGATATGTAAATGGCTGGCTTTTATAGCAGCAGAGCTTAATAGGAATCTGGCCTCTTTGTTTGGCATTGTGAACCAGGTTCGAACTGAATTGGAATTAGCCTACTTTGTGCACCATCATTTCCAAAGCAGTGGCTATGGTCTTAGCCCATGCATCAGTAATGCGGCTTGTAGTGTTGGCTAAAAAAAGGAATAGGATATAAATAGAACCTATTTGCGGCGACTCGTCCACTGGTCCGCTTATTCGGCATAATATTATTTACTATGCATTAAACAAATAACATGTGTATTATTTCCTTTATATATTTTATCATTCATTGATTTTATGCAACGCTTTAAACATAAAGTGTCAGACACCAGAAGTTCTAGTTAACATCATGGTAATATTCGCATCTAGGTAATAGAGTCAATCTATGATATAACATATTGATACAAATTACCAGTTGTGACTTAAATTAACCCGAAAGGCGTGCGTTAGTCTGTTGATATTAGTCGGTCGTGCTTTGCACCTGCTTACTCAGATCCAATTGCAGAATCAGCGCGGTGACCCCTGGATGTAATGTGGATACATTGGTCTTACCTCTCACACTCATGTAGCTATCACAACCAGCAATATCCAGGTAGTACTGCGTACATATGGATAAATGACTCTAAATAACTCATACGGCAAAGATGACTGATTAAAAATACCTTGAGCGCCTGTGTTGTCGTCTTTCTCTCCCATATACAAAGACGTGATCTAGTTGCGCTCAGTCAAAGTAAAAGCAGTGTATAGCTAATGTGTTAGCGAGGCAAACAAATTCATAACTATGCATTTCGCAGCAAATGACATTTCTTCTTTCTATATTCAAGTGTCAATTATACCGTTTTTAGCGGCTGAGGATCTGCGTGTTTCTCGATGTTATGATCTGTTTTTTTCCGACAGCAAAACAACAGGTGCTGGCTAAATGTCAGTGGATCCCAACGGGAAAACATTGAGCTACAGTTTCTGATGAGATGAGCCATTGATTTATCTAAAAGATATCGTCTTTTGTAGAGTCGAAACATGATTCGCATTTGATCTATATTCGAGTTAGATCTCGATGCAGGTAGATTTAATTGGTCAGATTTGCTGAAAATATTCTTGGATACAATTAAGCGGCTTACTGACAGGAAATTGTTGTATGTAGTTGTGCTTGTAAATATAAAGGCGTGATATTGGTTAACTTAAGGGTGATGACAATTATGCACACTTACGCAGCTACAACTGATATATGGTGATATGTGGCTTTATGTAAAGACAAATGTACATCGTGCTGTGGTGTACATGATCGGTATTCCTAATGATCAATTAAGCGCTAACAAAGCGATAATTGTTGCCGCTAACAGCAAATAGGGAGGCACAGCAGAATAACACAAGAAAAAGAGGGCGGGGCTTAACACGATATGATCCAAAGTAGCAAGGTAACCCTACCAACGTGCAGCATATGTATCGTCAGCTGTCCTTATCATTTATACAACTCACAGCTAGGTCATCACATGTAAATATACGATGTTGTCAGTTTGCTGGACTAATCTTTTCATTTAACCAGGGTCAACAATAAGACAACAAGTGCTATTCGATGCGATGTTGCCTTCATTTTAATGTTTCCACATGTTACAACGAATGGAGTGCCAGGCAGTAAATAAGCCCACTGTGCTTATATCCCAAATCGATGCTATTGACGGCAACAATCAACAACTGGGATCATATTTATGAACTCACTATCCCACAACAGCACGTTCTGGTTGCAGGGATTATCTGATCCTGACAGATTCAAGGTTTTGTCGAGTTAATTTCTAAGGCAGACTATTTATATTATAGGATGTCATTTGTAGGCGAAATGTAGCTTTTTTTCCGGGAATAATCAACCCATTTACGCTAAAAGGGTTACAACACAAAATATACCACAGCTATTGAGTTCGAATGACCTAAGCATGTGATGTGAATTATTCTCCAGCTGACTGTTAGGATGATTGGTTGCTTAGTGCTTACTAAGGACCACGTAGGTATTGCAAATCCTTTGCGCATCACATTAGAGACTTTCGCAAAATCTCCCATAAGCACCTATTTTAGTTAAAGTTGATTGTTAACTAGATGGCTTGGTCAATAGCAGAACCGATTCCGGACAGTTGTGCCTGACATTCTTGGCCAGACTCAAACTTAATTGTTATCAGCCCGCTTTGTGCACATTCGATTTGAAGCTTTTGCCGTAGTCGGATCCAATGCATCGGTAATAATGCTTGATGTTATGGTAAGATAAAGGAATGATGCATGGGAATTATTCCATTTGCGACTACTAATGCACTTGGCCTATCGAGAAGTCGTATTGATATTTATTTACTCCGATACTCCGTTAGCGGTGTTCGCCACATCAAATTATCTATAAATTGATATAGCGTATCGTTATATTTGTGTGAGCAAACGTGGGTATTACTTTCCTTTCAGACTTTATCATCCATAATTTCATACCGTGCAATATATTTCATAGTGTCAGGAACTATAAGGTCTTGTAACCATTATTGTAATATTGCCATAAATGTTATAGCAGCAATCAGTATATAATTAGTGTTTGCACTTACGCTGCTGACCAGTTACGTATGCGTTAGGAGATTGCTTTTCGTCTGCTGTTTCCGATATAAGTAAATATTAAAGCGTTGACAAGTGTTGTAAGCAACAACCATTATTATCGGTAATAGGCTTTACTGAGCGCATATAGCTGAATGAATCATCGGCTATTTTGACGGCTATGGTTTATCAATATGGAAGCTGCTTGGCCGCAAAAATGTATTTGTACAAGCAGTCGATTGCCGCTACATAGACGAACTAAGTAGAGGCAAGAACATTCAGACTAAGTGCATTTGAATGAATGATTTTGTTGATGCTTTGCCGGGGAGGGGATAAAAATACGAAAGCAGCACGAGTGCTGATATGATTCGGGTCGATACTTGCACTGTAATTTAGGCATCTTTTGATCTAAGGGCCCAAATGATCAATTACCTGTAGCCGTTCGAATATGTAACAGAGCCTATATTGAAGTAAATGTGTTGTTATCGCGGCGCACGACTCTATAGCCAGGATTTTTCGTTCTGGAACCTAGACGGGACCGAGTCGCACTCCGTTAAGCTCAAAATAATGTTGAAGCACAAGGGTTAATGTAGGCAATAACAACAATTACGGTTAAGTAAGGGCCGCATATCGGTCTATTACTGTATATATAGGAATCCCACAGGGGGATGATGATAAAATATGGAGGCAGACGCAGATAGAATATGAATGTTGCAACTTGTTTTGCCCATAGCAAAGTAAAATACGCATATTGGTACGTTTGCAAACTTTACTAATCCTATTTAATAATTGGGCGATATTTTGGCAGGAAATTGCCATTTTACTTCTGCCGAAAATATGATCTTTCCATTTACTATACTTCATTTTGTAAAGTAAATAATCGTTCAATAAGTAATGATGGTTCCTATAAAATCGGTGATAAATGATCATCATTTTCTGATAAATTATGCAACGTTTTACTTGGCACTTTGAAATGCTTACTTTGGATTTTACACAGCAATAATGTTGTATTCCTGATATCATATTTTATGGATTGATATAATGGATAGATAATTTCGTATAAAATGATAAATGCTCAGTTACAGTCAGGTTGTAGGTAATCTACTCGTAAACAAGACTGTAAACCCAAAGGCATAGTGTTGAAAATATCGCCTCAGGGATGAGGACTAATAAAAGTAAATAGTGAATCAATCTTATATTCCATAGCATCCCAAGCAAGTTCAAGCGTTTACCGACTAATTGGTGCTTAGGATATTTCATTAAAGAGACGAATTTAGTCAATATATTGTAGTTTATCTAGGGAAAGCAGATTCTTATTTGTGGGTGGATGGAATCTATGCCCAATGCTCTTGGTAGATGACATAACTTTCAAATCATCAAGTAATGCGATGTTTGGACGAAAATTTGTTCCGAATAACAGTGCTATTACTTGCTCTTATGTTATGTTTTATATCATAACAAATCGTTATGAAGATATCATAGCCTTCTCTTTGACAGAACTTAAATAACTAAATAACGCGTTTGCTGTGATTAGTGTGGTGCAGAGCACAAAAGGCCACTAAATTGTAAAAGTAGTGTCTTAATCACCTGTATATATCCTTGCGAACTTGTGGCCGAACTAAAGTTCTTGAAGCTATCTAAGGCCCATTAGCCGCTTTATAGTATTACACAACAGTATCTTGTATTTCAATTTCATAAAAAATGTTGTTTGTTTCAGCTTGCAAAATGATAGGCAATCTTCTTGTTGATGTTGATATGCGAGAACCAATTTCCAATCGTTCAGCAATTCGTTTCTAGGTTAATTGAGAACGCAGTGCAACACCAAATAACACTGTCATGCTGCTCTTGACCAGTCGCATTGCAATATGTAAAGATGTCACGCAGGCAAACATAGAAATCATAAATGATGATGTGGCATCAATCAACGCATCAATCTTGTATGCCTGTGAATAAAAAACGTCTTGCTCCACGCTAATTTGGCATGAACTAGATAGAAGCCTTGTACAATATGTCATGCATTAAATCTGTTTTGCGTGAACAATAGTAACTTTTAACCCTGTAACCTATTCCGTGATGCAGCCGAACAGTGCATTTGCAACTCCCTTGGTATAATCCTATTATGGATTATACATGTAATGAGTTCAACACATCATGAAGACACATATCAAGCAATTTATATGCTGACGCTACCCCTACTGGTCAAACTTGCATACCTGATGCAGAAGCATCTCTGAATTTAAAGACTGCGTTCGCGATAAAATCTTTTCCTATTGTGTGCTGCCAATTGTGTCACACTATGCACTAATTGCGCATGTTGTTGTTTCATAGCCACCCGTCTCACACTCAATGTAGTTCTCCTCTCAAAGGCGCAGCTATATTAGCTTACTTTGCCCTTTAAGCGCATTGAGTTTACAAAACGAGGCTAAGCCAAACTCTAGAAGGGGATTGCCGCTGTCTAACAAGATTACTGACCGTAATATAAGCAGAACATGGGTATGTAATTTATGTCTTCGACGAAAAATTCAACACGCCACAATCAATCATCTACTTAGGGATCAGACAAAAGGCTGTGTATGGATGTATACACTGGGCAATCAACCACGTGAGAACAAATATACATTAATATATTCTACGTCGCAAAACTAGAGGATTTTCATGGGAAGCATTTGGTTAACTAGGCATCTGGCCATCTGGCCGAAAACATACTCTTCTTAAGGACGCTATTCAGCCTGATAATGTCATTGAAATATGCATTTTAAACGGCATTATCTCACAAGCATTACGTTTAATTAACGCCTACTGTTATTATACTTTTAACACAGTTTTCATGAGCAAGAATGATGTACTTGCCGACGTCTCATTTCAAAGGTTGCTTCGCTATGTGACATACAAAATGCGATCAGATTTGCAGGCAGATGCACAAATGCTATTATCACATGTGACCCTTGACTATTTGATTGACGTAAAGCTACCCACTGTCTTATCAGCAATACCTGTCGTTCACAATAAGTGTGAATTAACGACCAGCATATGCATGTCGAAAGACGCAGTGCATCACGCACTCAATGGTCAATAGCCATTCATAGACAGACCAGTAATTTCTGTCTAAGTGACAGCATGCTTTCATAATATTAAAAGGACATTTCACAATTGTTGATTCGACTCTAAATAAATCGGTCGGATATCTTTATTCGTAGAAATAATTTAAACAAATATGCGGTTGCGCTGCTGATCACTTATTGCCGCTGTTTACTAACAATTGGCTAAATACTGCCTCAGCACACATCATCGTGATTATTTTGCAAGCGACTCAGTGATTTTATTTGGCGATATCTTCGCTGAATTTCCTGGTCTGCATAGTGTCTACCGAAGATGCCATTCAAGCCCCAAATGAAGATCTCGTATGGCTCTTACATTGTGTGCCGTACCACAATTTATAACTGTTACTTATAGAGCCCCTCAGCGGGGCATCAACTATCAATCATGTTCAAGATGTACTGTTGCGGACACATTTCAATTCGGTGACATTGGCACGTACACCAGAACCCATACTTAATATACCGCTTTTGGAAGGTATTACAGTTGCTTTTGTGATTCCATTTAGCGTAAAATTATATGGAAGATTTATTTACACAGTGATGCAGCCGAATGTTGTGACAGGAAGTGTTTCGCGGAATTCCTTTTATTTGTATAGTCGCCTACGCTAAGTAGAATCGTTCTTTATCTCGGAGAGAGTGTTTAGCTCGACATGGTTGTGTTTTCGTAGACATGATTGCCATCTGATATTGTTAACCAGTTTCACTTTGAAATCGGTGTTATAGACATCAATTAAACCTCTTTTTGCGAGTTACCAATTTGTAGGACCGTTTCATGGTGAATAGATCTTTTGATGGTCTATGGATATAATATATCGTTTCATGTTGCATGTGATAAATAACATTTTTAAATCCATGCAGATTTGAGAGCGCAGCGCATATTATTGGTGGCTATTGCGATACATTTTGACGGATTTTTATCAATTGTCAATATGCCTTACAATTACTCCATACATAGCTCATCAATTTACACATAACCTATTTCCATTTGCGGCTAGAGTGATGCACCTTTTGCTGTAAACGACATGCAGATTATAGGTTTACTACCAACTGTTAGGCTGTATTATAATACAACGACCAGGAATGATCAGAAACTGTTTCCATCTAGCCGCCCAATCAAATATTCCACATCGTAAGGCACGCACGTAGCTTTAAAGGCAAGATTGCTGAAGACTCGTCTTATCAAACATAATGTTTTGAATCCGTGTCTGATCTCCTGGAAACAAGATTTCAATGAGTCCTTTGTTCCAGGAAGTAAAATAGTTCATATCAATACATCAAGCAACACAACAAATGTGCACACTCAACTATGATCGTGAGAATCGGTTGTGAAAGCGATTGTTTTACATGATACTACAACAACACGCTAAAGCATTGTTACTTTATGACTTTTCCTCCCTATGCGATATAATAGTACATTGCTATACAAACACAGAACTAGTAGACTTTGTTGTGCACCATGGTCGGCAGTGAAGCATCCGCCAATGATCATTTATGTTTACTAGGGTGATGCATAAATGTCACATTTTCAGGTACTTACCGAACTGTACGCAGTAGGTAACACATTCATAATATCAGTACCCCGATAACAGTTATGATTGCTTGGAAGACTCTTTGAAGGTAGTGTCTGGGGTGGGGGTGATGTTTCCAAATACAATGTCAATTTCACACATACAACGGTTTTGTGTAAATATGGGAGAACCCATTGCAATCCATTGCCATTAAATGTTTTTTGCTCTATGGTCATAAAAACACAAACAGCGTATTGACATTGTCTGCTACTCTACCTTACAAGCGCTAATGCTCATATAATACGCCAATAACAAATATAGCACATAATTAGCGAATATCACGTCAATCTCGTTAGCTTCCACTGTACGCACTTGGACCATTTTACATGATAATGTACCAGGCCTTTTTCGTTTGCTACTTATAACACCATGTGATGCTTACTGATTTTATGGATAATAATAATGTTATTCCTTGTGGGTCACAAGCAGCAGAAGCTGTGTGCATACCTTTAGGTATACAGGATTGCTTGATTCTCGAAGACCATAGGATATTATAATTCTATATCCTACATCCTAAAGCCACACAGAATCATATTACTCCCTCATGGCTATCGATCAGTTGACTTTGATTAGCAAGGCATGAAAAGTCTGACTTGCGCTCCTGCATGTGAGGAAAAAAGTAGTTGCCTCTCCAACCAGCTGAGCTATATGAGAAAGCAATTTTTTATTCTGTCTGGGAACAAAGTTTAACTTAAATAAGCATATCAAGCGATATTCGATTTGGTGTTTTTTTCATGGAGTTAATAGCCGAAAAATGTTTGACTGATAGAAATAGATATGTAATACGTCAATTGATATCTTACAATACGTGGATAAGTTCGCTAAATTTAAATGTTAGGTTACAATATATCACAACTGAATAATTGACAAAGCCTCCATAATAGCCAATGGGATATGCAAACCAACAACACTGAGTAATCGGAGTCAGTTAATAAAACAAATTTTAGCAGTGATGCCCTAGATGCAGTTGCGTAACCAGCACCAGTAACGTTTTGAGTTACCATTCAGTCATAGAAACTACTGAAAATCATCGCCATTTATCCTGGTTATTTATGCAACACAAATCACCATACCAAAGATTAAGATCTAACGAGGCGTTTCAGCTTTATATATTGGCAACCAGAAGTTTTCAGACTTTCAGTCGCTGTGCGGCGCTGCGGAAAATGAGCTAGCGTGCTCGTGCAAACCTTCTCTAAAGTTCGGCATCTTTTGCACGATAGGAATAAGTGAAGCCAGCAATGTAAGACATAAATCCTGGCTATGCAGTCATACGCAGTTATAACATTTCAGGCAATACACTGTTATGTATAATGTACCCATGTTCTAATGAAAATGAGCGAATGAAAGATATCGGCCATACTTGCGAAGCATTTGGTTATGCATTAACAAGCTAAGGGCCGCTCTTCAGCTTTGTAGTACCAATAGACAAATCGTGCCTTTATATATATTCTGCATTGCGCAACGGGACTCGTTATTTCTTCTCCTTGGCTATAAATGACAATACTCTTAAATCTTATATTTCAAACTTTAGTAGTGGCTATGTTATTGTCTGGGTAAAGTTTGTTTGGTTTAAAAACCGGTCTTGATTATCGTATATTTATGTATGCGGGTGGGTTATTGGTAAAGATCAGTAGTGCCTCAGCAATCCATAAACATTACCATCGGCATTTGTTGTCCTTAGCAATTTCTAAATAACCCAGCTGCAAATTAGACGGGGCATCGACATCAGATGAAGTTATCATTTTGGATTGTAATTGGAAGCAAGAAGCCTTAAAGTGCTTAGCAGCGGAACAGCAGTTGGGGCCCCTTTTTTCTGACGCATACATCAACATATCCACTGTGTATGGCGTTTTCGTCATGCATGATCAATCATTTCCGATTGATTAGGAGTTTCATTACGTGTTATGCATAAATGAATTAACTATCAAACATACCATGTAATGCATGTCCATATAGGTAATCTACGAATTTAGAAAGAGAATTGATGTTATGGATTGATATCGGTTGCTGCTTGCTTGACGTCGTTGCATTGACCATGTTCCTGACCTTGCTTGGTATATTTAAATCGATCTACACAACCATGCCTTAGGTCTTGCTTCATGTGAGATTTTCGTCAAATCGTCGGTTTACGTCGATTTATGTTAGAATACTTAGTAATCATCGGCAAATATTGTTGAGTATCAAAACATCTGTGAAGCTAGCAAATTTGCTGTTTATTAGATAATGCAATCACTCCGCAATCCGGTCCTGGTTGTTTGGCGTTTTATTCCGAGTAATAGACCAATTGCATTGAATGCTATGTTTGTCTCCATTACTTCAAATGCTTTTTGTGCGTTAAGTTAACATACCCGGATAATCAAGAGCTTTTATATAGCTTATTCGTGGCACTCTGAGCAGGACAGAAACTCAATTGCATGCCCATCTATAATACTGAGTTGTCTACGGTTAAGCATAAAATGAAAATCCTAACACCACGAAATACAAATCATGGTTATAAACGTGTCTAATGATTGACAGTATGTATTTGAAGCATTTCTTTCGCCAAGGATGTGGCAATTTACACATGCCTAAATTACCGTAGCTATCACATCTGTACGCGACATGAGTATTACAAGCGATATTTTCCCAAATACTTACATTTTCCGAGGAATATTAACGAAGCGAATACATGTCGCAACAATCGCCGTCGCTGCACAAAAGCCAAAGGCAATGGCACGCCACGAACCCAAGTGATTGTTTCGGCGGTTGTTATTGGATTGCGAAAAATAATGCTATTTCTGACATTATTTATCATTCCGGAATAATCGAATGTGACCTTCTATCCGGTGATAACAAACAATGGAAGGATAAAGTGCGGTTCAAACTGCGCTTTATCAAAGGACATGACACACGATGGTGATGGATAAAGGTAATCTGTTGCCTATGTGCTACCACAGGTCTATGTTTGTTCAGAGACAATTAAATAGATAATGATGATTGTTCTACTTTGCCTGTGAAGGTAAAGCTACTTGGCGTCCGTTATAACATAAAATGAGTGACTTGCATGAGGCCGAACGTAATTGCACATTACATTGACGTTCTGATGGATGTAAAAGGGGGGCAATTCTTTACCATTGGGATAAATTAATTATTTTCCATATGTTAAATTTCCCTTAATGTTACGCTCGTCTTTAGAATGTGCATGATTACATTAGGAGCCTAATGAAACTGCTAAAATACTAATACTTTATGGACACCAAACTGCGATTGCCTACTATCAAGAATATGATGCTGCTCTGAAGGAAATGCAGTAATTCTGCATCATCATCATATTCTAACAGATAGGTAAAAGAGGTTATATTTTCTCCCCATGGTGTGCACGGAAGTGATCATGTTTGCTCATATGTATAAGATTATCTGTGCTGTACATGGTGTAAGCGAACTAATCTGGTAGTTAGAATATCACTGTGATTCCTTGAGCAGAGATTCCATGCCATATCTATCAAACGTTGCCAGAAGAGGCAAATTGATTCGAGTACTATCTACATTGAGCTCATGATTGATAATCACTTAATGCAAAGTACCATGTGTAGGATAGTTTTATGACGCTTTCTGCTGGTGCTTCAATCATCAATAGGAGGCGTTCAAAGGATTGAAACATTCGACACTGTCATTGATCCAATATTTAGTACCCTTCATCTATTGACGTAGTGCGTAGTAGTGACTGACTGGAGAATCAGCAGAAATAACAAAACTGTTAACAATAACTGTTGCGGTACTGGATTTGTAGTTATACGAGTAAATACCCTTAAATGTGAACTTTTACGTGTAGCCTATAAGCGTCTTCTATGGGGTGTTTAAGTCGTTTTAGTCTAAATCAATTAGCAAAAACGTTAGATGAGAGGTTGGGCACAATAATCTAGAAAATAAATGTAGTAGATCACATAGATCTGCAACGCTAAATGCATTATCCAGCAAGTGATAAACACCATATAATATCAACACTATCGTTAGAAGTCTTTTAGTGTGGTGATTATGCCCGTCTTTTGTAACCACGTCAAGATCCATCTATTGGTTTATGGTGCATAAATAAACACAAAATCAAGCTGGACCTACAGCGGTGATTGTTGTGTCTGTGAAGTCTATGTAGGCAGATGCTGCGATATTGTTTTTAGTTATGCATGATGGTAAATGTTTTGCGGCATGATAATCCATAGTGGATGACAACTAGGGAGGAAGCCTGTGTACGATTGTTTTGGCTCTCACACCAATCTCCCGAGTGGTTCTCTTATAATCCGAAACATTAATATAGCTGAAATTATCATGCGATTAACACGCCTGATGAATATCAGACATTTTAATCGGATAGCATATCACACGAGATACTCTAGGCAGATGTAAAGAGTAATCCTTTGATTTTTTTCTTTTAGAAACCTTCAAACGGAAATTGTTGCCCATTCAAAGTAAATCGTAGAGAAGAACTATTAAATACAAGGGTCTCGCAATATATATGGTGAATATAACTAATTAATATATACTTGTTGTCAGGTCATTACATGGTCTATATCGATATATACAGTGCGCTGAGTGTTAACCAAATGTTTCACACACTGACTTGATGACATTTTAGTGGGCAGGGAACTGTAACTGTATATATGACGCGATTCCTAATTCCATGAGGTAACTAGAAAACCATTGATATTCCATGTGGGGAACATAGAGACGTGGATAATATCTGCCGAAATGAGATATGGACTGCCTCGTTACATAGGCTGGTATTATGTGTATGACCTAATTTTCTTGCATTAAGTACGTAATGACGCAAGCTGCATCGTTTGAGTTGGCCTTATGTAACTGCAACTGGGCGATGTATCCTAGATATAGCATAAGTATTCCACGTATTAGACATCTAATATCCAAGAGTTTTTCAACACAGGGGCCCATCCAAGTTTGAAGTGATTCTTTTCGGTTCTCACATTACAATGGATGCGTCTAATTAAATGGTTCAGTAAAAAAAGAGCGCAGAAACGAGATTATGGAGCGGCTTGATCTCGAGCAGGAACTCGCGAGATGGATAGCAAGAGGGCGTGACCTTGATGGGAGAAACTCGTTTTGCCATGAATACATTTACATCTGTTAAGCCCTGCTGTAAATGCAACGGCTATTAAACTTGAGTTGGATCGATTATAACATTTACTGTGGAGATTGACATTTGCAATCCTTATATCTTCCCTCAAGTCAGTTGCCCTTTAGGACAATGAGCAATGTATACGGTCCCGTCAGCTGTGCCAAGCGGTAGATCGTGTAGAAAACATACTGAATTGCGTAAAGACAATCAATGACATCAATGTAATGCAGTCAGTATTACATTAAAATGGTTTTATACATTCGCTTCATATAATTCATTGGCTTTACACATCAACTATGATTCAGGCACAATAAAAGCGATTAACTCCCATTAGTCACTCCAATTGAATGCAAAAGAAGCAGCGACGACGTTGCTTTAAGAAATTAAAATCGCTTCATTTGAATCATTCGCGTATATATGAGCAATGGAAAACGCAATGGAAGCTGAGATTTTAACCCATTAGTCGCTTCATGAAAATCTCTACCGACGCAAAACTTAAGCTCTGCTTATCATAACTGACACATAAGGATGCTCCTTCTAAGCTAGATCATATACATTTATGTGCTTGAAGATGTTTTGGAAATCTATGTTCTCGGCATAGAATTAATTGTTTCGCTTAGAAATATATCACCAGTACAAAGTTGTTTTGAGAAATTGCAAAATAATACACAGAACACTGAATCATTTTCTTGTCATGCACAGTAAAACATAACGTATTATACGATGATACATTTAATTAACGCGAGATTCCAATTTGATCTTTACCGAGTTCTTAAATGGAATGAGGACCCAATGCCACTTCTAAATGTGCTAGCTTTACTCAATGGTGAAACTATTCCAAAATAACGACAAGGGACGTTCATTCAATGAATTAACCGAACTAGGTAACTAAAAAAAATAATGATGGTGGTTCTTGACTGATCTGCATTACGTGAAGCACCAGTCTTCGATACAAATTGAGTCTTCACAAGCTCTGCTTTACTTAGCATCATAGTTAGAGGATATAGTTAATTGGTAATTCTACGAACCAAAGCTGCTATAGACAAGAGTAAATAAACACAAGGATGTATTTTGTCAAATTGAAAAGATAAAAACCTCCCTATTAATCCACGCCTTTACACTCAGATTTTTTTATATTTTCCCGCTAAAATGATAGGATTAAAGTTGATCTATAGAGAACACCTTACTTTGTTATAGTTTATAATACTGTTGATATTTTGTGACCAGGTAAAAATTATTAGGCTGAGATTCAAACCCAGAACCCTCTGCTGATCGTGCAGTTCGCTCCACCACTAAGCTACTGCGACATGTGTTCAATTCCAGCAGACATTTTCATCTGTATAGTTAAAGGGCATACAGCCTAAGCGACCTTGTTAACTACCTACCTCATCACCCTCCCTCCTTACCACTCTCACACACCAGAAATAGTATAACTTTGATAAGTATCATATATATTGTTTTCATCTTATAATGACTTATTCTTCGTAAGTCACTAACACGCATGTATGTGATTGAAGTCTTGAATTATCACATAATTCCACTCGTTTTTCTTACGTGCCTTCACATCCGTGCAGTTTATATAGTTACGCTAACAATTCGCCCAAATTTGGAGGGCAGAAGCGCGTATTCCTTGTTCAGGTAGATAGTTTCTGTCTGCAGTAATAACTAACGGTGGATTAAAAAAGGCGAAGGCGAAGGTGAGAGACGCATACTATCCAGACGTTACCTTTATTGGGCAGGTCAAAATCCATATCAATGCGCATCCGCATTTGTGCTTTATCATCATGGAGGAATATGCACCGGTCCATTGTTCACGGGTCGCTCTGCTGTCTTTTTAGATGTTGCGTGGAATCGATATATTGTCACATAAAACAGACATTATATTTTCTCGGCCGAGCAGCCCAGAAAAGAAGCCAACCTTCGAAAAATTTTCAGCAACTTCACCATTTCGTTGGCGAGGGATTGGAAGGGTCCCAAGTGACGAATCTGCATCTTTTGGTACTGAGTGGCCGCAGACCACGTCAAACAGCAATGGCCAGCAGTAGAGGACAAACAAGATATCACATCGAATAAAGATACTCGCTGTGTAGGTGACGTTTGACCCCACAAAAATAATATCGCAAGATGGCCCAGGTATTCGAACAAAGAATTGTGCTTCAAAAATGTCATAATAGGTGGAATACCGAACTGATTTGGAGTGATATTTGTTTAATTTGCCATCCGGTATATCAACTTTTCAAACGGTTTTATGTTCGCCCTCACGATTGGTTTATACGATAAAATAAATATTGCAATCTCTGAGGGTATATAAAACTGGATGTGTTAAGTACAAATGTAAAATTGTGGTTTATTTTATTTATGGTATTCTGAGCATTTGACTAACACTGTATATCCTGTTGTGTTGATTTGTTGGGTCGCCATTCATTTGGCTCGTCTCTGGTGTTATCATATTTCGTACCATTTACAATTACGCAATATGTGTTCGCAACAGGGTTAATTCGGTTATTTGCTCTGTCCTGAGAATTTTCTGTCTATCCCACACTTCCATATCTGACACTTCCATATCTAAGCTTTTTAGATCGAGTTTTCATGAGCTGTTCACAAACATTGGGCGTTATCGTTAGTGAAGCAGTATTAACCCCTCATGTAATGACGGCCAAGTTATTAGCTGCAGAACGTAAAAGTGATATAAAGCTTCTAGTTAACCTGCTTGCTGTGATTTGGTTCTTTATCAGCAAGATACAACATTCACATGCTCGCAATTTTGCCCCCAAAGTTAGAGAGAACATGATAAACACCATCAATTGTCCTGTTTAAGAAACAGACATTGATGTCCAAGTGATTACATGAATTCATATAAACACAGTTATATGCGTCATGCCGCAAATGACATCAATGGCCGTACTTAGGTAGTGTTATACTTCTTATTTCAGTGCCAGGAAATCAAATGGGTTGAACGTGATCTAGCACAAGCTAATATAGGCGTATCTCACAAAATATTACTAAGAAAGCATCATTCACTCGCTGTTTACTGACAGCTGTTCTGACATGACCGATGGACTGTGCTGCATTATTCAAGAACCCTAGCAAACCGTCAGCGTTAACGACTGCGCACAGTTATCTTACCTCTTCACGGACTGCTCGCATATTGCCTGCGATTAGTCCAAGCTTGTGAATTATCACTGTCGTGACAGTGATCATCAGTCACTGCTCATTAAGTGGAACATATTTATGCTGTTCATGCCACCAAAAATAACTCAGAGGAAACATAATTTTCTCATGCCACTGAAACATAAATAAATCCGTTTCAACGTTCAAAACGCATCGGGTAGTAAATGTTTCCTGCCACAAACCCTGCGAGAGTTATTCTGGCAAGATGTATTTGTATCCAGCGAAGCAATCCTTAGTTCATGGTCCGCAATTGACCTCATTTAGACTATACAGCCAAATTCGCCAAGTACGAATCTCTTGATTAATGAAACTGATGTGTTCATGGCCCTACTATAAATCCAACGTGTTACACGAAAAGAACATATGCGTATATCTGGAATAATATATATATATATCAATATTATATATATGTATATATATATACTAGTATCTATGCTTTTCATAGTTGTGATATATTCCTGTTCTAGCAAACATGTATAAATGTATTCTAGGAAATACAATACTGTCTGATATATATATCCACATTAAAGACCCTGCCAAACACATATCATCCTTCCCACTGATTCGCAGGTTACCACTAAACAATATAGGTAACATAATGATTCGATTGCAAATCCTTGCGTCTTTGCCAATAATCGATCACAGAGTTTATCTTAACTCGACCAACCAGCAGAAATTTGCCTAGATCAAATTAGCCATTCGGTGAAGAAGAAACTAAACTCCCGTATACATAAGTTGATGTTCGCGATAACCCTCTAGCTAGTCGAATGTTGGTTACAAAACTAAATAATTCAGCCACTGTAAGTAATACCAACAGATCCCGAGTGTCTGAATATTTTTTCAATATTATTTTTCCCGCCGTGCTCTATACATATCAAAGAATTGCGTACATTGTGCGGTAGGTACCCCGCCCAGCACTTTGATTTCATGTCTCTGGTGCAGGAATGTGTTTACTTGGGCATGAAACCAAAGGTCGGTGCAATAAATATGAAGAGCTGGTCTGCGGTGTTGAGCACGACTGTTAGGTCTAAAGTTGTGAAAGGCGTGTCACATATTGATAAGCATGAATAAACTATTTAGGGTATAATCATTCATACGTCTGCAATGTGTCACACAAGGTTGTGCCAGAAACAAGTATCATGAATTCCAAAAACAAAGGTAGCATTCAATTAAAACGGATACACTTCTGCTAACCTACATCACAGTTCTGTATTAAAGAATTTATCCAGACGTCTAATTGATTGTTCCGTTGCTATTGCATTCGGGAAATTTGATTTGGCCTTAATTTACAAGGAGAGCATCAAACTGACTGTTCTACTGTGATGAAGCACTGTACAATGCGAATAGGCTCCGAACTATATTTGTTGTTAAATCAAGCCATTATTCACTGACAAATATCTGCAGCTCCTACAAACCTTGTTCCATATGATGATAAAATAACTTCTAGCTGTGTCTTATGCCTTTCATTAGCCCTGCTTCTAGTGGTAGATGTTTTATCAACAGTCAACTTCCAAGTAGCTGGAAATGAATGTAAACATCTGACGTAGTTTACATTTGTCTTCCACTGAAGCGAAAATACTTTTGCAGGCATACCCGGGTATGATGCTGCAATCTGATGACCTTGGCAGCTGAAGATAAATATTTTGGAATGCATGTTTAGCATCTTTAATCGCCATGTTTCCGCCATATTGGCACGATCGTAAACGGTAAGTAATTCCAGGATTTCATATTCTGAAATCTTGGTGCCTCAATATGAAACTATTTCAAGCGCCAGCTTGGAATAGGATGCCAGAAAGTTTGAAAATAATCCATAAAGGTAATCGTATGAGCATCCACAACCTGAGAATACTCTACCATGGAGATACACATGATATTGTGGTTATCTATGGATTACATCACAGATATGTTTTGTTAGAATAATGGGTGACATTGAACCTGGCATCAATTAAATTCGGGTGGAATACTTACCCACAATGTAATATCAAGTACAAAACAAAACACATCGTGTAACCGATTTTGCATACTCGTTGTCATTGGGCATGGAAATATTTCGCGTTGATTCGTTATTTTACCAAGCAGCATATGGCTTGGTTCTTGCAACATATAATCAGTTTTTTTCTAGTTGCACGCTGCTGAAATTGTTTTGTTGGGCGAAACACGATGCGTTACGGATGTTTTCATCGTGATTTAAACGTCATGCTCTTCGCATAAAAACTGAACCTGCACTGGCCGCGCAAATGCCTACTATTAACGCCCTTAGATAACTCTTGCTTGTGCACGGCCATTGTTGTTTCATTGTGTGGCACGCAGGCAGTTTCCGTGCATCATTATTATTTACATAGTGTCATCATGATAATTTCAATATCAACTTCCAAACACACAATTCACAGGGATAAATTGCTCTCTATGATGTAATATTGGCTCTAGATTCTGCAATTAAATTAGCTGCCAAGTAAATCCTCTATATTCCAAGGTGATATTAGCTGCTTTAGGTCTGCATCAACATTGGAAGATTATTTGTGTAAAATCGGCAGAGAGCCATAGTTCTGGAATGAAACGGGGAACGGTTGCACAATGAATGATATAATGAACAATGAACAATTAGCGTTCAGAACTATTGTACCTCATCACGACGGGCACGCATGTCACCTCCGATTAACCCTAGATTGCAAATTAGCTCTGCCGTGACAATGATCATCATTCTTTTCTGTTAGTGTGGAATAAACATAATTGGTTCTATCACCCAAGAATAAAGAAATTTGCGTCAATGTATAAATCTGGTCAAATAGTAGATACAAATAACTACAAAACAGGCTCGAGATATTGTGATAGGATTAGTTTGTATCTTGGTATGCTAACCTTATTCCATAGTCATCGACATTTTACCTCATTACCATTACTAGTATTGCTAAGGACGCCAATTTACTATGATATACATCGGAATTAAAACAGTTTGAAAATGTTCCAGCGCCATTGTTTTACTTCATTCTCAATTTGTGTTGCTTTGCGTTGGTTTATCAATACTCTCCAAGTTAAACATGGCATGAAAATGTATACATGTAGTGGGTTGATGTGTTAATCGAGTCAACATTACATTTGGAAAAATCATTGTTTTGAAGCTGTCTCGTGTTGGGAATATGTATCTCTACAAATAAAGCTATTGGTGACATATGTGTAATGCATTTAATATTCCCTGACAGCATTTATCTGGTATATATGCTGAATCGTTCGTATTAAAAATGACTCTGACAAGGGTCAATTATATCAACACCAATACCAACAAGGACACTGAATAACTACTGAAACAGGATTTAATGATTATTTGGTTAAAGGAATCGGCTTCAACTCATTTTTGGCTGAGGAATTAAAATTGAATACTAACAGTCTGTACCGCTGCATCTTTAACAATGACATTTAGTGTTGATAAGCAACCTGCAATGGTGTGGATTGAGAGGTAAAGTGATCATTGGGATTGTTCTAGAATGGATTCCATCTATGGCCGTAACACATTAAAAAAAGATATTTTCCATATGACATTCCATTGTGTATTTAAGTTTGTTTATTCCCTGTGTGTTTTTTAATATACATTGATATTTATCATACATAAGGAGCTTTTTAATGATTTAGCTTGATGGTTATAGATTAATATAGTGGCATGCTGATGCAGTTACTTTGAGCAGAAACTGCATTCGGCTACATATCTTATCGTGTTACTCATTTCATAGGAAGAGGCATCGCACTTCAGTCAGAGCGAGTAAAATGCTTCGTCAAATCTGGTGTTTTGATGTTCGGTGCCAAAGAACGGTCTGTATAATTTTGAGACGCAGTGACATAAAAGCCACGACATAGGTTTTCTCTCTTAAATGCTGACATATCAGATCAACACTAGTGAGTTCACCCTGGCTCTCTGTCTCTCGGGACACTGCGGTGCTAACCGAGAGCTATATATAAACATTGGCCCTTACGTTTAACCCCTATCTTCGTGCTCATATGTTTAGGTGATCTTTTGAAAAATACAAGAATGCAATAAAAGGTATTTTGGTAAGTTGATCATCTGACCACGAGAGTTAAAGTTAGCTGTACTCTCATCCTACCTAGATTATGAGTTGAGATGTTTATACTAATACAAGCGTTAATCCTACCTTGTACACTGTTTATACAGATTGGCAATTGTTGCTGCGCTTCATCAACAAGAAAATAATCGATTGATCTTTTATAACATTCCCTAACATGATCAATCAATTAATGTCACTTAATTTTTGAAATCATGTACCGACTCTGGCCACACATAGGATTCAGCGTGACACAGACAATAAAAAATACTCTTTTCATCGGTACCGAAGGGTTTTGGATTTTAGTGATTACGACTGCTTTTGCAAGGTTTGCAATTATTTAACATGCAATTACCATAAAGTATGTAGGCAACTATTTCTTATTGTTGGAGTGAAAAGTAACGCAACTCAATAAATAATGCTACTCATCAGATGTGTTAACACGCAGTGGGCAAAGTGCATAAATTGGTTAGTTAACTTATCGGATATTTATGCTTACCTGAATTATCCTCCTGGGTAGTTTTTGGGTCATAGAGTATATATACATAAAGTAACCCAAGCACATTGTGTCGCAGAGTGCATAAGTGCGTCAAGTAATAGGAACATCGCGGCTAGTCATGCTACAGTGAAGACATATCAGCACATCTTGTATCATTAATTTTACACATTTGATGGTGTCAAATCAGAAAGTTCCATGCGTAAAAAACCCGATTAGGGATGTCTTATTCTTGCATATAGGATCTGGTTGATGAAATCTTGCAAACTAATTACGCGGATATATGCGCGAGAGTCATATTTATTTGGATAAGCGTTCACTACAATGAACTCACAAGAAATATAGCTAGCTAAATATTGTGATTCACTGCGCAGATTATGTTAGCTATTCTACAACTTGCGCCTACATGACTCCTCCCAGAATACCTACTTTCGTGCACTTGAATACAACCAAATGTTATGGTCGGCATGCCAAATTATTTTTTAATTCGTTAGGAGGTTTAAGTCATGCATATTTGTGACACTCTGTATCTAACATTGTTTTATTTCACGGATTTGGCCATAAAATATTGAAGCCTTATTCATAATGAAAACGGTGCGTATCAAAAGCCATCACAATCTGCTGTAAAGAAATCAACAATTTATTCTCTATTACATGAGCAATGATGCCCATAAAGTGGGGTCAAATCAGTAGTCACGACTATATATTTTATAATCAGTAGTCCAATATACTATATTTTCCATCGACGGGGGTACATAGACCAAATGTCGCAAATAGAAGTCGCTATTAAGCACCCGAATGTGAACGCAGCGATAATATTATGAAATGATTTATCCGCACATGCTTAGCTGCCATGACAAAATTGGTCTTTCATACGTTAGACAAATGCAGTCGTAATCTATATTATGAAGGGAATGTCCGATGAGCAACACTAACCCCAACAACTTGATGAATAAATGGCTATGAGATGATGGACACAAACGTGAGATGGTGATTATTACCACAGTACCACCAACAAAAGCCGTCAATTCATAATCGCTAAGCGTGTAGTATTTATCTCCTATATTCTTTAACTTTTCACTTGAAGATCAACATTTACAGTGGTGGTACACATTCGCTTCAGAAGCATGGCAAGCTTGAAATCTAAATTTAGACTTAGTCGAATGGAAAGCTCAATTTACAGGCGTAGAAAATGCTATGCTCGTCTAAAGGGGTTAATACTGTCAGACGAAGATTCAATGCACAGTTTTAATACTCGATCGGTCTTCATTCATTGAAAATATATTTTTTCGAGTGGCGATGATCAGCATTACTGATGTTTGGATTGCAATCCCAACGGATACATATAACAGTTATATTTCAGTTTTTGAACTCTAGATATGTGATTGAACAAATCGCTACCTATAACAAAATCGTATTGCTAACGAGCGCTATTGGCATAATTGATTTAAGTAATTAATAAACCTTTGAAAAAGAATGCGTTCGGGTGCGGCCATGTTGATGCGCACAATTTGGTGACGTCATAAGTGCGACCCTTCTGCCAGACGCTTTGTTGTGTACACTACGATTGCTGCGAACGAAGGAATTTGTGTAACTGATTGCTGCTTAGGAATATGGCGCTCTGCGTTGCTTTTGAAGTAACCACAAAAATAAACATTTGAAGCTGTTTTGATCTCCGAAAGACGTCTGGGTTTCCCAGTGAAAGAGTCAACACCGATAAAAACGCTTACAAAAACAGGTCAGTGGTCGGTCTCATCGGACCATGGCAGTGAACGACGAGCATTCCATTAATGATCAAAATTTATTTTCTTTCTCCATAAAACCTCCCTTTTTAATCATTATGATTGCTTGAAGTTTATGATATGGATCAAGTTATCTGACTTTGTTTAAACATTGAAGAGCACTCGAGAGTAGAGTGGCGCCGCATTTGTAGTATTTCGTTGTGGCAAATTTAAACACAGTCGTATATGTATACATGTGATGGTTTCGATTGGCTTGACTTGTGGTGACAGTCAAGCGTTATTATGCTGATAAGGCTAAATGCTCGAGAGCTTGAAACATATCTGTCAGGGTCCTGTAATTAAGACCCTATCATCGATGACTTGCGCAGTTATAAACTCACATGTTACTGGAGCACTGTTCTCTTTCACAGTGATGTGATGAACATTTCTGTGTTATAGTGAAGCATTATTCTCTTGTTTACTTAGTCGCCAGTTGCTGCCCATTTATTTTAGGTTTCCGAGTGAGAGAGTCAACACCGATAAAAACGCTTACGAAAACAGGTCAGTGGTCGGTCTCATCGGACCATAGCAGTAAACGACGAGCATTCCACATATTATCAAAATGTATTACTCTCCATAGAACCTCCGTTTTTAATCATTATGATTGCTTGAAGTTTATGATATGTATCAAGTTATCTGACTTTCATTAAATCTTGAAGAGCACTCTAGAGTAGAGTGGCGCCGAATTTGGTAGTATTTCGTTGTGGCAAATTTAAACACTGTCGTATATGAATTCATGTGGTGGTTTCAATTGGCTTGACTTGTGGTGACAGTCAAGCACCTTTAAGCTGATAAGGCTAAAAGCTCGAGATATTGAAATATATCTGTCAGGGTCCTGTAATTAAGACCCTATCACCGATGACTTGTACAGTTATAAACTCACATGTTACTGGAACACTCCCTGGATATTTCGTTTCTTGCCATAAGATCTGCCCCTAAACTAAGTAAATGAGACAGCTGATGCGATGTAATCTGTCTGTGTGGGTACATTTTTCAAGGTCGCGCGTATATCGCAATGCACTGAATATCCTGAATAAACGCCATAATTTATCGTTATGCACAAACACAACACATTAAGGTTTCAAGTTGTCGCCCATCCATTTCGATTTCCGTCCGTCTAACGGCCTCTCCACGTCATTACCACTTTAATTGTTATTGATCTACAACGCACTACCAGCGATTTCTTGCTTGCTGGCGCCGCCAAGGTACCATGCGTTCGATAAACAACTCGAGGAAAACCATCCAAACTATATTTCTTGACGGCAATGTTCAAAACATGAGCCAAGTCCATGGTATTGTAATCTCTTTGTAATTCGCTGGAGCATCACTTTAATCAGATATATGAATTTCATAGATATAGTTGGAATTTTTTGAAGTCATCTGATCGTGGAATGTACTCAGGCAAGAGCTATTTGTTATGCAAACCATGCTTGTAAAGGGTGAATTTAAAACATCTGGCATTCCAGCACACAATCATCTGTAAACAAAACACCACTTGAGGGCATGAAGTTATGTTGTGAATGTTACCCACATTCTAGGCTCGGTATTGACAATGTTAGTTCTACGCAAATGGTTCATAAGCACGATTACAGAATCAAAATATGACATAAATAACAGCCTAATTTAATGGATGCAGTTTATCATGTATATGAGTGTCAGTAAATGTTCATTACAGGCAGCACAAAGACTGTACTTTCCTTGATTTCTAAATCAATCCGCCGAATGGAAGATCATACTTTTTGTGCCGTTACCAGTTCGCCATACTCTTCAACCTCAGTCCATCATTATAATTGAACAAATATACTGTTAAGAGCAGTGGATTTATGCCACAATATCACTCCATTTTTTAACATGGTTGGTTCACACACAATACTGGTATTATGTTATTGATACCTATATGCAATCTATTTTTGTATGCTTAAGATTTATTGCCTATTATAATACTTATTGTATTGGTGTGTTATTTAAAGTATGATAATTTATTGATGTATCTTTTGACATTTATGATATGCAATAAGGTACGTTGTAAAGATGAGAGATGACTCTTGGGATGAGCACAATCCGTTTGCAATGTCATTTCATAATTCTTGGAATCGAAACTTACAGTAATGTAGAGGCGTTGTTGTACAATATTTGCATTTCTCTTGGGAAAAATAATGATGTTAATACTCATTTCCGAAAAATAATGATGACTTGACATGATGACAAACAACATTCTTCATTCTGTTAATTGCTGAAACGCAATCAGCATTTTGCGTTATGTTGATGGCAGCCACTTTAACAATCGTATAAATACAATTAGCAGAACACTGAACTGATTGCATATCCGGAAAATATGCTTGATGTGCTAAATCTAATTGTTCTGTGCGGGTTGTGGTTTCACGCCAATTTGCGTAGTGGTAATATTATTGCCTCTGCGTCTGCAGCATCCATATTCGATTTTTCTTCTTTTACGGAGCATCGTAGCTCAAAATGTACAGTTGATATGCTATGGCTGCATAGACGTTTAAATAAGTTTCCCAAGTATTGCTTAAACTTCCAGACTATATCATGCTGAAGAGTTGATGTTGTTTATCCCATGCATTGTATACACATAGACGAGAGGCCTATTGCGGAATTGATATTCAACTAGTGGTTAAGGTAAAGGTCAAGTAATCCCTGACCCTCCGATGAGTCAGCAACTAGTGATCCAATTAAAACTCTCGCTTTTGTAAGCTTCAAAGCAAACGAAATTCGTTTAATCTACGGGTAAAGAAAGCGGTCTCTATCTCAAGGAAGAGTAGATGCTGTCTACGTGGCTTGGGTTGCAAAATAATTTGCACGAGCAACAGTGCTTAGCTCACCTCAGCTCACCAGAATCCCTATCGTTTCAAATCCCGCGTTTGGCCCCCAAGTGAAGTTATATACACCTCAAATTAAGATGTATGGCTATTCAGTTAAACTGCACTGCGTTTAAATAATAACAAAAACCGCAATGATTACATTACGGCTTACATGACTAGTAATGATATCGAAATCAACATATCGTCTAATGATTATTTTTATTATTCGAGATATACGCGCGACCTTGACAACTGTACCCACACAGACAGTTTTCCTCGCATCAGCTGTCTCATTTACTGATTTCAGGGGCATATCTAGTGACAAGAAACGGAATATCTAGGGAGATCTCTATGCACCTTTTATTTTATATATAAGCTGACCTTCAAATCGATACAAGCTGTCTAATTATCACAACTATATCTTAACTTATTGGATGTCGATAATTGCACTTGGATAACATAATGCAGATGGCAATTAATAGGTTGCTCCTCTTGAAACATTTAGCAGTGTTCATAGAACTGTGAAGCGTTTCGGAGGGAAAAAAAATACATTAGATGTTTGACTTGATAGAGGTAATGATTAAAATGATTTGCGAGGAAAATATCATTGAATTGCAAGAATAATACTGGTCAAATTTTAACGAATTGACACAACTTCTGTAACCAGTTTAAAAAGTCTATTATAGTTATTGTTAGCATGGCATCGAACCCAAAAGATTACTGTTAAAGAAAATAGCAAGCATGTTGCATCTGCGATACATAACTCTGCTATCTATGTCACTGTTAGCCCACTTTACCTGCAGCAGCGAACATTGTATTTGTACATGCATCAAAACATTTCATGCAGACTAGCAAGATGAAATTGGCCCTTGCGTAAAGACTAATACGTATTTAGCTTTTTCTCACGTCCCAATATAAAATTATATTGAAGCAAAATAGATGAAGCACTCTACAGTGTTTTCAATATCTGTGAAACCGATGAGTACATTGTGTAGTTTGGTTAAATAAAACAACACAATACCATACAATATATGATTGATATAAGCAAAGGAGTGCATTTTGTAAAAATAGTACCTTCATCCGCTTAACTTAAAGATGTTCCGAGAGTGCTCTGTTAAATAAGTTGAAAACGATGTGAAGGCAAAGTCAGCTGTAATCACTAGAATGTGAGAAAACGTACCACAAATACTAAACACATTCGTAGCATTTCATTCAATCGGATTCAAGTAAATCACTGTTCTGCAGATATCCTAGGCATGCTGTGGCAATATATCTGATATAATACCGTAGCACAATAGAAGCGCAGGATTTATTGATGTATCTGCGCACCCAATGAGTTATTGTTACGATATTGCATTTGCACAATTGGAGCTGGTTTACACGGAGAGTATTGGCGTATACTCGATCATTCTACGCTAATAACTGTACATCGAGAACATGCCCTAATCGTTTGCAGACGTACTACGACTAAATTAGTGCAATATTTCTAATGCAATATCTGAATTACATAAATATAAGTCTGGTATTGTCGTAGTAACATCAACCAAAAACCAATATGTTGGCATTTAAAAGCCTGTTTTGTCAGACGTTAAGTTATCTGTTATTTATGCGTATCTGGCATACATATTGACATCTGGATAGCACGTAAATTGGAAGCGGCCTCGCTCCATGCAGTAGATTTTTTATCAACAATAAGCTTCACGGAAGCTTAATCATGAATGATAGCACCTGAGGTAGTTTTGCATTTGCCTCCCATAGAGGCGATTAAGCTGTTGTTGACATAGCTGGGTCAAATATTGCAGCGCGATAACTTGAGCAGTTAGGTGTTTAAGTCAATGCCAGTTTTACTTTTGCGCGGTTCCTTAAAAATGAAGAACTCGTCTGTTTCGTAGCCTATCACATAAAATGATTTGATATTGAGATTTGTTAGAGGATAACGAAATATGGCCAAATGGTTGGACTATGGTAAGTAGATGCTAAAATGCATGGAATAATTGATATCTCGTAATTGGGCATTAACGACAAAACATTTCAAGTGCATTTAAATACAGCAGTATGATCAGCAAAATAATCAATTTTCTTGTCAGTTAGGATATTGCATTTCGAGTACAGTTACGGTGAGTACCTATGTTCCTTATATTTACAGTGTTTTCTGCAATGTAAGCAGCAACTTTCGGCCGCATAATATTGAAGTTTACTGTTATGAAATAAGCCGTGCTGTAACGGTCAGAAATGCCATAGTATCCCACAAAAGTGATGTATTCAAAGTATAGGTATTTGAATATTTGCCACTCATAATATACACACGGTCAATATACTTCTAATTGATTGCGTTCCGAATATTGGAAGTTTCGGTTGGCTACGAAGTCTGTTTGACTTGACGAAGGGGATTATCTGACTAAGGTCAGAGTCAAATAGTTTACCCTGCCTTAGCACCTACATGAATTAGTCTTAATTTAATATGTTGTGTGTGATTGTGTTGTGCCATAATTGTTCGAACCGCTCTCACAATTGATAAATAGCCGGTAGCAAAACTCGGAATTGAGATATGCAATCGCATAGCGCAAACGCTATTTGAAGTTATTGATTTGTCCGTAATAAGAGAGCCTATAGCCAGACAGTAAGAATGACAATTGTTCCCCATTTGGAAAATGGGTAACACCATATTTCCCCAGATATCATTGATTAATCTAAAGATAGATCTTTTTAGTAATATTTATGTACGCTACATCAACTTAAACCGCTATATTTCCGACATATTTGTTTTATGAAATGCGGTCTATTGTAATGAGATTATATTTCTTTAAAGTAAATTGCATCAATACCAATTTACTCAGATTGATACTAGCGCTATTTGTGTGAGTGTGCACAGTGCGGGACATATTCTCAGCAGGAGGATTATTATAATCCTGAGCTTATTATTAGCTAGAACATCATCGATGTTCCGGTAGAGCGATGGGATAGCATTTAATCCGGAAGCACTTAAATCGGTACACCACACACACGTTTAGCAACTACTGATTAACATTGCATATTCGTTCTATGTAATCTTAAGAAAGTAGTATCACAAACACCCGTGGTGAACTAGCTACGATTTATATTTTCAAAGAGCTACTGCGCCACATATTAGCAATCCGAAATGGTACTTACCTGTAAAGCACTTTTTGTCGCATCAGATGATTAATCGACAGTCGTTTTCCTCCATGGAAATTTGTTTCAGCGTACCTGATCATTTGTATGCGGCAACCGATCATTTTACGTGTACACGTCATGTATAAGGTGGGGAATGTACACGTGAACGTGCAATAGGTACTACATAATGCATAAGCTCGCATAATTTGTTCTCATGCACTGCCTCTGCAATTTTCTGTATAAAAAGTGAAAAGAAGCACTCAGTTGCTTTTGAATATATTGTAGTTGGAACGCCAATGTTCCAAAGGGAAATGCAGCGCCGGAATGCTACGACCATACTTAAATGTTACTGCACAATGGCATCAGTGTACCAGAGGAAACTGCTACAATCATAATAATCCATGTTAATGATACTGCAGAGACACAAACGCTATAAAGCAAGTGGTTGTCGTAGCTGGCACGTAGAAATGTACACAATGCTTTCCCAGCAGGCTTTGGTATGTCATTAACGATGTAAGGTTTTGAAGACAACCAAATAATTGCATCACATATCATTCAAAGGCAAATATGTGATTTATCTTAGCTGATTTCAATAGATGAAATTATCGACATTCCGGTTTATAATATACAAAGGTTGAACTGATATGATGAATGAAGAAATTCTGGTCGCCTAATTCGCACAAGTGTTTGATACACGTAACATTAATTGTGATTATGAAGTCAATGAAATGGGTTTTCAGTGCTACTAACTTCTCAAGAACAATGTTGTTTACATGCGCGGACTTCCTCACAGGAGTTGCGACATACGTAGGCATTGTTTTTATCCTTTGACAGACCACATTTAATAAGAACACACCTAAATTATATAGTAACTTATTACTTTGGTAATTTACTGGTATCTCCCATGTGTCCGTATATTTATCCATTATTGGTTCAGATGAGTTTCGTACAAACTGGACCCTCTTGTTGCTATTTTCCCAGACAGCTGATCAGTTTTGCTCGTGGAATGACATGACATCTTGTTTTGTTAGCTAGTGATTGCGATAACATTCCTCCAATACCGTGGGAACGGTACCAGCCGAGTAAATAGTCAGACCTGGAAGTTGTTATTCTTTTTCATCCTGCTTTCCTGCTCACCTAGACTCAACTAACCCCGTCCAAATGCATATGTACAAGGCGACTCGGATTGTCACGGCTGTATGATTGCAGTGATAAAGTATGCGTTATCAACGTTGCATAGTGACTAAGATAGCAATCATTTACAAAATCTCTCCCCTGATTTGTCAACTTCTATATTTGTGCTTTTGAATTCTTGCTGCTGTTTTGATAAATGGTTGGGAATGCACCAAATGAATATAGGTCGAACGGCAATGGGCGAGTAATTCGACACTTACAGAAGAAAATCCACAAATGTATCGCTCAAATTATATTAGTTGTTAACCCCTAAGGTACGATTCAGTGATTGCCGGATGTATGCTCTATTCAATTAGCATGTTGTGCGCAATCCGTTGTTGACCAAACAATGTCGCGTGCAACATTTGATTGGTTGTCGCTTTGTTTTAGGTGATATTGCCTGGAAAACTTGGGTCGTCGTGTAAACATAATGCCCATTGATGATAGTAAAATGGCTAACAAATTCAATGACTTGTCGGATGATGTACGACAAAGAACAGGGAATGTCCGGTTGCTGGAGATTGCCGTTGGCTGAACAGCATTAGTTATCCTCGTTACTGACGCAGTCGTACCAGTTGTTGGCATTCACTTACAAATCTAAAACATGATTAAACATTGCACATACACACCGCAGTTTGGTGTCAAGTAGCTGTGAAAATACTAGAAGTCATATTGTTATGTGAAATAACTATTCATATCCGCTTTAGCAGTCATGCAATGTCTTCATTTCATTAGCGTGTACACAATATCTCCCACTCACAGACATTTTTAAACGAGCATCAATCGCAATCAACATAGAATACCGGTGATAAGGATTTATTCACGTAATCAATTCATATCATTTGTGCTGTACGAATGCACCATTAACTCAATAAGCATTCAATATATCTGTATATCTTATGGAAAATATTTGTTTTGCTAGGGAAAGCCACCAGAAAACAATAAAACAGAGAAATTTCAAATATTGTATTACTAAGCTTTATGACTTTTCCTTAAACGGCAGATATCCAATTAACACTCCATCACTAAAATATTGGTATGATTAGCAATCCGAGATTTAAGTATCATTCCCTGGGAAATTTACAAACTGTTCAAATCTGTGAGTATATCATCGATGCAAGTAATTTTTACAATTAATTGCGTAGAGCAAATTATGGAGGATGCATGCTGTTGACTATTGAATAAAGTAAACATTTAATTATTCACACTAATCATATCAGAATATATCTTGCTAATTGTGTTAATATGAAAAGGCGCTGTAAGAAACATAATTCACATAAAACTAGTGATATATTTTCATTGTTGCAATAACAAAATTATGTTGGCTTCGATTCATTCATTGCTGAAATAAATAAATTATATTCCTCCCATGTTGCGTTAAATCAGAGTCGTCCTTGATGAGTAGCGTTAGTCTGCACCGTCGCTGAGGCTTGCAGCATGGTTAGTTTCCGGGTGGATGCTGTTGACTCATGTATTTTCAAAATACAATCACAAAACGCCAGGGATTATGCATGTCATGGACCCATATACACAGTGTGTTGGTCAGTGCAAAGTGATAAGCGAGAGCAAGAGGCTTTCGGTGTACTGTTGCTCATGTGCCAGAAAACTGTTCGTCATTATTCGCATTTACACTACGAGGTTACACGCTTAAAGACACCAAAGCTTGCCACAACTTATAAACGACCCAATGATGAAAGTATTTAATCTGAATTACCTGCTCACATGATAACCTAAAACAATAGTTCGAAGTACAAACCTACTACTATTGTGTCTTTGTGGCAATTCATTGACGAGCATAATTTAATAACTCGAGAATCTGTGTCTATGCTTAGATCGGCACATACGACTGTCACCAAGCCGTGTGGATTTAGTAATATTTATCGTGCCTTACCTAAATTTGGACACAAAATCTAGTAAACGAGGTTTCTGGATCCCACTGATACACAAACAATACACAAACCTGCTCGTTCGTATCTCTTAATCACTGGCGCATACTCTTACAAGTGAAAAAAAATATGCTGACAGCTTGTGATTCTTTGCGCCAAAATATTTTTGAATAGAACATTTTGTGCAATACAGATCTAAATATTGCAAATATTGGTGTTTGTCAAGCAGCTATGAAAATTAGTAAAGCATTATGAAAACGAAAGCATGAGATTGAAATGAGAAGCATGTGCAGTTATAATCACCCCATATTCAAAATTGATCGTGTAACTAGGAAGGGCCTGTTTTTATAACGCCAGAGCCAAGAAATACGGTGCCTGGTTGATACATAAAACTACACATCCGGATAGACTAGCGAGCGAAAGTGTTTCCTCTCAACAGCACAAGGTAGTTCGTCAAAGCACGATTCTGCGATATTGTGCGTTGGATATCACATATAATCTAGTGTTACACAGCATAATTCTAAATACACGTGCACCCGCTTGTGGAAATATGATGACAGCAATAACAAAGCCTCATTGGCAATTTCAAAGAAAAGAGGCTGACGTCATTACACGGGGAAAAGATCGCGTTTAAGATACAAGCTCATGTAATGGTGTAGTCGGTATTCCATTTAGGTACATATGAGAAAACGTGCGCCACGTTTAAGTCAAGACTAAGTATGTTGCAGGGTAGTTCCATGACGTCTACTGACCACATGAGGTTGTGTGATTGTGACGAACATATCTTGCTCAACCAACTTAAACTTGGTCACAGTAGCGATAATCAGAGCCTATAACTGCAGAATGTGTTTCTGAACGGGTTATGAATTCAGGTAATGGCAATAAATGCACGAAAATATGTTATTTTTGCTACATTGCTCAAAGCTGTCAAATAAGCATTGACATTATGTATAGTCTGAATTAAGAATTCCAGAATAATAGTGTCGTTTGGCGCATAAAGTGGCCCACAGTAACTTATATATAACAACTAATACCTCAGCAACTTTCTGATCATAGCCAATCGGTGGTTACTGCTCGTTATATATTCAGCGATACTGGTATTCGCAGTTCAACACAATGTTCCTTGGTGGATATTAAGAAGCAACTAGGATATCTCAGATTCCACAAACCATTTCTAATCTAAACTTTGATAACTGCCAATAGAGTAGTCTTACCTGCGAATGCGTGTTTGTTTGTATGACTGAACCTCCGCGTAAAGCTTGGAAACATTTGTTCGTAGTTTTTATAAGAATGCAGTTGCCGATGCGACAATAACGCGAACATCTAACATCCGGTAAGCTTCAAATGATTTGCAATGCTCCGCGTACCAAATGGGGTTCGTCTGCTATTCCATTCTGTATCGCACGAAGTAGTTAGCACTTTCAGCTCCGTCATTTTGCTATGTTTATGCACCAGGTATTGAATAATATATGGTGCAACTTGAAGCTCCATGATATTATATGTTGAGTTACAGACGAAATAAGCGATCACCCCTTTTGCAAATAATTATTTATTCTGCAAGAATCCAGCGGTGTGATTATCTTTATTTACATACATGATATGGTGTGTTCTGCAGATAACAGCACAACAGCACAGATATACATAGTTAACATATGATACGTGTTATTTCGCATTATGATTTCATTTTCGTAGGTGGCAATCTAAAATGAAACAACTGGAGTAATTACATACATAATATACTGAAAGATAGTCACGTATATGATACAAGCTAGGGTGATAATGTTGCTGATATCTCGTCTAGGATCATAATATCCAGGTCGCTACGTACGATGCCGGGAAAATGAATTCCCTTATTATGACCAAATGAGGTTAGCAAATGGTGTCAAATACATAAATTCATCCCAAATCGTTTGTTTGATTACGGATAATCATTGATGGTGGTTCAGAATTGTGGTTTTGCATACGCATAGTAAGCTAATGACCGAACGCAAGCCATGGTGCATTCCTCTAGTAATTCAGTGACATATGCCATCCGTGAATGAGGTTATGTGTATTGTAAAAACCTGCATTACATACCTGATGGCTATTTTTCTGATATTGCACAAACCAAGTGCCATTGATGGGCTTTCGGTGTAATAAGAGCCATGATGACAAATTAAGTTCTTTTGGCAAGCGCGGTTATTTCCTCACGTCTTTGGCCAAATATCATCGAATGTTACTGGTATACAAAATCAAAAGACTGTTTTGGTTTCAGATATAATATAGCACCCATTATCAAAGAGGCAAAATATAGACAAAACTGTTTTTATCACACAGTGTTCTATTATGTGACATGCCTTGAAAAGATCTCGGAACGAAGGAATAATTACTCACCAGCTTGCTATACAGAAACCGATCGATTCCATAAACATATAAGCTTTCCGATCGCTGGAAAGGATAAAATATATTTTCAATATCTAGTTTATCTGCAAAATTTCATCTCGGAAATAACCCCATCCCAACCCCAGATAAATTAACGACGAATACGTTGGTTTCTAATCAGAGATTTCTTCTGTGTGCAGTCAGGATAAAGCTGTAGGCTGGTAAGGAAACATATCTATGTTCTGGTACGTTTACAAGAAAGAAAATGTTTAATATGATATATTTCGCACGATCATTTTGTATATTTTATGTGTCTGACTTGATGCATCATGATCATTTTATAACCATGAATGCACCAAGCAAGCAATTCAGCATGAGCCAAAAACAGCACGGGGACAGTATTCTACACAATGTAAATTCCCCATGTGATATACAATATTAGTGAAGGCACGTAAATTAACAATAAGGTGTACACGGTTTGTTTCAAAGTGAAGTAAGCCATGTAACTTGTTAATTGCATGTATCCCTTTAAATCTAATACTCATGCTATGCTCTGCACAAAACGGATTTTCTTGCTTGTACTTCTCGAACTCATTCGTGTTGTCACGTTTATCATGAATGGAATTGTACGTTGGCAACAAATATCTAGTCTGGAAAGTTACCCTGCGTTCTGCAAATAACTCGCTACGGGATATCCAGGCGAAACATGGCCACAGTTAGAGGGAGGGGAAGGTTTTACATAAATTCCTCCATGAAGAATCACTAATGGCACATCACACCACTAAGACTGCATGTACTGTTCCGTTGTTAGGTTAAATCACCTTGCAAATGATTATGGTGCTTTTGCTTGCTTCAAAATTGACTTACTGATCGGGAGAACGATCGTTGTTAACATGCGCCTACAATGTGGTCATCTCAACAAGAGTTACATTCACGAATGGGTTTTTGTTCGGCGAAATGAACCATATAAAAATGACTTCATGTTATGGGACTAAATGCTGTTTTTGTTTGCGTATGTCGTTACATACATGATGAAATACAGGAGGGGTACCAAGTTACATTAGTTTGTATTATCTAACAGTTGCTTAAGTTGAAATTCTTAAAATAATTTGATATAATTTGTTTCAAGTAAACCATATTGCTGCTTTAAATAACGATATACTGAGACTTGGAATGTCTTGGCAATACTAATCACTGCCACTAGCATAGTCTGGCCCGCATGCATGCAAAAGGATCTTTATTTTAAATCATGCGTCGCATAAAACATCTGGCTCTGTTTATACTCTTAAGTAAACAGATAAGTTTCTTGACTCCAAAGTTATGCTTTAAACATATTATGTCACATTGGAGTGGGCACGTCAGCACTGCGCACGATGATTTAGGGATATACATTGCTGTGAGCTTAGTACTTATGAATGGACTTTGCAAAGCAAGTGTTATTCAGAGGCGTCAAAATTCACACGTGGTCTACTTCTGAGATAAGCATTTTGCTCAGAATGTATAGTGGATACGCAAATGGCAACAGTTACTTCAAAAGCTTAAGTCCCATATGTAAACAGAGCCCCTACAGTAATTACAAATCTCTCATCCAATCGTGAGAGTCAGGCCCATTGGTTCATTTCTATAATTACTATCCAGCGCAAAGTGCGCTATTAATATCAAACTGAAATGAGGCCACAAGGCCTTGATTATATCTTTTCCATTAGGTCTGTTAATTAGTTCGTACGAAACGTTTCAATTTGCGAGCCTACGATGGCCAATAATTAATTACTGAAGTCCGACTAACAGAGTGTTCAACGACGGCCGATGATATTTGTTCCGGCGATTTCATGCACGGAAGTGCGCAATAATAATTAATTACTTAAGTCCGACTAACAGAGTGTTCAACGACGGCCGATGTTATTTGTTCCGGCGATTTCATGCACGGAAGTGCGCCATAATATTTTAATTACTTAAGTCCGACTTACAGAGTGTTAAACGACGGACGATGATATTTGTTCCGGCGATTTCATGCACGGAAGTGTAGAATTTATGCCCCAACGTTTATCTCTCGCAATGGCTGGATCAGCGAAAACCATAGCACCACAAAACTAATGTATCGCAACGCGATTCGTCGTCTAACTGATTATGCCTTTAGGAAATGGCTTGATGTATCGCAACGCGATTCGTCGTTTAACTGATTATGCCTTTAGGAAATGGCTTGATTAGTCGTGTTACCTAGAAACATAGCATGTGGAACTGGGTCAAAAGTCAGAAACAACTGTCAATGATGCAGGACGATGAATTGTTCCTTTCAAGGCCACTACAGGACCCCATATATCGTCCGTAATAAAGAACTGAAAGGATGCATTTAAGCCCAAAAACAATTGTCTGATAGCTTCACATAGCGGCCATTTTCACAAGTATCATCTCCAATGCCGCCCACAACCAATAAGTTTATCTATCTAATTGCTCTTCTCTTGCATGTGCCTGTGATTTAAAGAGCGTTTGCAAGATATTAGACAGGAGCTCAATAATGCAACATATGCAATTGGTGCAAAGCGAACACCGTATAAATGCATGATTAGTGAAAAGGCACCTCATCTATAGTACTTACTTGCAAGGCGACCATCCATTTTCATTAAGCATTTGCAGCGTCAAGTTTCTCCGCGGGGATTCGAGATAGTAAAAGTGATAGCAACATTTATTGTTTTTCATTGTTTGAATACTGTGTCACTTGATCAATATATGTTTAAAACGTGCGGCATGACATGTTCATGTTAAAGCATGGACAGTTGATTTAGCAATTCGCATCTGTGCTTGAAGAAGTATAGTTATTAGGTAGATGATGTGTAATAAGTTCCTGTTCCTGTTTGTCAGCGAGACTGCAACTGATTGGCGGGATTCATCACAATTAATAGGTGCGAAAACATCAATCGCAGACTGGAACAGGAAATGGATAATGCTAAACCTGGAAGCACTTATGATTGATATCTGCCCCAAACCTGCAAACAATATGATAACCAACACGCCTAAGCAATACAGGGTATATTCGCAATGTAGATCATAAGGAATACCATTTCCGCAAGAAGGCCAGGATAAGAACGACAGGCTGTGGCACATGACTATCATTAAATTATGGTTACTAATTCAATTCATATATGGGAACCACACACTACACCAACCATAGACGCACACTCAACTTGTAAAAAAAAACGTACATAGTTATGACGTTACAAGCATATTTTATAGTTTTGTTTTATAATGGGTATTGTGCACGAAAAGATGGCTTGCTGAAATTACAAATCTGATGGTATGCGTATTATATTTGTTATAAAAGGAGCATATTCCTTTCAGTAAACTTTACCGGTATCAACAATTCATGTAACTGATGAAATGTGCCTTGTTAACGATGATGTGTACATAACTACTGATCCAGCACCACCCCTCGCATTCATAATCAGCAGTGCACCGGTTCCTGGAAGCCGTAGCATTTATGCACTTTAAATAGACCAGCTCATTGTTCAGCATCCAGTGTATATGGAGTCAGGCATCCTATTTGTTAGTAATTTGATGGAATTGAAACCTAGTAGATATATTTTTATTCACATTGATATATATTATATTACCGAGCAAAAGGCTATTGATGCGCATGAGTTGTACTTACGTTGCCTTTATTAATGCAGTGAGAGCTGATCAACTGGCTTCTCAGAATCTATGTTCTGTCAGAAGAAATCCATATTTAGCAGAACGTGTCAAAGACCACCACTAAATTGTTTCTTTATAAATGCTATATTCAGCTACGTTTGATCGCTTATACTAAAATAGACATATTTAACAGTTATCTATTGTCAGCCCATGTACGTTTTGTAATCATGATGGCTATTGAGGCAATAGGCTCTTGTATGCTGCTGTCAATGCCAAGTGAGCTCAAATATACTGCAACATCGGGGGCCTGTCCTCATGTGCCACTGGATTCAAGCGACCATCCATTCTAATTAAGCGGCTGCAGCTCGACATGTTTGCTCCAGAGGTATGGGTTGGCGATAACGTACGCCCATATTTATCAACGTCTGAAGGAGATGCAGCAGGCGGAACTAAGCTATGCTGGAAATGGGCCTGGGTTAGCTTTTTAAGCACTGTGATCAGGCATGTTTCTTAGCAAGACTTTCCGAAGATTGCTCCATCAGTGAAGTAATTTCGCTTCTTAGCGAGCAAATGACATCTTTGTGTATTAACCGAGCGGCATTGGTGGTTTTTAACGGACCCTAAAAGCACTGCATGTGTTTTGAATAAGAATACCAAAGACGCAAAAAATACCGACTCACCGGCGACTTACGCGTTCTGTTTATGGCAAAACCTGCAGAATGGAATTGTTTGTAAAACTGCAAGGTAAGACAGAATATATCAAGAATGAATGCCGATTAGAAATAGAAATCATGCCATATTTTTTATCAAGCCAGTCGAGCTACTTTTCTTGCATCCAACATTAATAGATTGTGATAACGATAGCCTGCTGTTATCAGAGATAGAAGATATTTGAGAGCTTTGAAGGGCTGAATGATTTGGTAAATATATGCTGACATGAATGACATCTTTGGGTTGAAGCATGGGTAATTATGTTATACCTGGCTGCTGGCAGATGGACTGCTATCATTTTCTGCGCCGGTATTTTGGTGATACAAGTTAACCTTGAATGCAAGCATGAGATTTGATGTCAGTAAGAAACAGTATTGCATGGTTACCTGTGGAACCATCAATCATGTTTCCAGACTAGGAGAGGGATAACGCTTAACATAGCAGTTATAATTCCTATATACCTCAAACGCTCAAGCAGATACTACAAACATTATGCGTTAAATGCTAAATATAGAAGTAAAGTAATATAACATTAGAAGCACCGGCAGATTTGGACAAATATACTGTAGCACAAGACGTACAACCACAATATCACATCTAATAGAAACCTTTTCCCCTCATATTATTCAGTTGATTCGCTTAGGTAAAGGCATTCAGGACTATTTTAATAAAATGGGCATTGCATATACGGTCACAGATATACCAACACGATTAAATTATTACTTTTTGATAATGTTTTGCTATATCAAATACGTATACGTGACGACGGTAGTTGAACTACGGTACAAATTCAGTTACAAATTGTACGATCAATTTTTATAACGCGGTAATGTTGGCTTATACGGAGTGTACTGATATGGTGCTCTTGAAAGACAATTGTAGGGTTGCTTTGGTGAACATAATATAGTTATCATGATTGCAGTGATTCTATCACCGAGAAGCTTATGTTTTACTCGCCAGATAAGACCGAATCATATTTTCACTCTATACAGTATGACCTTCGCTTGGGTGATAGATTTTATGAGTGTGCTATGGCATACATTGTGTGTGGTTCTATTTTTGCCATTAATATTTATATAACACGTTCGGGAGACACATATATCCGATTTATAACATTTGCAATATTCAGGTTTTACCAAAGAGTCAAAAGTATCTGTTGTAATATGATTCAATACATTTCCTACTCTACGTACATGGTTAGGGCTGTATCATCGCGATTCTGTTATTGTGTTTCGCGTACGTTCGTTAATTAAACAATTGCACATGAGCGTCGATGGGCATTGAGGTATAACACAATTTTGCTAACACAATTTTGCTAACACGCGTGAAATGGGTGTCCCATAATGTGTGCGGTGTACTACTGTGCCTTGAAAGGACTGCTGTTATACTGCCTGAGATGAGCTTCTATATTTACGTTGCATGTTATAATCAATACGAAGATGGAAATAATGTCTAGTAGGCCTCTCTTTCACTCATGCTTCAAAAGTCTTAATCGGCTGCAATCACCCGTATATGTACATATAATTATCGTGGGATTGAACATACTCAATGTCAAAACCAATAACGACCGTATTATGTCACATGGGAACAACACCAGAAAATAGATGTATGACAATAATGCTTTGTTGTGGGACTAATTATCGTCGTATACACAAGCAACACTCGTTGGGTTTTTTTTGCAAAGTGCGCAACCATTTGCAAACACCGCTTACTGATATGATGTTCACTGAACACAACGTATAAGTCGAAGCAGTTAAACGACTTGGAATGTAGCCTGTCACACCCAGCAATCATTTACACTTGGCAGAGAAACGTTCCCAATATTATCGGATATTACATATGTACCAGACATCTCCTTAAAACTTGCGTTGTTAATTGCAATCGTATGCATTGATTATTGCATTTATATATGTCATCAGCAAACGCCTTTGGTAATGAACAAGATTCTTATCATAGGTAGTGAGTGTTTGTTGTTATGCATAGTCAAATACCTTAAAACATGAATGAGTACAATATATTTAGCTAATCTGCGAATGCAGACGAATTCACCGAAGCGGTACTGTGTTTGAGACTGATGCGTTGTCGTTGACCTGGCAAGAAGTCTAAGCAAATACTGTCAGATAGTATCACGTTTGACTTTGTGTAGCAGTTGATGGTAATGGTTTCGCAGCATAAGGGCAGTTACGTACACTTATTTTGTAGAATATGGAAACTTGGGTTGTTTGATCTTCATTACGCATTGTTAAATGCTATATCACAGGAGCTACGTTCTATGTATTGTTTTGGTTTAATTTGAAATATTTATTGAAATATACAGGCCGAAAATGATTTATCATTTGTACAAAACTTGATGGTGACCATGACTGGGCATGTGTATTTCGACAATGCTTGATTCAAACAAATGTTCAATGGTCAAAATTTTCAAAGCCTATACAGACTGCGTTTTTAATACTGCATTGTTATCATTAGACCTAATACGCCAAATTTAAGTGGTAATTGAATACTGATGATATTCATCTACCAACACTCTTCAACGTGGTGATAAACTGACCTATCAGCTTTCTTTGAATCATAGAAATCACTTTCGGTCGATTTAATTGGTGTAGAATATTATTTAATAAAAAGTAATATCAATCACATTTGGTAAGTATCTATTTTTTTATATATTCCTAACTGTTATATTGCGGACAAACCAAGATATGATTATTGTTGACACTGATATGCTCCTTTACAGGCCCTCAAACGTCCTTTATTACTTACCGGACAGTAATTGTCATCAAATGCTTTATAAACGCCCGCTGAAATTCTCAGAACATCCATATAAAACATTCTGATCAAGCATCATGACTGACATTAGAATGTAGTTATGTCAGCACTTTACATAGATTCAGAATGGCTGTCTGCACGAATCTATTTTTTCTTATAGCCATTTTTATGACTGACATCAAGCCCTTTAAAATCCGATATATAATGATTTAATTGTGTGCTTTGTGCGCATACGATTCAATATGGCTATTCAGCGCTAGTGCTTTGTACAAGAATAATCAAGGAAGATAATATGGTAAACGAGCTAGCTACATTTTATTTTCATAGAAATGTCGAATTAAAACGCAGACTTCATTAGTGAGAATTATTTTGCCCACAAAACAACTACTATTGTCCGATGACTAACGGACCCTATTGACTGTATTTAGTCATCCACATCAAGATACTTCTTGCAATCAGATATTTCAACTTTCAGGATGTTCAAGCAAAATTAGACAAAATGTTAATTATGCCTATGCTCATTATTGCGCACACCAAATTCTGACCACAGTCAAAGCGCACAGTGATGCTAAGTTAAGCTTATGCAGTGGTTGGTGCTAACAATCGATGACTAACACAAAGCGATTTATGACGTGTCATAGGTCTATCTGAGGAAAACTTCCGGTGAGGAATAACGCAACATATTGCTATCAAAAACATGACTACGGGTACTTTGTAGTCCGCGTTGCCTATGGGAACATGTCAGAGTGGTATATTATTTCCTCCGACACCCTCCTCGACACTTTTAGTCTTCGTCAGCTAATGAGCCTCAGAAAGAACACGACCACAACCAGATCCGAATCCGTTATCCGTCTAGTGAGCAATGATCAATGGCCAGGCTCATGGTATCCAGTGGGATCTACTTCCGTGAGCTACTTGTTATATATGTACCTGGAACACGCAGTGTACATATAGTGCCTCCCTTGTGTGTGAAAAGTTAATCTGCCAATGAATTCGTAAACCCAGGCATAAACTAATGGTGATACCAGTATTGACTTGCAAACATTGCAGATTTTGGGCTTATCAAATATATTTAGTGGAACAAATATCGCGGTATGTGTGTAGTTTGGAAAGGTGGAGCATCCAAAATATATATGAGTGCAATTATTTTTTAGATTAGAGGTTCAAATACTACGACACTTTATCACCGGTTGTATATTAATATGCATATATCTTGCGATATGAATATCAGCAAATGGTGGTCACCTGACTCGTTACTTTTGAATATCAACATAGAAAGGATTTAAAGCCGGATTCGGACATAAAGTAAGCAATGAGTACCAAACTAACATTAACTAGTCGATTATTTTACTTTCTTAAGATGCAAACATTGACACCATTAATGTACAGCTAGGGTAGCCAGCTGGTCCGGATAATGCATAAGAAATTGCTGGGCTTTGTGATACCGTTAATGCCCGTTATTACTGATATGACGACACGGCAGAGCGCAAAGAAATACGTCCATGAACTCAGCCGTAATTTTATGAGATTATATTCGCCTTGCAATAAGCATTGGTTAGCTCATTTCTTTTCCTGGAGTATAGGGAGCGATGAGATATTGGGTGTACGTTGCTCCAATCTTATTTACGGATTTGTAGACAAGAACTAGAATCATAAATTTGATTATCTGCACCACTGGCAGCCAAATAAAGAGAAGAGCAGAAATCTATTTTTGATGTTATAAATGCATGTTTTACATGCTCCAGGGAGATTCGTCAAGAAAATGCTTTATGTGACAGATATTGTGGATCTGTATATAGGAGCTTTTGCACATGGTTGTGACCTGTATTTTCAATGATGCAAGCAGTCAAACATTACACCAATGTTTCTGGTTGCAGGTGATGGATTTATCTTATGGTTATTGGTACATAAGCTTTTGTGAGTGAACATGTTAGTCCGATCAAATGACCAAATATTCCGTTTTTCTTTATTTATTTTCAGATGATGTTGACGCATCTATGATAGTAACTTTGCTATGCATATTTGCATTTTCTCAGTTGGGCGTATATGTATATATATTAATGACATTTTGCTGATGATAGTAATATGTTTCTTGTAGGTTACGATATTAAGCTCGTAACGTGGCTCAACACGATCAAACTATCCTGGCATATTATCACCCCCAGTGAAACGTTGTATGTAAACAACCAGATATTGACGAATGAAAACTGTGCAACTTCCCTTGAAGTACGTCTTGATAGAAAATCAACTTGGTAACAACATGCCCACTTTGTAAAATTGAAGATCGATAAAAGAGTTTAAGTTGTCAACTTTAAACAGGGTTTCCTAGACATACCAGTTCTAGCCCAATTTTTAAGATACTAAGTATTATGCTTCTGTTGAATGTGTATGAATATTGTGTAATCTTATTTATGTTCAAGTTAAATTCAGGAATTTTTTCAAAACCACTGTGAATATTGTTTGAAAGAAAGCCTGATACCTACAATGTACCCAAATGTAAATAGCTATTAACAGTATTATGTATCAAGGCGTGAAATAGTGGAAGGGTATCTGCTAAACAATTAAACCATGTATGTCGTATTCAAAATAACTTTACGAAAACACATTGTGAATATTTTGTAATAGTATTCATATGTATGTATAAGTCAATGAGACCCAAGGTTCTATTAATTTGCTAAATTAACCATACTAAAGGATATGTACTGCTAGGTTTATATGTTTTCTGTGCACTTACTTACACGCAGTAACAATTGTAAGGATCCATACATTACTAGATGTCTACATTCTTTTGCTTGCATGCCTTATATATAATACCGCTAATATGTATATACTTGTTGATTTTGCACGCAATAAATTATTACCATTTTTATTTCTGAGATGTCAGAGATGTGTAACATTTAACACTCTCAACCATTGGATAGTGGTCACTTCGCCTTACATTAGCACCCATATTGGTAGTGTAAGAAGGCCTCGCTGTGCCTATGCCCGACAGCCTTTCATAAACTACCGCACGTAGGAGAGTGTAAGGAGAACGGTTTGTCATGGGGCGTGAAATAAGGAAGGATCCCTTTTTACCGAGCTTCATCAGCCCAAGATGGCGGACATACGGTCAGGTGAGGATGCTTCGATGTTTTAATTGTTATTAAATCGTCAATTATGTACACTAACCGAAGATGGACTCAGGTGTAAGCACCATGAAACTTGTCAAAGGGCACTTGTAGTAATATTTGTTCCATGCTTTAATGTTATAGTCACTTGTTTCATATTTACACGCTCTCTATCTTAGGTTACGCAATATATTTCGATCAGTGGAAGGGGTTGTCTTGTTTATATTACCGTCGTGTGCGGCTAGGGAAGGGGGGCTTTGCTTCCCGCAAACGTTTATGTCATGCCTATATTATCGACAATCTGATATGATGATATGGAAATGTACAGCGTTCCTTTTATCAGCAACTAGGCAAAGAATCTCAACCTCTGACAGCTCCGCTCTATTTACTACTTTCGATCTCACATCCGAGCTTTAGTTGTTTAGAGGCGAAGCGCAGCCAGTGAAATTACGGAGCTTCTGAAGTCAAACGACCGATGAACTCACTAAAAACTTACCAAAGCCCTCCAAGCAAAACAATTTGTGACAAAATGCAAGATTATATCACAAAATCACACGAGGACTGTTTATATTGCTACACTTTTGTCTACTTGTTCTGTTTGAGCACTAAAATACGTAGCCGAGCACGACGGTAGTATAAAAATATGACAATAAGAGTCGTCCACGGCTATAAAACACGGCACATCATAAAACTTTGTTAAAAAAAACAACATGGTTGACTCCCATAATGCAACATATCTGCGTTAATTCTCGTTCATGTTTTCGATTGCACGATAGCCATGTTGGACAACAATTTTAAAATTGTGTTGGATTTCGTTGATTCTGTTGATTAGAAGTATGACTGTTGTTGGACACTAGGCAAGATTGATGATAAGACATTTGTTGATATGAAAATGTATATATTTTTTTAACTGTCCCTTGTCTGCGTTGCGAGAAGGAGCAAATTTGCTTATAATGCTCACGATTCTGCATACGGACCGTCGCCTCTTAGGTGGCATCAGATCATCAAAACACCAGGGGCGAGTTGCCTTGCCCAATCAGCAACCACCTCCTCTTTGTTCGTTGGTAGTTTGGGGGGTTCCTGTGGCAGTTGTACAGGCTGTTAAATGATAGCATTATCGATAGCTATAGACAGGACAATGAAATCGGTGAGGAGACGTAAGTTGAGAGAAAGCTAAATAAACTGAATTTGATGTTTGTTTTGGCACTTTTGAAGGCTAGAATTTCTGCAGATACAAAAATATATATGAAACTTTTGTTTAAATGCAGACCCTGAGAAGGCATTTGATAAAGCCGCTGCTAAATTACTCAAAGCACTTCGCCCAGCTAAGGCAAAATCTTCCCGTCTTGTTGTTAACTCCCCACTGAGGAGTACCTCTGGTATAATACCACATGGAGTGAAGCGCAAGCAAACCTCAGCTTCTTCAGCCAGACTAAATAATCATGGTACCTTTTTGTTAATTATGAAATATTCCAGAAAAATTAATTTCACAAAATTTACTGATCTCTAAGAACACATTCAGGTGCATCCTTTGCATGTGTTACAAACAGTTGATACACCTACTTCCGTAGAGGCCCTTATACAGGAAAATCCTATCGGTAAGATCATGATATTTGTGGAGAGTTGCTACTGCATTTTTTATGTTCAATAAAAATTAAACATGAATTAGTAGTTATAGTGATAGAGGGTAAATTTATATGGAGTTATCTTCTGACGATAGATGTTAACTGTGTGAAGGAGACGATTTAGTTTCTGACATTTGGAAAAAGTACAGCCAATTATCTGACCCAAGTTCAAGATGACCATGATGATAGTGAGCTGACCGATTGGCAAAAGCGAAAACTGGAAAGCCAAAATCATTGGGAGACCCAAAGGCAATCGGTAGTTGACTCATTGCTAGCAAACATGGCACCATCTGCTCAAGAGCCTGAATGTTGCCTGTGTGCAAATCCATCAAAACTACAGTAATGTTACGCAAGTAATATTGTAATATCTACCTATGAATGACCTTTTGTGCACTAATGTGTAACTTTCATATTCAGGTGTCTCCAGTGCCAGATGTTTATGTGTGAGGACCATGACAAGCCCTACACCTTTGTGAAGGATGCCATGACAGGGAATGGTTTCATCTTGATTTCTACTACCCACTCCCTACTGAGATGCCAGAAGATAATCCCAAGGCAGGATATAATCATTCAAATTGATTCCACTATACTGAATAGAATGATATTTTTGCAACAGGGTACCTGAGAAACTTTTGCCAAAATACTGCAGTCAGTGTGCTTATTCTGCCTACACTGACAGTGCGGTTTTATATATATGTCTAGTTAAAGAATAATAACTAATATTATATTTTGGAGCACAAAAAAAACAAATGTTAAAAGGTTATCTATATAAGATGCTATAACAAAACTTACTTTCATTGGATCATTGTAACCACAGTTTTCACAAATGAAATTTGGCAAGTGAAGATCATATCTCCCTGCAAATGCACATTGAAAAAAGTCAATATGTTATTGTAGCATGTTATATGGAAGATTTGAACATAAGCGTAATGCATCGTGCACTTCAATGCAAGAAAAGTTCACATTACAGCTAAGAAGGTATGAGATTTATGATATATATTTGGTTGATGAACTTATTTATAAGTATGTAGTGCCCTATAAACAGCATCGTTAAAATGAAATTGTATTTATTATACATATTATGTTCCCAGTCTTATGGTGAAGAACAGCACAAGTTCTGAAAGTGAGCTTGTTAGACAGGGCCAAGTCCTACAAAAAGATCCATAACAAGTGTCAGGCAAGATGTGGAGCTGACGATGACTAGTATTATGAAACACAAGATGCTCATTGAAAGGAAGGCTGGTAATTATTCATATTTCACTTAAACCTCCAAATTTTGTGGCCATAAGGATCAAATACTTATGTATCTGTGTACTAGACAGCAGCAAAAGCGCACAGGTCATAGGACAAAACTCTCTGCAGAACACCAACGATGGTCACAGCTCCTAACAAGTTACAATTGCCTTGCCACAATCTTGCATGTCCATCTTCTCAAGGGTGTTCCTGAGAGTCAAGACTCTTTGCTATGGCTGAGGGTTAGCAGTTCTTGTATCTGGTATGCTCTTGCAAAAACGATTTTGAATTATATTCTCATTCGATTCTTAATGAATTGTGACAGAACTGATACCTCTTAAAAAACCCGAGCTCTGGTTGAGCAGTGGCTTCGCCTGCAACGCTTCAAAGAAGAAAGGAAACAGCTGGCAAATGAAGTCAACATCTACTTGACCAACTACAAATTCACTGCAGAAATCTGGCAGACATGAACCAATTACAGTCAAGTATGAATTATTTCTAACATAATTTAATATCCTTATAAAACTCCAGACTGTTTACCATTAATAATATGTCTGTACATTTCTCCAGGCATGGAGACAGAATTCGTGGCAACAGCAGGCAAGCTTGCAATCCTACAGAGGCACCACCATGACATAAACATGCATGAAAAGAATGCTCTTCCTGGCTATTGCTCAAGCAGTTGGCAATTCTGGGATAAGTACAGATATATATGTCAATGGTATGACAGAACCTCCCGTGTCATCATATTCTGAATATGGGTCTGATGCATAGAAGTCTGATCTCCTAAGAAGTTACATTACTTGAAATTCTAAACCAATAATACTTTGTCCAATTAAATATTCTTGTGAAAGTGTAACTACATGTAATGTGCACAACATTTATAAAAACTTGTACTCATTAACAGGCAACTGTATTACACCATATCTTTTGAAAATAATTACATGCAATTGAATGATTTGATTGCTGGCGCTGATTGTTTGTTTCTTCAGAAATTTACCATGCCCTGAGGATAAACCAATTCAGTACAATAATGGTCAATGGTAGAGCCATGGAACCCAGTGGGACACTTCTGTCAGTTATTATCACAGAGATACACAATTGTGCAAGAATTGTTTTTTACGAACCAAAAAATATTATCTATTGTTCACAATGTAAATGGTATAAACATATTGATGCTTATCCCCAACATTTAAATTCTCCACTGATGGGGTTTTGAATGGTGACTCATGGCTGTATTATGTTTTATGCATGCATTGTTACTAAGTCATTATGCTGTTCGTCATGTATTAACTAAGGTGTGTTTATCCTGGGGGAAATTGTTTGTCATCGGTTCTTTAGCTTGTAATAAATGAACATTATGCACTATGATCTAAGTCTGAACTTTTTAATAAAAGTATTGATTGAAAGTGAGTGAGAAGCATGTTGTTGATGTAATTGTAACTTCTCAGTTTTTAAAAAGACCTTAAAACATGGATGGTTCATACCTCACAACAACTAACTCAGCTGGAAGTCATGAAATAAAGGGGGAAAAAAGATGCCAAGCAAGATTCCTTGAAAATTCCTGTACAGTTTGCATGCGAAGTGAAATTCCTCATAATGGGAGGTGTCCTATACCCAGTCTTGCTGTCAGTTATCGTAAGTGTAAAGAAAAGACTACAAGCTAATAGCAATCAAGCGATCGGATTTCACCATAATCTGCAGACAAAAACAATCGCGAAGATGTAACTCGCTTGCGCGACATATACATGTATTGACGATGTTCTGTTATTAATTCATGTTTCTTAAAGAATAGATCGCGTATTCCATGGGCAAATAAATGTCACCTTGGACAGCGTCCGTGCTGATGACTAGTATTGATTATCATGTCCATGCTGCCAAAATGCGAACCATCAAGAGCGAGGTACCTTACTCTTTCAAACAGTGAAGCATGCAAGATAGAGAGTCGACTATCAAAGTGTACGATATTCACTTATCTCAGTGTCTAACTCTTATCCCGACTCTTATCACATCTAAATGTCCCGAATATCTATTCATGTGTCGCTTAGGTAATCCGATGAAGCATACAGAACAGTTTTACTCCTTCTGCCTTTCCCCTAAAGGGTACTGAAACACCGTTTAAGTGCGTTCATATTAGTTCAACTAGATATCGGTAACATATAACCGAATAAATGCGTTTCAAATATAACTATTTTGGTATCAGATGTTTACACAGTCAAACAATTTGACAATGCATATTGCGAATTGAAAATTTCATCTTAGTGTACAGAACTGAGATCGGAGGAATCGATAAAATGTAACATTTAGTGATGTAATTGACAGTGCCAAACGCCGAGTGGCGACTTAAGTCGAAAATTAACGTACGTTTATAACATTTTATTCTGTAACTGGGATTTATGTAGGACAGAAACATTATAAAACATGGTGTGAGATGTAACGTAACCGTTATTACATTATCTGCTCCAATGCATATAATGCATTCTGCGCTGCGATTCATCTCGCATTGAAGTTACCACTGACTAGTGTTACTCCAGTGGTTTTTAAGTGACACGTCTTTCCTTCTCGAGTTAACCGACTTTTCCCTCTAATCTAAGAGCAATCTATTTGACAGTCTTGTAGTGTACAAACAGGACACTAGTCTTATTTTGTACAAGCAGACTATATATCTAGCCCAACAGACCAACAGTCGATCGGGTACTCCACTTGGTTCATAAGAGCTACATATATATATATATATATATATATATATATATATATATATATATATATATATATATATAGATATATATATATATATATATATATATATATATATATATATATATATATATAGATATATATATATATATATATATATATATAGATATATATATATATCTATATATATCTCTATATAGATATATATATATATATAGAGAGATATATATCTCTCTCTCTCTATATCTATCTCTATCTATATATATACTATATATATATCTCTATCTATATATACTCTATATCTATATATATATATATATATATATATATCTATCTCATATATATCTATATATCTATATATATATATATATAATCTAACTGTAGCTGCCCAATCTTAAACCATATCTAAAAATGACAATGAATTGCGGTTTGCTGGATTACGGGATTCCTTCCGTGACCAAACTTTTATCCCTACCCCGGGTCCCACCATGACCCTATTAACCCTAATCTCCACAACTTTATCTCCACTGCGTCCCAACCAAAAACCCTGTACAACCTGACGTTCCCCACCCAAATGCCCCAAGACGGATATGCAAGTCCGGTGTTTAATCCTTGATATGAAGTTAAAGATATAGCCTTGAATGCTTATAGCCTTGAATGCTGATAGCCTTGAATGCAAAGATATTGCGCAATATGTGATCCGCAGCAGAGATCCTCAGATCACCAGTATACCGTCGAGTACGGTCGTTGTGGAGAAGAAGGTTGACGACACAGATAAAAAAGACAAACCAATAGCCATTCAGTCGATCGAGTACTACCTTGTCAAGAAGGTGCAAAAGCTCAAGTTGTTTCAAAGAACTAAAACGAAACAAAAACAAGCAAATATTCACTCTAATGTCTTCATTCTAATAAGTCATATTTATTCTATAGTGAAACAAATCTATCCGAGTCGATTTGCTAACCCATTTTTGTATGAATTCTTGAAAATTAATTACTAATGGTTCAATAGGACCATGTAGTTTCCTTTGTGAAGCTTGATTAAAAGCTGAATTATTCGAGAAATCATTTCAGGTTAGAGCGGGGTTTTTTGCATATCTAATGGACCATCGACATTTCCCTCATTGTATCGTTACTGTCGCGGTATTGTCCTCAAATTTATCTACTGCCAATAATAAATCCACCCCTTTTTCAAACATACAACTCGGCCTGGCAATAGGTCATGCAGCCTTATACCCTGTTCCTTCTTTTTCGCACATTGTAGCGGTTTTATGTCTATAGGCGGCTGCATAAACAGCCATTGCGAGTCGCCTCGCGTTCACCTCGCCGGGATGACCTAGATAAAATTGAGCTGCTGGTAAGTGCGGGTGTCCTTGTTTTCACTTCCGATATAAACAAAAAAACAATTGATCTGCAGACCAACTAAGTGTCAAACCGCCATCGTCGTTCCAACTCTCGCATTTGTGGACAAAGCGAGGCACAAGGAACTTAATTAAGTTGACTGATGAATCGAATTACGCAATTTTATCGTATATTCATGTTTTGCGTACGATCTTAGTGCGATTTTGAAATAATGCATTAGAAGTTAGTGCTAGATATTATCATGTTATCATCATATTAGCCGCGCACGACGGTAATATAAATATATACCGTCGTGATGAAGATATGTGGGTCGTGTGGAAATTTTTTTTATATATCGCGTCTCCGGGGCTACCACCAAGTTGTGTACTTACGTAAATATTTATGTCGACAAATGAGATGAATATCCGCTTAAGCGGATTATTTTGGTTATCCACTGTCTCGTTATTATTTAGCAATAGTCGAATAAACTTTTAGAATCACAACTTTCATTCGCGGCAGCCCCAGTTTTGGAGATATGACGTCACATTACGAAGTTCCAGTTTCACTCGCCATGTGGCTGCAGGTCCCGGTGGAGGGGGCACTTAAGTATATAGAGGTAGTATACATGTGTCGGGGTAGGTTTTTTTTTTCGGCCTCCCGACGGATTTTTTGTTGACCTCATACTTGTAGGATGGGGTATGCTCTTGCCATTTTTACCTTGTATGACAGGTACATGTTTTTTTGAGATCCCGGGGCACACCCCTACGCAGGTCAAGGCCAAGTGCCCCCTCCAGACTGCGGGAATCAATAAGTGTTATCTTTTTTTAAATGTCTATGTGATATCGTTAAATACATATCGCCCTTCAAAGTAGATATTTCCAAAAGATAATCATTGACAAAATGACACATATACTTTTCTCAATATAAAATTCAGAAAGAAAAATTTCGCTTGCGAAGAAAACCTTGTCTGCGCATGCGCGCCTAAAACCGTTCTTGTCGTTCAAAAATAAACATGAACTTTTCAGAATTTGTGTGGCCGGATTAAATCGCCCTTGACGAAATCTCACCCGTAAACTAACTCAACTTGTTAATAAACATTCATTTATGTGAAAAATATTTTTCATATATACATTTGTGTAATTATCGTGTATAATTGGAACTCATATGTATCGTTCACGCGCATTCGGTTACGATCTTTGCACGACGTTAATAAACGTCGTGCACGCTACGTATATTAATGTTTTGCGTACGTACTTAAATATGATTTTGAAGATAATGCAGCTTAAAGAAGTGTAAGAGCTAGATCTTATTTTATCATGTCGATCGGATATGTACGTTCAACACGCAGTGATGCTGACTTATCTTTACCTGTTTTTCGATGTTTTAAATATCAGTTGTATCAGGATAGTGTCCTCACACATATTGCATCTTTTCGATCGATTTAATTACATACATCTGATAGACCTCTTAATATCATGTTGTTTGATCAGCACAAGTCAGGCAATTAAGTACATAAGAGTACGTCTGTTTTAGAAGGTGGATGGTGGTGTTCATCATCATCATACCGATACCTTTAGGTAGTACAGATACGATCTTTACGAATTAGTGATGACGAACACCAACAACTCCCACCTTCTTCAGTGAAATGTTTCAACAGATATGTTTTTTGGCCTCATACTTGTATGACAGGGTATTTTTATCATCTTCAATCTGTATGAGGGGTTATACATTCGCATAATACCTTGTACGACAGGGTATGCTTTTGCCATTTTGACCTTGTACGACTGGTACGGGTTTTCGAGGTCCCGCAGCACACCCCTATCCAGAATAAGGCCAAGTGCCCCCCCAGGGTTTATACTAAGATGATGATGAAGTGAAGAAATCCATGATGTGGACAGATGATCTGAACATTTTCATATTTATTGATTCTATCCATTTGTGACAAATCTTAACAAACTTAGTGGGATGTCATCTTCTGACACTTTGTCTTCCCACTTTTCATTTCCAGGAGCTGAAAAAATACAAGAAATTGGATGACTAAACAAACACAATACCTTGTATATGTATGCACAGAATTTCCTGGTTTATTTGGGATATCCATTCACCTAATCTGAAGATTGCATTTTTTTTTCACTATAAGGCCTTAAAGGTTAATTCTGTTGAAAATTAATCAAAATTTATGTTTTTGAGTTAACTTAATAGTCCAACAACCTAAAGGTTGACATGTGGTTCAGCAAAATATAACGTAACCAATAAAAGCATGCACTTTCCAACTGAAATTTCAGTTTGTTTGTCATCTGAATCAAATCAAGTTTGTACCAGGTTATAATGATGTCTTTCCATTCTAGTTATATTATCATGAAAGAGACATCCATGTATGATCACAGAGCCAATAAAAGTATTACACTTACCAACAAGTCTACTGAGTTCTGACTGGTCAGCTGAATAAAATAAAGCATACATGTAGATGCTATGGACCAATCATATTTTATCTGGGCGTTTTGATGATATAGCCAATTCTTGTATGGATTATTGAAACAATAAATGCATACACCTACCAGTGATTCTCTTTTCACTCTCCGCACCTGCATCACGTATATACTTCAGTTACATTTAATCAAATGGTTATTGCAGTTAGAGAATTTATATTTTGAAAAAGCCATATACTTAATATGTGAACTATTTATATACTCTGTTCTTACTATCATTGACAGCTGTTGATTGAGGTTGGCCAACATAATTCATCTGTTTCTCTGAAAGCCAATGAATAGAACCCATAAAAACAAAGCATACATGCTAGTTTTACCTATCATATAGTTGGCGCCTTTTTTACAATCAGCAAGAGCGAGTAACCACCTAGCAGATGAGTGACATCACAACTGTATAGGGTATCAGACAGGTTATTGAATAATGTCTTGTAAGTGCAATGTGAATGTAAATATATACATTGTATGTTAGCTGTGTCAGGAGTTAGAAAAAGTTTATGCACGCACTAACTGCGTGATAATCATTTTTGTTTTTGCTCCATGTCACTAATCACATGCAAGGTCAATTTGAACTTAACTTGCTGTCAAAATGTATATAAGCTTACCCTTGTTGTGGTATTCCACATAAAGTATTTTGCTGTAGACATCTTTTATATAACTTCGGTGGGATGCCAACCCTGCAGCAACTTCATCACTGCCAGGCCTCATGGTAACGTGTACCCGCTTTCTTGCCCCTGTAGGCCTGGCAAGGAAGAGACAGTCAAACGCAGCCCCCTTCAGCTGTGCCATCTAAACACAAAAAAGGCAGCCAAAGTTTCTTTACCAATCAGTGCATAAGAACCTAATTGAATATCAAAAAAGGTGTATTTGTGTAAGATGCTACCCCACATTCACTGAATAACAACCTCTAGCCTAGTTTTCGATTAAATTCATGATTCTGTAAACATTGCTGTGGTGCATATTGGCCCCCTTTTTGATTCTCTTTTCATTTGCTGATGCCTGCCTTCTTTGCAAATACTCCCTGAGGCTTTACCCACTCACATGAATACCTTTTGGAGTGATTCAGTGATGGAAAAAGTGTCTGGAATATTTTAGTTTTACCGAAAACCAAAATTACCAAAATTTTTCCATCAAGCAACTTTGATTTACAATCAAATAATAAATGCAACTGAGCTATGATGAAAATCTAGAAACAAGTAACGAGTGATAACAAAATCATAGTAAGTGTAGTTGGAATTTATCACATGATTTACCAGAAACATTCATTCACTTAGGCAAGGCAAATTGATAAATTATCCATCGGTACATCACTTTTTATGTCTTCGGAAAAACGGGCCTGATATACTAATTACACTCGCTTTGAGGACAGGGGTTACTTTTGGCCCGGCGCAGTCTCTGGCATAGAAGATAGCTGCGACCGAGCCAATGCTAAACCCTGTGGCTGCTACCATCCCCTGTCATACGAAAATCATTTGACCTTTGACACTAACAGAAAAATGACCAAGCATATGTTGTCACGCATAAATGTATTTCAAAACCCACCATCATAGGACGAGGACATGCTGTCAGTCACGATAAACTATAGCAGAATATATATAGCCAATAAATATATATATATATATCATAAATATATATATATATATACAGAAATGATATATATATATATATATAAATATATATAAATATATATATATATATATATATATATATATATATATATATATATATATATAAATTTAAATGGAGATTTAATTTTGAGTATGCGATGTTTGAGGTCATATAGAGGCTCAATCGTTCCGCAGGGACCATTTATTTTTTCTCAAATGCGCCGCCGGGCGCAGCGTTGCATGCTGGAAATGTGAACGAGTGCAGTGCAGCGGGGGTTGAGGTGGATGGGGAGAAAGATGAGGCTGGGCTTTGGGGTGGGGGATTGGTGCTGATGTCTGCTGCGTGGGTGGTTGGAGCATGGGCAGGGCGAAAAGGTGTTCAGTAAAGGGCGGGGTTTAGATAGAAAGGATATAAATAAAATAATTATCGATATTGGAGTATTCCATAGAGAGAGAGAGAGAGAGAGAGAGAGAGAGAGAGAGAGAGAGAGAGAGAGAGAGAGAGAGAGAGAGAGAGAGAGAGAGAGAGAGAGCGGATGGTGGTGGGGGTGGGGGGGGGTGGTTAGCGGAGACGTACTGTAGGAGAGGCGGGGAAGAAAGCGGTTGCGACGCTGAGATTAGTTGGGTCTGAAGGCAGGAAGGAATTAAATTATAAAGTTCATACAATGAAATGTTGACGGGGGTGGGGGTGGGTGGGGTGGGGGGGGGGGGGGGAGGGGCGTAGGTGGGGAGAGACGAAGCAATGAACGTGTAGTTTGTAGCCGGTGGGGGAGCCTGGGTTAGGCGTGGGGCTGTTAGTCCGGGTTTTTGAACGTAATCTACAGTTAAGAGAGGCATGGGTGGTACATGATGGGTGGGGAAGGGCGGGGCGGGGCGTGGCAGGGCGGGGCGGGTAGGGATGTGAAAGGGGTAGTGGATGAGGGGGGGGGGGGGGGAGGGTTGTTATGAAGTAGGATAGGAACGTTGGGAAGAAGGTTAATCAAAACGGTTATGCATGGAATCGGGAGGGTGATAGGTTGTTGAGAAAATAAAATGTCACACTGAAAGAAGTGAATGGGGTGGAATTTAAGGAGGACGGGGTGGGGTGGGGGAAGGGTTTTGCATTGGAAGGGTATGCAGTTGTACGAGAATGAGGAGCGAGAGAGGCAATCGATCAAACAGATTGGATTTAGAGGGGATGGGGAGACATGGGAGGAAAAAGTTTGATTTTTATCTAAAATTGTTCATAATTTGTTTTATTTTCTTCAAATTATCAAAAAATTTCAGTTTTTAACAAATATTACATCTTTTTTTATGCTGCGGGCTACTAACATTCTATTGACGAGCAGCGCCGTCCGCATATACAGCCGTTAGTGTGGGATTCCTTATAGCTATGATATTGTAAGGGGCATTGACCACTATCCTATGGTGGAGAGTGTAACTTCGCCCCACATACAAATATACACACATAGCTGTAAGCACTTTTTCAACAAGAATAAGTCTGATACTCATCAGCAAATCCAAGCACGGTGAGCATATAAACAAAATGCATAGTTTGTTGGGGGTTTGGGTATATTTTGAGGTGTGAAAATGCACTGATTATCAATTTGTATTGAATCAATGTAAGTAAGTTTTTGCTTATTGATAATGTCTCTTTTGAGTTTTGTTTTCGGGTCATGCGCCGTATCCACTATTGCTAGTTTGAAATTGTTATATTACCCGAAAATAGCAGAATATCTGCATTTTAATACTTGTGCGTTTTGTCATTGTATACTGAACGCAAAACCTTTGCTATGCTTGCCGACAAATGCTGCATCAACACGTTTTATAGTTCACGGGGTCAATGTGTCAATTTGTTGTGTTCAGACATCAAAGCTGACATATGGGAGCAGACAGATTTAACGTGGATCTACAGTGATTGTGTAAATAACGGGGTTAAATCATGAGGCCTTACATGTGACTGACATTGGTCTCCTTAGAACCCATCCCTACGATGTGTTGATTTATACCATACATTTTAAGTGTCGAGATCATAGTAGCTAGGCATCCCGCCCTATTGCAACGCACATGGTCAACATGGTAAACAAATACGATATTCGGCGCACTTTCAAATATGGGTAACTAAAATATACCCATATGATATAATAGACTCACCGTGTGCTTCAATAACGCGCTTAAACCACACTCAACTCACCATTTCGTCATGTTCCATATGCAGCCGGCGTCCCTACTTTGTGTACAAGCGCATGGACTTCTTTGTTCACGAAAGAGCTTTCTGCAGATACCATGAAGTCTAAAATGTGCCATTTACGTCCTGCTGTATTAAGATCCAAAAGACATTGAAAACATCTCTTGAATATTTTTTCATTTTAGTGCGCCGTCTACGTAATATACGAAGAAGGAATTAATCACTGAAATTCAAGAGGTAATCATGGTTGGACGATATTTTCTGATTGTTTCCAGCATAGAAATATTGCATTGTAATGCGACAATAATTTGTCTGGATAGATTTGTTATGGCAAATTTTATTTCTGACAATGTATCTAACATAGTAGCCACATCAAATTATGCCGTAGTGTTCTGGAGTAGATAACATTTTGAATCGGCCTGTTGAATGGTTCGTTCCCCCTCAAGGCTACTACACTATTGCATTAAATGGGTGCTCAAAATAAATGACAATATTATCACCAAACGAATTTTTAACTAAACGCACCACGGATAAATGCAGTTGTGGGGTGAATGTAGTTACGGTCATCAGGGTTGTAGTTATGGTCATAGGCAAACATGAGATTATTTGCCAGCAGAGCTCCTGTAACTTGAGAATTGTGTCAATGTATTTTAGCTGCTGTTCCCCGTATCTAAATGCGGTTCGAAATGTACAGGTACACTACTACAACGTCAAAAGAGTAGATTTGCGGAAAAGACAAACTCTTTTAACCATATTTCATTTTTACATGCAGAATATAAGTTTCGAATCAATTACAATTACCAAATATTCGGTTCAGTCTTTATAACTTACCCTGAGGCAAAATATTCATTTCACCTGGTCTAAATATAATCTAATGCGGTTTTTGACACTTTCAGTTATAGTTGGTCGGCGTTTAGCACACTAATATTCTGCGCACACTGCAATCTTTCATTCGGATAACTTTTTTCCCTTTTAAAGGGCAATGTTTCTTTTGCCATTATGTAGTCAAATATTATGTTTGATTCCCGCTCCTATAAATTGGAGTGATCCGAGCTATTTGATGCTCACTAGGTGCAATGCCTTGGCTATCTCAAAGGTTGAAAACATGTGCAAATGCGCGGACAGTATATGTGCAAGTGCACATTCAACAATTTTGCCCTGCGTTGAATATGGTTGTCGTAAACACGGCATTAGTAGATAGAATATATTTGCCGCCCGGTTAAAAGGTATACCTCTCTGTTTGCAATGAATGGATCAACTACGGGAGTGGATACTGCTGAAGCCAACCATTGGCATATACATATACGTATAATACGACCCGACCAAAAACTAGCTTTGACGTTGCAAGCATATTTACTGTTTACAATATGAGTAACGTGTTTGGACAGATGGCCTGCACGGATGATAGTCTGCTTAATGTGTTTTCGAAATATTTATTACCGTTATCAGTGCAATAAAAATCCGTGCAACTTAACTTGTATCAACAGTTTATATAATGGACGAAAGTTGTACTTCTGCTAAACACATGTTGACGAATGCAAACGCATTGAATAAGCACTGCTCCAGAACGGAACCGATGCATGGAGCGGCAATAGTGCGTTGAACAACGGAACAACATATTGAACAGCGTCCTGCGTGTGTGTAATTGTAATAGAATATATTCCCAGCAGATATATTATATTCACATAAATTCATTCTTCAATAACAGAAATTTCTTTATGGGTTTGCTGACGAAGCTTATCCAGTAATGAAAATTACTCCTGTTGTTAGTGTTCCCCTATCCTCAACTCACCATGAAATCGTCAATATTTGCATTATATGTATTCAATTACAACTACCTTTCATTATAACTTAGTTATTACCAGTTTTGAACAATATTCCCTATTCGCTGCGATTCTGGCTCGAAGGGATTAGCTGCTACACATATTATCCGCTGTGAAATATTGCTCAACAAGAAAATCTTATTGCTGCCCGACCAATTGAATATGATGAATGCTTGTCTTCTACATTTCTAATCAACTATCACAAAAGGAAAGCCTCATTCCATGTTTAGCTCGAGAGGACAATATCAAACTTGCAAAAACGTTGTAGCCTTGCTGGTTTGCTTCCAATTTCATTGCACCATGCTATCTTTCTGATTGACGTTTACAGACAAAGTTCCGGTGTTCTTTTAGTTTAATATATTCACCGAATCAACGTATAGCAGAGACCATGATCATAAAAGAACCATGTTTCAAAATGAGAGGCTGAAGTTAATAAGATATGTGGCATGAAATGAAAGCCCATTTAGCAGTCCTTTTAAAGACTGGGAACAGTATTCCTGATAGCAAGTTTAAGACTCGATGATACCTAGTGTAACATCTATTGATAATGGCCGGGATGCCAATATTCATGGCATAATTTCGCTGCACAATTATGCCCCTTGAGCGTAATAGAGATACACTTTTGTTTATACGCAACGATAGTCACGATATATAATATGTTGCATTGCAACCATTGATGATATTGATGGACGCCAATTGGAAAAAAAACCCATGCGCTTTATCCTCGCCTGATCGTAATTGCAACCGAAGACAAGCATAGTTTGCGCAATATCTGTAATTGAAGAGTACGAATTAAAAATAATGCATCTAAAGCTCTGCAACTGTTCCGGTCAGCTACTGAAATAATTCAAGGAGCAAAGATGTGCTCAAGCTGATTTCGTCACCATCACTTGTCCACTTTATAGTTTGGGTTAGTTCAAATTCAGATCTCATTCGTCGTCGGATGTGTAATATGTGTATTATTGATCTCATCATAAGTAGAGGTCTAAATTCACAGAAGCCAGAATAATATCCAGTGTCACCGATCGGACCTCACTTTACCCACGTTATTACTAAAAGTAGTGGAAAATCATTCCGCGCCACATAATAAGCCATGCAAACTTTGTCGATAGATCATTAAGAAAATTCCGACCCATTATATGAATTTTCTGCCCGGTTTTATAACATATGCTTTCAAAAAGATGCCTATTCGTTCTATCATTTCAAACTTCTCATCGGCAGACGACATGCGCTTTATAATCGTTTTACAATCCCTGAACGTTTGACGTTAATGTTTTGTGTAAAGTAGCTCAACTTAGCGAATATAATTTATTAAAATATTTAATCCGACTTTTAATGGCCATAGACAATACTAATAAAATAAATAGATAGCTTTGATGCCGTCTTCTGCCTACTAGCTAGCAATACAAAGATCAATAATACAGAACAACTAACCTGCTAGAATTTGCATTTACCTTGCAGCTAAGGTAATTAATAGCAACAATGGTGAATAGCAGCATTATCTTGGTTTTGTATGGATAAGTGAATGGATTGGCTAAATATGTCTTATACAGTATCTTATACAGCTACTATGCTAATGTATCGTAAAAGCTCCGTGTTTATATATATATATATAATATATATATATATACATACATATATATATATATATATATAATATATATATATATAAATATATATATACATATATACATATATATAGATATATATATATATATATATATATCTATATATATGTATATGCATGTATATATATACATAAATATATATATATATATGCATATTTATTTATATATTATATATATATATATATATATATATATATATATATATATATATATATATATATATATATATATATATATATATATATATATATATACACATTTTAAAGTTACAACCTTCACACTGTGATCAACATTCACAAGAACCCTGACGAAGCGTATTGCAGAAAAGAGACAATAGTAATTGTTTTTAGCTATTCATGTAGAATTAACAAGGGGTTTTCATGTCAATATTAATTTAATTGTATTTTTATCAATATTCAATTTCTGTTATAAGTCATAAAAGCTTACGCACCTTTCCTTTTAATTATGAAACCTAATAATTGACATATAAGGTCAATCAGTTGGTTTATTTGAACATCCAAAGCAGTGCAGTGCACTAGATGGCGCAATGAGGATTCGATAACCGCAGGGTGGTGACAGCTATCTTTGCACAGCATTGCAGTGTTTGGCTGTTGATTAACTGAATAATTCATATGAGCCTGCTTCTAGTGTTCTGTTGAATACCATGCCATTATGTGCTTTTTCCTCTATACATACCATTCAATACTATTGTATAGACCGATCCCATGGCCTGATCAAATTAGATTAGTAATATTGAATTATTTTCTCTCAACTAAACATCCCAGAGTCACTAAATGATTCAACTGATTAATAACAAAGTTCTTGTCATTGATCATCGTCAACCTATAATATTGCGCAGTTGTCAAAAGTTAAGTAACGCACAAAACATGCTCGACTTGTGTTTCATTTTACATCGAGGGCATTGTTTGGTTAGAGATAGGTCTCTCGTTGTAAGTATTGTGGACTTATCGGGTGCCGCTCAATTTGTACGAGAGGAAGTATATTTGATAAATTTGAGATTTGGGCTATTACCAAGACATGTCTATCATATGGCTTCGCTTCGACTGTTGCCATGTTAGTCGGGCTCTTGCAACTATTGCCATGTTTATTTCCCGGGTACAGAGGTGGCCTCTGTTGTAAAACGCAACTATGTATCAATGTTTATTTCCCGTGTATGTACAGAGGTGGTGCGATAGTAATCGCCTCCTTAACACTGTCAGCAGGTATTGCCCACTGAACAATACTTCTCGTTGTTCGGAGGAAGAAAATATTATACATTATAAGTATAGCCACTACCTGAATGAGTACACGAGTATGCAGATTATGGCTTAAAACAAGTAAGAGCAACCCTTTATATTATATTCTCTTCAGCCAAACGAATAAAGTTACATCGCTTCTCTGAAACCGGATAGGAAGTTATCTAATCTGTGACAGAACCAAAATTATTACTTATGATATTTGCAATAGTGAAATAATTTGTGATGTAGCCACCAGGCTTTTCTGACACGAGGATTGTGTCATTGATAGTCATCTACTACTTATAGGATTACATGCAAATTTTTAATCAATTGGGATCCTAGAACGTAGCCCGAGAACAAAAACCATTTGATCTTTCCGGAATAGAACATTATACAAAGATTGAGTAGTCCGAACGATCCCGTTATGTCAGTTTAGAGCTGATATAAGATATAGGGTTGTGCTTACAAATGCCCCGCTACTGGAATTCGGCGTTGACCAAAGATGGAGCGAATTTAATATTCTCCACACTTCCTGCTTTGTTACTTAGTGAAGCAATATACAAACAGGAAATAAATTGAAGCCATTATCACCATTCCAAATGTTCAGCATATTCGTATTGTTAATCACCCTCCTTAATGGGGATTGACTGTGGTTATATACACAGAAGGGATTTCTGTCAGCCACGCAGAATTAGTGATTATATCAGCTTTTTCCTCTTGCACGTAATGATATTACGTCGTTTATCTACATAGATACGTCATTTATCTACATATTATATCATTTTCCAGCTAAACCCATTGCACTCGACGAGTGATATCAACTATTGCTGCGCTCGCTATAACTGAAGCTAAATGGATGTCTGATACCATGGTTACTGCTGTCACCCTTACCCTAATGATACATTCGCTTTTGTTTGCGACTGACGATAATAAAGTAGTACTGCTGCGATATTAGAGGCGTGGAATAGATTTTACCACATATTTCATCCAACGAAATCATGATCTTAACTGGCAATCGAACGCAAAGCCTTCCCAATGCCTCCCAATTAGAATGGACCCAAATATCACAATAGACTAACTACTCGTCTAGATAATAATACTTGTAAACTCATTCGCCTCTCATCTTGTACAAACATCCTTACATACGTAAGGGCCCTTATTTATTAAGACATAGTCTATATCAATATGTAAACGATGCCACGTTGAACTGATGATTAAAATGTTTTGAAGAAGCATCAGTAGATGCAGTGAGGAATGCATATTTAATGACTATATGTTTAATTAAGGTTTGATTTAAGCTATATGAATATGCGTCTTATGTTGTTGCTTAATTGTAAGAGTCCGTTTAAAGCAGATGGTGAACCTTATGCACGTCTTGCTCCTTATCCTTGTTTTAAATATTTATTTTGTTACACTCCCCGGGGCTGGACGTACCTATGCATATTAATATCCACCTAGTTATCCATGTGCAACGAACGCAAAACCTTCCCAATGCCTGCTATCAAATAAAGAGCTAAATCAGTCCTCTTTGTAATTTTTTCATCTATGTTCGGACAAAATGGCTAGCATATGGGATTTTTAAACTTCTAGCCTAGATCCAGGGTGAACAAAACCGCACAAACGAAGCCTAATATGTGGCAAGCATTAATTCCCATAAAAACCTTCCGATGTTGTACAATACTTGTTTTGCGGCGCATGAATAGACACCGGCTACCTGCACAATGGCAATACACATTGTCCACAAGTAAATACGACATCCCAGATAACGTACACATTCGCCACTCAGCAACATTACAAGAGTAACCGTACGTATTCAGAGTCAAACATTCAAATCAGTGTGACTTTTACATAGTTATTTGGTACCATGTAGTTATAGCAGTCTGCGATTCAATACAGTTGCGGTATTGCTCTATGAATTAATCGACACTGTGACAATAGAAATATACCACTGACGGATGTCGTTATAAAACAGATAATAAATTATACAAACGGATTAGAAATTTTACAACATATACTGTACACATAAAATATCCCTAATGTGATGTTATATCTTGTTGATGACAAAGCCTAAGCAGTGATACGATAGTATATGGCTGCTCGGTAAAGCTCTTCCGTTGCCAGCTGGGAGATGAACTGTGATGACCTTCTGTGGAAGTAAATGTAAGTGAGATAAGAACTAATCAGGGGATTGATAACGACAGTCTGTGCAGCTGAAAACCTCTCCGAACAAGACATATTATCCCATGATAAGATCGAATAATGCACACCGGAACATGGAAAGGATAAAGCTAAACAAACTAGAAGCATTGTCTCAAATTCTCAAACAACATGATCCGAATACGGGCACTGGGTCATTCAAGCTGCTTAATGAAAAGCGAAACCCACATATTTCTCCTGGCAGACACCTCGGGTGCAAGAAAAACAGATAGTTATAATATTTAATGACATTTTGATCCTTGCCTTTGTGCTCCATAGCGTTTTTATGGAATGTCGGATGACCAATATGAAGTAGAGATTAGTATATAACATGCTCTGCAGACGTATATATAATGGGATAAGATATATTATCCCATTTATAACATTGACAATATGAAGGCATTTCCACAGAGAAGAGATCTTTCGCAGTGATTTGCTTTAAGGAAACGGGTATTTCTGATATTACTGATATGGCCGCGATTGTGTCATCTCGATTTTGTTATTGCTTTTCATGAACATGCACGGTTCACGTACAAGTGACACCGGGTGCCAAGACATATGATGCATACAGATGGCACAATAATTCAATGACAGAGCATACCGTACTGCTTTAAGAGTTCGGCGCCAAATATGGCGATAGGGTTTTGGAAATTATAAAAGAAAATATGTCAACTAAGGTAACCCACTTATTTTGGATCGATCGAATTATGTATAAATCTGCATTAAAATGTCTTTAATTATATTTGTCCTGCCTTAGGTATCGTACACAAATGCCAATGACAGAGCCCATGTTATGCAACTTATCCTCAATGTCCCGGCTCTTCATCGGATGTTAAATGTACATTGTTTCGCGCTATCAACAATATTCACAATGCTAAATGCAACTTTTTGGACATCACAGCTAGTATTTGGGTTCCAGCGATGCATAATCTGTGTAACTGATAACATAGAGCACCCAACTCGTGAATGATAATATGTGACGCATTACGTCAACGTTCGATGTTAAAGTGTCAATGTATGCAGCAGATGGTGCTCACAATCGACGACTTATACCTAGCAATCTGCATCGCAAGGCATATAATAAACTATTGCTTATCAGGCCTGCTAACAATCTGAGGAAGCATACTGTGAAAACTTAAGTAGTATTCTGCTGCTACACTGCGGGCATCCTAGCTAATAAGAATCCTGTCTTTGTGGTAAATTGTTTTCCCCCCACACCCAAGTTCAAGTCTGTTGTCACCAGCATATCATTATGGAGGGAACAAAATTACATCTACTTCCGAAATACCCCTGGATGGCTTCCGTCCGTAAATCGACTCGATGTTATAGGAAAGTATGGAAATCCTACATCTCGGAACGTCACTAAATTGGGTATTGAATGGTTGTTCAAATGATTATGACATCTATTTGATGACATAGCATGAAGTCTCTTATTCTCTACGCATGCCATTCGACACGTATCATAGATTACAGCTTAAATGATGTACACATACCGATATTCCGGATAAATCACACGATATATGCGCTCAGAGTGGGTGACCACATGCCAAGTATTGCAGGTGCGATAAACTAATTTGTTACACTACAAAACATTTTCATATCATTGTCGTGATGTACGTTGGAGTATGGAAGCTAGACAAGATCCGATGCTGATGTATTTGCAGTTGCAATGGCAATGGCAAAGATTCGGAAAAAAACAAGTGTAGTTGAGGTTTGTAATGTGCTCTAGTATAGTGATAATCACAACTAAGTTAGGAAGGTTTCTGCTCATCATGATACTTACATTGTTGCTGTCTAAATGTACCGTGCATAAAAAACGGCTAAATGGAACTGTCGGTCAAAAAAAAATGTATGGTGGCATATATCAGGGATAGAGGTGATATATTGTTGACGATTCTAAAATATATAGCCAAGGAAAACGGATATAAGAAGGAGAACATGTTGGCCTGACGGAGATTGACATCCATGCCTCTGAAGTCCTGAATGCTCTCTATTAAGCTTACTGTCATTCATACGCTTATTAGCATGAAAGGTAATCAATGCCTCAGTTACAGATTCAATTGGTGTAAGGACAGTACAGTAGGCCAGATAGAGTTAACTGTGATATATTTGCTTTACATCGCCGACTCCTAGAACGGCACAGTATTTGTCCGCTGTATGTTCGCCGCCTATGCTCACAACGGAATGGAGCTGGATAACATTTTATAGGGCAAAATGGTTTATATAGATGCTATTGAGTTGGGTTTTGTACCAAATATGGGAGCCATCCAAATTGAGGGATTGATTTACGTTGAAAGTTTATAAGCCCTAGGAATCAACCCGGTGCCGACCAGACCTGTTCAATGTAATATGTTCATACCCATTTGACCTTATAACTAGCTTGTTTAGCTCGAAAATTGCTTCTGACAGTCGAATTTCTAATAATTTCACGCCACAGTTATTAAATAATCAACAATATTTGTTACTATGATTGCGATCTATCCTCAGCAAAAGCAGGATGCACCATGGGAAGAAATGCTTTAAGTGAAACGTCACTGCACTCAAATGTATCATTATAAATGAGTCACTGTGTAACTGAATCGAAATGCAAAAGTACTCGATGGTATTGTGCCCGGCCTTGTTCATTCGCGTTAATCAAGCAACTGATTCGCTAGCAACATAAACGTTTTGCAATCTGTAAAACTGATATGCATCATTGTACTCAAACATACTTACCACTAAGCAACTAAGTTTCGAATTGATCGAGTAACTAAAACATGTTCTCGAAACGAAGTCAAATTGCAGCACTTTATATATATATATATATATATATATATATATATATATATATATATATATATATATATATATATATATATATATATATATATATATATATATATATATATAAATTTATATATATATACATATATATATATATATATAGGTATATATAAATATATATATATATGGGAGTTCACGTAGCGTAGTGATTAATGACGTTGTGCGTTCGATCCCACGGTGTGCAAACCTGATTCGTTCCTCGTGACTCAGGTGATTTCGTTGATGGCGGTCTCATCTCCGATATGGGTTACAATTGATATCTGGCTGCACCTCCGACCATGCGGCATGGTTTTTGCAGTCTTGGCATAGGGTTTGTGTCAAATGGGATCTTGCATTTAAAGAAAACGGTCTAAATATCACAATAATCCAAATTAATTACTGTCGCGGTTTTATTTTGTTGTTGAAGGGGACGTAATTCTCAATGTTTCGTCGAAATCTATCATCACTTAAGTATTCAGACGTAGTCGGATATGATTGTGAACACTAAGCCACAGTCAACAAATTAAATGAATGTTACGAATTTGCCTTGGCGTTATGCAACTTATCCACTCATGCTTGTGTTAAAGAGTTAATTTGTACCGTTCCACTCCCCGCTACAGAAAGTACTCATGTTATATCTATCACGTTCACCGAGTGCAAAACGTTCGCGATACCTGCCCGTGAATGACGTACTGAATCAACAATCCACACAACTCCCGGGGCCGCTGTGTTAAACATTTTGTTTGGCAACATGACTTACACAAGGAAGTGGTTATGCCAACAACAATTTTTAGATCCAGGGTGGTTGTCAACGCAGGGTTTATTTATTCATGAAGCCTAATATGATACTGACATGAATGTCCATAGAAACCGCCCTGTAATGAATCGACTTGTACAGTACTTCTTTTGTGGTGTAGGAATACCAGCCGGGCTTCGTGTGCGATGGCAACGCACAAGGTCAGCAATGTAAGCAGACATGACAAACAAAACATAGATGTTTGGCATTGATTCAGCCCAGCACACTCATTGTATTCCAACCTGTTATCTAATGCATTTTGCAAATAACTATAGGCGGGATATTTTGGAGATACACAGCCACATGGTTAGGCGTCTTTTTCTAGTTATGCTGACAGAAGCAGGAGAGAAAGATTTCGACCTAGCAATCTATCGTATTGATTGGATTGCCCTGAAAATGATGTAGGTGCACTTCGTCGTGTTGGATGAGATGACTCTAACGGTTGATGTCGAGTTTAAGTACGCAAGAGTGACAACATTTTTATCATAAAATATACACGCTCCTGTCGAGACAATGACACACTCAATTAACGGATACAGTCATTAGTGATTTTATTCCAGGTCAGCGTTCATTCTCACGTCTAGGCTATTGGAATGGGATAGCATCGACCCATTACCATGTATCATATGGTGAAGTCAAGACTAATTTGCGCGCAAACTGGTGACTCTCTCTCTCACACACACACACACACACACACACACACACACACACACACACACACACACACACACACTCTCTCTCTCTCTCTCTCTCTCCATCGCCAATAAAAACAATGTAATGCAGAAAGCACGATGGTGTACAGCACAGGCTATTTAGGGAGACTAACTCTTGGGTGGGTGTTCATTCGTTTTCGCTACAGGACCATGCGATCTCAATCTTATCATCCCGCAGAATTTTGTTAACAAGTGTTTCTGTGTAAACGTCCTACACAGGATAATATACATAAGGTGCAAACATGCATTAATATTGTGCAACAAGGATATTGTACATAGATAGTGCTATGTTCATAAATGCCAAATATGATATAGCTGATTATATCAGGTGTAATTATAATTTGTACTTGTACATAAATGCATGTGGTGGATGTGTCAGCATCACGCTCAATCTATTCGACTAACAAGGAAACACCAGTTGAAAAGCGTGGTTTGAATGAACATCCAAACACTGTAATGATTGACTGGATCGACGATTGATACAATACTTGTTCTGGTTGGTCATATCTAACTGAATTCCGTTACCATTATGTACTTAAATTTGTCGTCGCTAATACGCACACCAAAACAACCTCTGTAAAAAGTACCTCAGCGATATGTATGCTTTACGTACATAATGAACATGAGAGAAATGCTTCCTTCGATAGAATTCACCATTTGTCTCTTTTATACTTTTGTAGCTACTGCGTGGTCATAAAATCGTTAAAGCTTAAGATATTTAGCTCCAGTGGTCCAATTGTTATCCTAATTTCCGCGAGCCACATCTGCAACGTAGTGCTATGTTTTGTGAATGAAAAATAGTAGTCATCAGAAGTATGCCCACGTGTTACATGTTTCATCATAAGCACTTCTTATTGCGGGAAGAAATATATTTAGCTTTATTTTTATGACAATGGGTAACTGGTGTGCCTCATGAATATGGGGGAAACGCTTCTCTTGATGAAATACAACACATGTCTCTGTTATACTTTTGTAGCTACCGTGTGGTCATAAAGACCGGGAATGCTTAGCATAATCAGCTCCAGTGGTCCAGTTGTTATCCTCATTTGTGCGAGCCACATCTGGAATGATGTGTTGTGTTTTGTAAATGTAAAACATCCGTCATCAGAAGTATGCCCACGTGTTACAAGTTTCGGTATAAGCACTTTTTATTGAGAGAACTACTATATTTAGCTGCCCGTTATTGAGCATGACGGTAGCATCATAAGAGCGGGCGGTTATTAGACAGCTGTGAATTAGCCAGATAAGCAGTGGGTAATTGGCAAGTTATGCTGCGGCTTATTGCAGTCAGAGAGCCAAATCGCTATAACCAATGTGTTTTTGGTTGAGTAAGTTACTGCAGCACGCGCCTCTGTTAACTAGCGAAGCATATAAATAGATCCTGGTTAGTGTTTGCGGGACGCAAACCAGATCAGCACATACAATATGACCTCCATTAGCGAAATGCCAAGTTACCAAAGTGGGCATCGTATGTAAGCCATGCCATGCTTTCACCCAAGTTGTCTAAATGCGGGGCCTTAGAAGACTGGCCTTCAGGTGATAATCAAATACGCGTCTCTTTTGATAGGCATATAGTTTGTGTACATGTGTGGCAAAGGACTCTTGCGCAAAATCCAAATGACCTCAGAATAATTGCCCAGTTTTGTCAAACACTATATTTCTGGGTTTTGAATTGTATTTCATTGGATATCGTTCCGTGCGAAGTAATGTGCACATTAAAGAACTACAACCGCCACTTGATGACATATGCATTGGTATCGTAATGTTGCAGACAATATTATTAAAACCCTGGAATTTCTTATTGTTATTCTGCATGGGCTGTGCGCAGTTTTTTTTTCACAACAAAGAAGCAAAACCATTGATTACCTGTCTGGTGCACATCAACGCCCATTTCATTTGCTTCCTCATTGGCCCGATTATTTCATAGCTAACGCAAATATTATATCATATTAAAATAGGACCCATGATGCCTGGATGGGCTTCAGTATTTGTTTAGCTTCAATAAGCATCATGAAGATAGCAAGCACTGTCCAAACATTATCGACGGGGGTGCTTACATCCAATTCCAAGCTGCCTATCAAGCATATATGTCACGTTGGTTATTATATACGTGGGATTCATGATTATTATTCAGCAACTAAATTTCGAAAGCGACAATTACCCTAAATAAACAGTTACTCACATGTGTGAAGCGAGGGAAGTGGAGGTGGCGTGAACGAAATACTGGGAACGCCAGATGCTCAAATATGCTGCACTGGGACAGGGTCGCATTGTCAATGTCTGGAACGTCGTTTATATAAAGCAGTCAGAACGACATATGTGTGTGCGTCAGGGAAATTCAACTGAACACAGAAAGTTGTCATTGCCCTAATCACCTACATTATTGTTTTTTTTTTTTTTTATGGCTCACGCAAATTTGATGTAGACACAGTACATTCTAACGATGTGTCATGTGCATATTATAGTTGTTTAAAAACTGAACACTAAATTTAATAAAGAACTATCATAACGTCAATATGATCCATAGAGTAAGTGTTTGCTGTGTGCGTATCTCCTAAACCGCTCCAAAATTAGCCTTCCCCATGTCTGCAAGCTGCGGTTTAAGAGGGGGTGCTAGATTCTTTTTATTAATATCCCCCAAAGTATCTTGTGAAATACTGAAATAATAATTGGGGTAGCTCAAGGATTGTTTTTGTATAGTTTGCTTCTACTGCTGTGCAATAGTGAGCTAGTAGATGTGTGTTCATAGCCAACTTGTGCTTTGCTGTTCCATACATCAATCACAAATAATGCTACTCGGGATTATTAAGGATACATTGCAATAGAAATTTTTTTGTTGTTTATATCCATTTATATTGTCAGATTGGTAACATTACTCCGGGCTTCTCATAAAACAATTGTGTCTGTCTTGTATTATTTTATGTTTAGGCATCAGGGCTGCAATTTGTGTACTATTATGTTTAAACATTTAAACGGTCCCCAGGTTGCATGCAACAAAGAGCTATTCATTCATATGTATAACATGCAGCTGTCAGTTAACAACCAAGAAAGCTCTTCATATAACTGAATTAGTGCAGCTCGTATGGTCTTCCCTTTTGGCTTTTCTGGAAATTACTGCAAAAAGATGCACAAGTTGCAGCAAAAAATAAAGACAATGAATATATTGCTCTTGCTTGTTTGTATAGCAGCAAAGAGTAGACATAGTATTGTTTTGCTTATTGGTATTCGTTTATCTACTACCAAGCATTCTATCCAGTGTTGCGATCGGAAAAACAACATCCATGTAAACCACATGCAAATGTTTCAAATCATGCTCCACGAACACACTTGTCTGCCAGCGGATAAATATTGACTGCGTACATGATATGATGGTGCCAACATTGCACTTCACTACTTTACAGGTCGTCTGTATTTGCTGCTTGTGAAGACAATGTTATCAGAGCAAACATAATCTACGAGTTACCGATGGGCGATTTTGCTTCGATTCTCCTTATGATAACCTGCAGGCCAGTGCTGTCATCTATGTCAAAAATATTTGACTTACCACTGCTAACGTTTGCTCGATATTTTCTAACAATTTCAGACTCCATGTATTAAACATTCAAGGCAAGTATGGCGTGACGTGTACATTTCGCCGAATCATTCAGTCTACGGTATGTAGCGCCTATGAAGAATGCTGAATCATAAACACGGGCGGTGATAAATGCATGCTGCACAACAAGTGTGCAGTTAAGTTATGTGCTCATAGATTAACGATATTGACACGTTAAAAAGTGACATATGTACAGGTTAATGGACTCGAATAAACATTGCACCCCGGAATGCGAATAAAGTTTGTGTGATTGTCCATGGTGTCATATAAGTAGCGTAGTCAAGCATCTATCACCCCTTTCGTAATACGCACGAACTTAGTTGTGGCAGCAGCATTTGTTTGCTGATAAGTGCACCCAATGATGCCTATAAAATAAAGTAAATGAAGGCAGGTTAGATAGCTTCGTTCCAGCGACAATCTGACTACAATAAATCTATAATTTATCATTTTCTTGGCATTAGAGCACCTGCCCAGATAATCAGGTGGGTATAGTTTTGGACGTTGCAGGTTGCAACATTCAGTCCAGGTGCGCACAGTTTGTACAGTTGTGAAGGTTTGCGTCTCTAATGATGTCAAATATACCTAGTACCAAACGATAGTCTAATAACTTTTTACTCATGCGTATCTGCCTACTGCTAATTTATACCGCTTTATAATGCCGCATATCGAAAGAACCTGCGTTTTCCCATTCAGTTAATATTCATCTAATTGCAGTATGTGAAATGTCTAATGGCTTAATGATTCTGTTATCGAGGATATAGGGGTGTACAATGACGTGGTGATACACTCAATGTAATACCTGATATGGCCTCCTTTCCTTTCTGGTGTCAGGCTTCATGGCTACGTAATTACTATATCATCTCTGATACAGCCAATTCAAATTCATTTTGTACACGTTCATTTGTATTCAGCATGTACCGTATTCTACTGGTCGCCGGGTTATCTTCATGATAGGATTTGGGTAGAACAGACGAGGAAAATATGTGTCACATCACGTACGCGTTAGTTTTCAGTATTACATGTTTATAATCATAAACATTGCACATCGTCTAATATCAGCTACCAAAGGTGTTTCATGTATCAAATAACATCCATTGTGCTTTGTGTTGACGAAATAAATATGTACGTACAGTATTCAACCTTCCGTGTGTTAGAAGTAATGCAGGATTCCATTTTTCACGACTTTATTGAGCGGCGAAGAAACAATCCTCATCACACCTCTAGGTCTTAATAAAGCCAAGCCATATGTAAGTGAGTAACTGGGTGAAATTTGCATCACGAGCACCTTCATCAGTGCAAGATTAGCATCCCCATCCTTGCTCATGATTTTGCATTAGCGTCAGAGAGACACGAAGAGATAATAACCCGCTGTCGGGGGCACTGCAAACACGCTGTCGGGGGCACTGCAAACACGCTGTCGGGGGCACTGCAAACACGCTGTCGGGGGCACTGCAAACACGCTGTCGGGGGCACTGCAAACACGCTGTCGGGGGCACTGCAAACACGCTGCGCGGCAGTGACAGTGTTTTGGATCACAATTTCGTAGATAGCAGTAAGAATAAATATCTCTTAACATCGCATGTGCTAACACTTGTTGTCGTTGCTTGGCCTTCATTTTTAATAGGAGGTAGTAGAATTGTTAAATGGCGACTGATGCGGTGTCTATGTTTGAGTCTTGGAGATAAGTTTAACTAATTTAAACTAATAAACACTGATATTATCAAATCCTGTGGCAAAACCGTTCTACTTATTGATCATAGAGTGTCTAAAGGCTGGCGGGTCATCAGCAAATACCCGCTCCGCTTATTAAGTATTATGATTTCTTTGTAATCGTGTTCCCGTCAGCGGTCTAGTGTTATTATGCTTTATACGTGACTAAATCTATTCAGTAAAACAGTGAGAGGGGCGCCGGGAGAAATAGCACATAGTATATTATGGGTTCTTAGTCAGCGTAGAGAGATGAGATGAGTGCTGAGAGAAAAAGGATACCGCCTAATGTGAGGTTCTAACCTGCTTAGAGGGCACTCTCATCATGTTCCTCTTGACCAGATGCTACTCTGTTATTCAGCGGTAGATCAACTCTTTTATGGTAAGCATGGTACTAATTCCTGTTGTTTACCAAAAGCATTTAAATATATAGTGGTTGTTTGTGCAACAGCATTTTGTGGAACTAATAACAGAATGACGAGTAGGTCATGGGGTGCAACGGAAGCACAGATATGCACCAAATAGCAAAGAAACACATTTTCTAGCATTGACAATGTTGGGCTTTGTTTAAAAAGCGATATATTTACGCCCTGACCTTTTTAAATACATCAGACTAAAGTTTTTGTGTACATATAGCTAGTCGTTGGCAGTCTTTGGGGTAAGAAACTCGCCACACCATTACTATTATCAGTACGTATGAATGTTTGTGCCCTTCACGCCACCGTAGATTGAATTGTGCAGAAACCAAATTAAGAAAAAACAACTAGCTGCTTTATAGTAAATCACTATTATAATGATAAGTCTTTTCTAACATTGTGCCGTGTGTTAATTATGGAAACAAGTTTTGCTTGAATAGTTGACGATTTATTATAGATAAGGATGAAGTGAGGACAGGGAATATAAAATCACGGCGACCGAAGATGACAGCGCATTAAATGCAAACCTTATGGATCTATTCATAGTGTGGCCACTATTAGCCCAAAAGTCTTTCATATTACAACATGTCTGCATGCTTCAGATCAACAAACGTTATCTCTCTAAATGTTTGATGGGGTCGATTCGTGTTACCGAGCGCGAAAAGAGAAGAGAACATTTTTTTCACATCTAGATAATTTCTTATAATATATCAGGTTTTAATGCACTATAATTTATGCAGCTATTCATCCCAACCTTTTAATCCCGTTAACTATGCAATAGAGATTTTACCAACGTATGCCGATAATGTCGTTATTATGCGACATGTACTACGAAAAAGTACGCCATGTGACGTGGTCTGGTTAAATTACGTATTTTACTTTTCACAAACTGTTCTGTAACCTCAATACACAATAATTATTTTGGTGATACGATCCTGGCTGGCACAATTTTATAGTTCTATAACTGAACGCCGACATATATGTAGACTCAAGGTATAATCTAGATAAAGCGATAACTACACCACTGCATACGTTGTGTTCATCCGGTAAAAGGTGAAGTCAGTGAAGGCAATTCTTTTTTTCATCATATTAGTCACGATAAGAATATTATGAGCATTATCCACTATGGGATAGTGATTACTCGTGAATCATAAAATACGTGAACGGTTCTCTTCAAATGATGACATTAAGTGATCAAAAATAGATTTCCACTATGATGACAGCAATATTAACGACAGTTATTCAATGACGGAAACACAATATAGATGGCAGTGATACTATTAAAAATGAAATAAATGTGGTCAAGCTATAACCACAAAGTCAATTATTGCAACCTGTTTGAGTTTTAAACCGATTGCATGACCTCGATATCAGTGCTTTTATCAAACAACGAATGTTATAGCTAAACCTTATACTCCCGCGATGGCTACATATTAAATGCAAAAGTTTCGATTAATAAACAGGTGAAGCAACGGACAGTGATTAAACCCTTTGTTAACGATAAGTTCATTCAGTTCGTTATGGTTTGTACGGCTTGCACAACGTTCGGGTTAAAAAGCTTTCGGTACTATGATTTAGAAAGCCCTAGACGCCAGACCGATGTGCACACATTTCTATAAATAGTCATATAACGCAGATCTTGCAGTTATAAATGATTGAAAATCCACCAATCGTCTGTATTTGCACATGCCTATGTCCTGTATGCATGACTTCAAACTGATAGCTACGATGATTTGGCCGAAATATAGCATCCATTCCGAGATATATGAACATACTTTTGGATGCGTCAGGGGTTACGTCAGCCGTGTCCGAACCATGGATAGGAGCATGAGACTTAACAATATCATCCGCTGGAGACACATTATTAGTTGTTGGTACACACAAATCGAGGGAGAGGAAATCTGCAAATGACCAAATCATATAGTACAAAGCACGTTTAGTCGATGCATTAATAGCATGTAATGTTGAGACCTGGTATTAACTCGCACCACAATGGTGTCGTTTGTGTAGTGATCAATGAACAAAACACACAGCGCACCATTGCTCTTATCATCGGTTGAATACGCATTTACCGGCGCGTGATGATGTGTTTCTGTTTTTATGGCTAACGCATTTGACATAAATACAGTAAATCCTACAGCCATGTCATGCAAAAAATCCAGGGCTGTTTAGTAGGTGAATAAGGTTGCTTAGTAAGAATCTTTATGACATCAATAACACTTAAGCAACAAAACCGCAACGGTCAAAACAGACCATACTTAGTTCACCATATTGAGGGTAGATAGTGTGTCCTGTGTGTATTTGTTGTTTCTGTATAATGCCATCCGCAAATGCCATATCATACGATAAAGGCTGAATGCTATGATGCTAGCTGATCTGCGATGAATTGAACTTTTTCTTTTTGATATTATTCTTTAGCGGATGAGTTGATTGTAAACTCCAGAATGTTAGTTGGACGCATGCAAAATCAATAGGGTGGTTCAAGGTTCAAGATATGTACTATAGTATTACTACAGTGAGTACTTGTGTTCCAAAATAAGCCAAGACAATTAATCGTTTTGCGCAATAAATCCATACTGTGCTGCTCCATACATTTGCATTAAATTAGGCTATTTGAGGTAATGAAAGATTTAGTAAGTAGAAAATATTACTATCATCAAACTCAATAATACGTGTCTATAAATCGTCTACTGGTACCTTCGAAGTGCGATGCTAGCAATTGTGAAATTTATGGGCTTTTCGGATCCGAAAGCTATTCATTCATGATTTAACTCCATTCAGGACTATTCGCCATCCACCCTCATCAAATGTCCACTGACGAAATAATACTGAATGTACTGAACTGCATACTGACCTTTGATGTGTATTCGATTAACTGTAGTTTTGGGTGTATGCGGTAAAATAATGGCCTCTTAGTCACCTAGGTCGTGTTATTGCCTTACTATTTGAATGGCCTTGGATCATTATAAGATTGTTGGAGGTATGTAATACCTTTAGCAATATTAATCATTGTCTGAACCACGTCGATAGAAAAACGCACTTCTATTACTTCGCCAACCTTGTGTATGTATTGCCTTGCAGTTGGTTGTTTTCCACATACCTAATGATGAGATCCCCGTTCAGCCCTCCCTGACGAAATGATGAATAACTCAACCCGCAAGAAAAATAGAGGTCCAGTAACGCAGTCATATCATGTTTCTAATTCAAAGTGCCCCCCACAAGGGGACAACTCAAAGACTTTGCCATTAGGATTGGATAATTCGTGATATACTCACTAATCTAGCTGACTTACATCCTTGCTCTTTTGATGTCAGGTGGAAATGTGCCACCACCATGTTGTAGTGTATTGTTAAATGGTAACGTCAGGTTATAACCGAACCATTTTACCATATATTTAATTGTATCTCATAAAAGTGTGCTGTTACCGCTCTGGCAGAGGATGTACACGGAAGACTGGAAATGACAAATCGTTATATTATAAAATTGCATTTGATTGCGTTATGTTCCTTTGTTAGCTATAAAACTAAAAGCACAATTAAAAAAGGAGAGAAAAAACAATGCGAAAGCAACACTAGTTTCCCTTCTTCTAAACAACCTTTAATCTCTTTGATAATCACAATGGTAACATTATAGCAGTAAACGAGGATGATCAGCGAGACCTGTGCAGGCAGCATAGATTGCTCAGCTTCTATCAACATCTTCTAGATAGTAGACAGTATCCAGGCTTCACCGACTGGAGGTTTTTCACACCAAATTAAGACTACAAATCGCTCGGTAAGAACGGTGTTTGGCATGATTGTAAAGTATCCTAAACATGTGCGATGTCTGGTTTATTTTATGAATTTATTATGGCTCATAAGTTGAATTTTTTTTCTAAAGGGAGCGGATAATATGTAGTTTGGAAACTTGACAGAGCCAACAGATCTACAAAGCATTGGTAATGGTGATATGAATAAAAATTGTGTCTATTCTGATTTATCGGCAAGCAAAAGATTTTTTCTCAAATAATGACACCAAAGATATTTAAATTCTGTATTTTAAGATGATTTGGAACGGGCTGAGGATATGATTTGTGCTTATATTGGCGCCAGGCTTGTATCATTTTTGGGTGCACCGTCTCTGCAGTCCAATAGCAAGTCGCGCAAATAATGATAGGAAGGCGAAATCTTCGTTTCTATGATTTATTCGGTGGTTTTATTGTTTTGTTTATGCAACTTATTTCCTAATAATGTATGCCGCATTGCCGCCTTCTTCCGAGCAAGTGACATAATTACTACCGCATCTCAAATGTTGCCAGTGACCAACTCAGGTCTATTGCTACTATGGATAAGTAAAATATTTATACCTTCATGGCGTTAACACTCCCTGCCATTCATCAATTTTGTTTTGATATTGTGAACGAACAAAGGATAATAGTGTATGTAAGTTAATATCTTATTATCGGCAAGTGCTATTAATTTCTTATTGGTTAAAAAAGAGGAACGAAACGAAAAGGCATCACGCTTGCCAAGAATTGTAACCCTGTGATACTGGTGTTCCAGGCTTACAGTATGCGAACCCGTGGGCGTATATTTGCTGGAGCTGTGGTTGAAGCTGTGTGCAGTGATCCGGCTAGTAATAACTTGCTTTGGCGTAGTACTGATTTAATTGAGCAAAACGTTCAATAGTCAAACTCAATAAACCGACAACTGAAACAACAAAATGACGATACAATGGATCTTGACATATTAATATATCATTTCACAACTCGTTCGACAAATTATCGCACTTCGGCGACCGTAATGTTATTCGAACAAATCATTAATTAATAAATACTACTAACCGAATTTTGGCCAGTTAACTAGCCAGAGCTGCACGAATTCGTTCGTTTTACATGACTTCAATATCAGAAGGTCTCAAAATACTTAATCGTAAACTTAATCAAAAAACAAGACGCAGCGTTCTGGTGTTTCCGCTAAACAGCGTGGTGAAAACTAGTACGAAAATATCACTACGCAACCGCAGTATACTTTCCAGGGCATTATGATAAAGACCTAAATAACATGATGATAATTCTGCTGCTGCAGCAACAGTGGTAAACAAAAAGCGGCTATGCTCTCATCACTAACGTTGAGTCGAGTCAGACATTACCATATGAGGCTTTGTCGACTACAATACCTAGAATCACTTACCACTTATTTTAAAGCATGGATCTTACAAAGACGCTTTGAATTTGGATGCCGCAAGTCTGGATCTGTGTTTCTATTACCATGGAAACATCTGCAAATGTCATTTCCTCCCAATTCCGTAGAGATGGGCGGGCGGTAGGGGGATTGACGGTTGGGGGCGGGGTGGGGGGAGGTTTGAATAAGGGTTACGTTGCGCTGAAAGCATTTGATTGTTTTATGCAGTTGTTTATTAAGTGTTAGGTAAACTATCACGTTACCGCCTATCAGGAAAGCGTAATAACAAGGAGAACATATATACTACGCATTGTAAACAAACCGGAGAAGGAACAGATTAACCTAGCTTGTTTGTGATTTAACGGTTATACAAATTTTAAGATTTAAGCTGTCCACCATGTATATATGAGACATAGCAAAGAAGTTAAGTATACTGTATACCACATGCAGGATTGTAAACAAAAGGTCAAATGAGCGAGATAAGTGTATTCCTTCATGTCTAATTTTTCGACGTAACCTGATCAGCATATGAACAACATGAATTTATTAGGTTTGATTTCATTACTAACAAAGTCTATTAAGGTGAGTATTGGAGAAATAGTACATCATGAGAGTAGGGTTCTTATCGCCTAAGGGCGCACCAAGGTATCTCTGATTACGACATGCTGCTTCGTGTATCACGGGCGTCTTGGCGTCGATTCAAATTATACTGACGGTGAAGCAATGCATTAGATTGAACTGAGTGCTAAATAAATCCTTGATATTCAGCTATCTAAGGAGCCTTTCCGTGCGCCGAGTATGTAAACCAATGGACCAAAGGAATCGTTATTGTTTAAAGCATAACATTGTATACACACAGCTACGACACAACTGAATTCCCTCACGTCTTTCAGCCGCTTTGTTTTCAGCCAAGAACTCGATTGATTATAGACAGGCCTACACCTAGGGGCCCCATTTGATGCGGACTTGTGGTGGCATTTTCTACTATGTAAAATGTAACAGGATGGTTGAACTTCGTATATGCTCGGGACCACCTAGATCTGCGCTGTTTTCATATTGAGCCGAGTACCACATGCCATGCCTATAGGTAAGTTGGGTGATACATACCCAACTTGTTGGTATCCACATCCACATCGGCCATCAGGATGAAGGCTGTTTGATACTGAATCAAAGTGTCAATACGTAACTAAACTTGAGTGACTGCAGTAGCTTTTTGAGGTCTTCCATTACTGGGCCAGGCACCACCAGGTCGCCGATGGTTGAGGGTTGGACCCATCTTTTGAATCCGTCATCGTTGAGAAATTTCTCACAACCCTGCAGTAATACGATCACAGCCTGAGAAAAGTCATGACATATTTCGTATTTGCTGGAGTTATTGATTGATTGATTGCTCTCTCTGGGTCTATCTGCAACCCATGTTTAGAGATAATGTATCTGAGATATTTAACTTGTCTCCTAAACAAATGACACTTCCTTGGCTTAAGATTAAAGGCAGAAGCACTGAGCCGCAAGAACACATCCTCCAAGCACAACAAGGGTTCGTTAAGTGCACTACCGATAATGACCATGCCATCCAGATAGAGCCCGAAAAAGACTGCAATCAATCGCTCGAGCGTAGCTGGAGCATAACAACGACCGGATCGTATAACGTTAAATTGATACCGGCAATTCCTTGTAGTAAACGCGGTTTGCTATCTACTAGCCTCATCCATTTCTACCTGGTGATACCCACTTGCTAAATCTAGAGTGCAAAACGACTGCAAAC